>LR750162.1:586685-634545 GCA_902729485.2 Mus minutoides | reverse complement strand
CACACACACACACACACACACACACACACACACACACACACACACACACACACACACACACACACACGCAGCACAGGAGAATATGAATTGCCACTCCACTGTTCCGAAAGAACTTGGGCTCCATTGGTGGAGTCTAGCCAGCTCTGGAAGCCCAGAAGTCTGTATACCAGTAAGTCTGGGGACCAGGACTAACCACCATACATATAGGATCCTGGGTTGTGAGAGTTGCTGTGTCTGCTGGATCAGGCCTGACAGGCACACAGCTTAAGGAGATAAGACAATGCCACAATGAATCTAAGAAGGACGAAAGAATGTCAAAAGTCATAAGATCACAAGAAATCATATTGGGCCCGTAAATCATGGAAAGAGAAGTTGGGGAACTGGGGATTCCAGAAGGCATCTTATTGTACAGAGGAAAGGGAGCATGGTTAGTCATTGCCCTGTCGCTATGCCACCTGGGCTTCACCCTTTTGCCAGTTTTCTTGAATGTTATATATAATAAATTAATAAAAAGCTCAGGATGTGTGTGTGTGTGTGTGTGTGTGTGTGTGTGTGTGTGTATGGGGGGGTGTTCTGATTTTTTCCCAACCCATTTTACAGATGGAGAAGCTGAGGCCCCAGAAATCTCTTAGCTGGGTAGTGGCAGAGTCAGGATTTGTACCCCACTTTTAGAGACTGTCATGGCAACCTGAGTTGCTTACAACTATTTACGGGGAGCGTGGGTTGGTTCCTGGGGCTGTGGGGGTGGGGTGAGCACCAGCCCGCAGCATCTTCCTGGCTTCTACCTCATTCTCCTCACCTGTCATAAGGAACTGTCTCCACGGTGCATTTATTGACTCTAAACATCTGAGCGGGGATTCTTTCCCCCTTGTCTTTTTCTTGCTTTTTAAAACGAAGCGCCTCTCCAGTGCAGTTTGCCACGTGAATATAAATTTTATTCCCCCGCCCCATTTTTATTGTGTCGGGGAGATTCTCATGTAAATATTCCCCCTGGATCCTAATGCTGCTTGCTCTGAGTCAGAGTCGAGGTCTGTGAGCAAACTGTGTTACCCACAGGTTGGAAAACGCAGTGTTTAGAGTTTCCTTTGAACCTCAACAGAACAGCGCTTTGTGCTGGGATCCACAAGTGCTAGCTTAACATGTCACCTTTCTAAGAACACAGTAACCCCCCCAACTGGGAGTGCTTAAATTCCCATCCCACAAAAGAGGGAAACAGAGACCCCAAAATGCACGTTTCTCACACCATGTTAGAGTCACCTTTCGTGTGTTTATCTCAAGCAAGCCGTGCTGAACAAGGGAACCTTTGCTTTCACACTAGCAAGGGGCCGAGTCCCGGAAGCGAGGGGCAGCTAACTTCAGGATACAAAGAACAAGAAACACAGAGATCGACATCCTAAAGGTGGAGGGCCGCCTGTCACTCAACTACAGAGCCAAAGAGCAGAGGTAGAGGTATGGACTATCTGGTGGGAGGAAAGGGGAAAGTGGGGTAGGTGGTGTGTGGGGAGGTGGGGTTTATGGGGAGGGAACACAAGCAGTTAAGAGCCCAGTCTCCAGCCCACCCTTCCTCCCTCGGAAGAGCCTCATCTGGTACAGCTAGTGGTTGGCTCTGCATGGTGTTCACTTATCTTTCCATGTGATCAAAATCTAGCCAATCACAATGTACTGCTTCATTGAGCCCACAGATTGGCTCAGGGTTGGGCAGCTGAGCCAATCAAAGCCCTTTCAGGATTTGGGGTAAGTTTTAGGGGGGGAAAAAAAGCTCATTCCGGTGAATGTGTGAAGTGTGTGGTGCTCACCTCTGTTGGTGTCAGGGTGTGCAATGAAGAACCACACTGACACAAAAAAGCAGGATCCTGAGACCAAGGCTATGAGACATCATGTCTTAAAGGAACTTTATTATTCAAGAATGCCTGAGCCAGTTTGCTGTGTGAACCCTGAGATACCTTCTAAATCAAGACCAGGAATTTATAACCTAAGACATCTTAACTTGTGGGGCATTGGGCTATGCACAGACAGGCTGGTCTCCAGTTGAGCTGAGAGGTCTGAACCCCGAAGTCATAATTCACCTTCATGACAGGGTAGGTGCGCCCTCATGCTCCTGGTACTCTGGATCCTGCCTAAATTACTGCCCCCCCACAGCCCCCACAAGAAAAGCATGGCTAGAAGTCACATAGGCAATGTCCCAAGCTTCTGACCTTCAGGCTAAACTCATCCCCAGTTACCTAGCAACAGTAAACACCATAAAAAGGGCTGTTCAGCCCCATCTCTCTCTCTTACTTCTCACTGCTCTCCTCTTACCTCTTACTCCTCACTCTCACTCTCTCTCCTCTCTCTTTGTCTTCTCTCCTCTCTCCTCTATCTTTGTCTTCTCCTGTCCTCTCTCCTCTCTCCTCTCTTCTCTCTCTCTTACTCTCTTTCTCTCTAGCCTTCCCCCCTCTCTCTTTCTCCCTGCATTTCTATAATAAAGCTTTGTCTCTAAAGAATGTCTCTGCTCATAAAGGCCCACTGCACTTGGAGGATGGGACAGGCTTTCTCCTAATGAGCCATTTCTAATCTCCCATTAGAAGGCCTTCCTGTGCTCCAGTCAAGATCTGCTGCTCTCACTCTCACAGGTGTTGGGAACCTCTTCCCTTATCCCTCTCTCCTATAACCCCGGTGGCTTTTGCAAGGTAGCTCTGGGAATCCCAGGTAGGGCTGCCCCTTGGCCAAACCCTGAAGAGTGGGATAGAGGAATGCCTACCCAGGGATAAGTGGGAAGTGTATGGCAGCCCTCCCATGCCTGACTGACCAGAGAATAGGTAGAACTCTGGTGGGGTGTGGGTTTGCCCTCCCCCTCTTCCCCTAGGCCCCCTTTTTAGTTCCCAACATTAACTAATGAAAAGAGTGGGCTGTCAATCATTTACCTAGACTCTGGTGGGAAAAAGAATCAGACAGGCTTTGGGACAACTGAGGAAGGTGTGCTGGAGTGGTGGTGAGCACTGTTAATTCCAGCACTCAGGAGACAGAGGCAGGCAGACCTCTGTGAATCTGAGGCCAGCCTGGTCTACACAGTTAAGAGGGGCTGGAGGTAGAGAGGGAGAGTGCCTTTGTACAGTGTTGAAGAAAGCCTTCCTGGGGTGGGGGTGAAGGGGCAGGGAGAGCCTTCCATGAGGTCAGAGGCATCAGCAAGGGTAAAGGCCCTGCCATGGCTGTCGCCTGGTGAGCAGAGGAATCAGGAGCAGTAAGTGAGGCAGGCAGCACACAGCCTGAGAGGCTTGGAGCATGAAGGGAAAGCGTGCAGAGTGCCGAGCCTGGATGGAAGATCATGTCGGACAAAGGGATCGGACTGAGGGGATTCTGCATGGAGCACCAGGGGAGGGGAGCACTCAGGCGTCAGTGCTCTGGGTATGGGAAATGAAGACATTAAAAATTCAATCAAACATTTCTGGAGACGATAAGATGCCTGGAGAGAAGTGAGTGAACCTCCTGGGCTTAGAACAGTAGAGTTAAGCAAATGTGCTCTGGACTGTCCCTATCTGGAGGGCAGGGTCAGGTCTTTGCCTGGGACAAACTCATGGGAGACTGGAAGGGTAGATTTGGGGATGGATGGATGGATGCATGCATGCATAGATGGATGGCTGGGAAGATGTTGTGGTGGTTTGAGTGATCATGGCCCCATAGACTTATATTTTTGAACACTTGGTCTTCACTTTGCAGAACTGTTTGGGAAGGATGAGGAGGTGTAGCCTTGTTGGTAATGGTTTCAAAAGTCCATACCATTTCCATTTATTGATTTGCTTTTGAGCTGTTGTCTCAATCTGTAGGTTTCTCCACTAATATTCCAGCATCGCGCTGGCCTGCCTGCTTACTTGCCTGTCTACTCTCCCCTCCATCCCCACCCCAACACCACTGTGATGGTCATGGATTCTAACATTCTGGAACTGTGGGCCCAAAATTAAATACTTCCTTTTATAAGTTCTCTTGGGCATGGTGTATTATCATGGTAATAGAGAAGTAATCAAGACAAATGTGTTAGTTATTTCTCCTCATAGCTAGTCTGAGTAGATGGGGGATGGGAAGATGGGTGTGTGGTTCAGGGGATGGGTAGGTGAATGAATGAATGAATGAATGAATAAAGGAAGGAAGGAATGATGGATGGGGGGTTGGCTATTTATCCCCCTATCTAGTCTTGGTGGGAGAATGAGAAGGTGGGTAGGTGAAATTTTGGATAGGCAAGTGCAGAGATACAATGATTGATACGTGAAGGGATTAGTGGGCAGTTAGATCTGTGGTAAACGCTTAGGTGAGCATACGATCAAATGACAGGCGTGTGTCAACTAGTAGGCATAGGTGTATCCTTCCCCAGAAGAGAGACATGATCTAATGTAGTCCTTCATCTTATTGGTATATGTCATTTTGGATAAATGCGCATGAAACTTCTCTGTGCCTCAGTTTCCTCACTTATAAAATGGACAGGACAGTGGCACCTGTCTGGTAGCACTTCTACAAAGAGCTCATGTGCACCACATCCTTAGAACGCCGCTAAGGGACCAAGCACAGCAATTGAGTGGCAGGCGTAGCATTGAGATTGATATCGTCGTGACACGCCCCCATCCTTAGACAATAGCGTTCGTCAGGATGACATTGATGTGGAGACCTGCAAACAAGGGAGCATGCTCACTTTCCCTTAGGCTCAAGGGAGTTGCGCTCAGCTCTCCCTTGAGTAGGCATGGAAGATCAGTCAGCCATGTGTGCTCTTCCAGACACAGGCTTGTCAGATAGAATTTTGAGCAACTGAGATTGCATACATCCCCGTGAAGAGATTACTGTCAGCTCAACTGGAACGCTCTTCCAGCCTAGCACTGTTGTGTCTCACAGACTGGGGCTCATGGCTGTTCTTGATGCGCACCTTGTCCTGTCCGGCCTGAATATTCATTTATGTGGTGACTGAGACCATTGCTCCTCAGTCTAGCCTATCTGTCTAGGTCCTTTGCAAATGGGCTGCTCATATTAGCTCGTATCCACTTGCCCTACTCACCCCGACCCTTCCCACAAACCTTGGAGGAAGCAGCTGGCAAGAAGAGACACAGGACAGTGTGTGACACTGTCCCTGTTCAGCTCTGCAGCTGAGATCACCTGGATTCCCCCCCCCACACACACACACACCCGTCTCCACCCAATCACTTCTTCATCCACCAGCTACAAGCCTCCTCTGTGCCACTATCTCTTCCATCCCAATTGCAGAGAACTTTCTAAAATTGGCCTCTGACCATCCAGTTCCCCACCCACACCCCCTGCCATGGATGCTCTGGGGAAAATTTGACTCCTGATTAGCAACTTCCCTTTCATGATGCTCACCACAAAAGCATTAGCTGGAACAGCTGGACCCACCTCTCCCAGACCCATGCCAGGGAGCTCCATCCTTGAACCTTTCTTTCAGGTGTTCTCCCAGGTTCCTGCCAGGCCTCCCTCTAACCCACCTGTACTTTGCCCAAGTGGCTTCTGGTCGTCTTTAAGTGCCAGCTGGGCTCACACCAGCTCAGCCAGGCCTCCCTGATTTGGGCCACACTTGCTGGGAGTGAAACTTGATTCTCTATTTCGTCCCTCTTGACACAGACAGCCAACACACATTTGGATTTGGGGCTTCTTGTTCTTCCACATTATTGTAAAAGCCCCATGGTACCTCACCCCAACAACAGTGCAGGGCTTAGTTCTGATTTAGGTCAGAAGGGCAGAAATCAAGATGCCAGTATTATGACTGATGAACGCTGGGATAGAGATGTGGTGCCCAGATTTGGCCAAACTATCACATCCACCCCTGCCTCACTACCAGGCCCGCTTGCTTTTGGGGAGTGCAGGTTCCTCTCAGAACCATTGTCTGCTTCTGGGAGCAGAAGGAGGGAAAGAGGTTGGATGTGCTGGCCTCTGATTGGGTCAAGAGGTCCAGACGTTAAGGTCTGGAAGTCCTCACTGGAAGTCCTCGGTTGGATTTGGGAAAGGTGTCTTTCCCAGGAAAAAGTAAAAGGGAAGATGTAGCAGAGACCAGCCACTGTCTCCTCCTTGAGACCCAGGAAATCTTTAAAGCTGCCTCTCCTCTGAACACCACCCTCTAAAGAGGAATGTTTCAGAATGGCATTTGCGGCCTGTAAGTGCAGGGTAGGTCTGTTTATAAGAGCACATCCCAGGCTGGGACTCCTTTGGTAGAGCTGCCTACCATGCATGAGGCCCTGCATCTAATCCCCAGAACAGGATAAAACAGTGTGGTGTGCACACCTGTAATCCACACACTCCCGAGGCAGGAGGATTGATATTTCATAGGTATCCTTGGTTCCCATCCAGTTGAAGGCCAGCCTTGGCTACCTGAGACTCTGTCTCAAGAGAAACCAACAAACCGACAAACCCTCATGTTCTGTCTTCTACCATCACGTTTCCCAGGATACCATGATAATTGTGTTTCTTTAATCAAAGCTTCATGCTTAAAGAGATGCATCCTTTATTATTAATGTGCACTCTCTCCTCTCCCGCGTCCTTAGTTAGCAGATTCATTGTTTGAGCCTGATGCAGCCAGGATAACAGACTGCATTTTGAAGCCTCCCCTTGTAGCTGGGGAATGACCTTATGGTCAAACGCTGAGAGAAGACAGCCTTGCTTGTCACATCTGGGGAATCCGAGATGAGGCTCACACCTTCCTTTCCACCTTTCTTCTCCTCGGGAACATAGGCCTGACAGCTGGAACTTCAACACTCATTTTAGACTGGGGAGATAAAAGCCACATTCCAAAGATTGTAGCAGAGGGGGAGATGAAAATTCCCATTTCTTTTTAAGTTTTATTTATTTTTAATGTTCCTATTTGCATATGTAAACTATACATAATAGTTGGTTTGCCATGATATTTTCATACATTTATATAACAGATTTGATCATATTCGGGCCCCAATACCATTTCTTCCTCCTCCCCGCTTCTGTTCAGCCCCTCTTCTTCTCAAATAGTTTGTCTTCTACTTTTAAGTCTTTTTAAAATTTTTTATGTCTGTCTGTCTATCTGTCTGTCTGTTTGTCTGTCTGTCTGTCTGTCTCAGTGTGATGGTTTGAATGAGAATGGCTCCCATAAGCACATGTGTTTGAATGCATGGTCCTCAGTTGCTAGACCAGTTTGGAAGGGATTAGGATTTGCTCTTTCTTCCTTGTGGCTGCCCTTTCAAGCTGGAACTCTCAGTTCAAGCCTAGCCTGCTGCCTTTGCTCCTGCCGTGGGGACCACGGACTCTCTGAAACTGTAAACCCTAAAAAGCTTCTTTAGAAGTTGCTTTGGTCATGGTGTCTTATCACAACAATAGAGAAACAACTAAGAGACTGTGTGTGCATGTGTCGCACGCAGCATGCATGTAGGTGAAAGCTTGCTGGAGCTGGCGCTCCCTTCCATCATGTGGGTCATGGAAACTAAAGTCACATTGTCAGATTAGGTGACAAGCACTCTTACTAGCCAAGCTGAGCCCTCCTCTCTCTTTTTTTTCTCTTTTTCCCTTCCTTTTTTCCTCCTTCCTTTTACCTCCTTCCTTCCTTTTTCCTTCCTTCCTTCCTTCCTTCCTTCCTTCCTTCCTTCCTTCCTTCCTTCCTTCCTTCTTCCTTCCTTCCTCCCTCCCTCCCTTCTTCCCTCTTCTTTCTTTCTTTCTTTCTTCCTTCCTTCCTTCCTTCCTTCCTTCCTTCCTTCCTTCCTCTTTCTTTCTTTCTTTCTTTCTTTCTTTCTTTCTTTCTTTCTTTTCATTTTTTGTGACCCAACATATTTCATTAGGATTGTTTACAAGAATTTGGTACCAGTGGCCACAACATTGAACAAAACACCTCTTCCTTCCCGACAACCATTAGCAGTCTATAGCTCCTCAGGGAGGGGTGGGGCCTGGAACCCCCACCTACCCCACTAATTCCACTTCACAGAGCTGCTGTGTTATCTCTGGCTGCTCTTTTAGGCGAAAGAATAACATCAATCTTAAACTACTGCTGTTTGGGCTTTTCTTTTTTCTTTTTACACAACTGGATCTAATCCTGAAGAACCCACTACCTAGAGAGCTAGAGAACTCTTGAGTGAGGCTTTTGGGTGCTTGTGGCCTGGACTTCCTAGGGAGCAGCTGAACTAGAAAACAATTATACTGAAGGGTGGAGACTGTTGCCCAGCAACACATCCCCCAGGGAGGGAGTGATAAGTGCTTAGGTAATGAGTGATCGGGTTCAGACTCACACCTAAGAGGACCAGCCCCAGAAAAGAACGTGAAAACCCTAGGATGCTCTATGGCTTAGAAATTACTGAAAAGGGCCTAAGAGGGATTACTGTATAAGCATGGGATCTGACTTCAAATCCCCAGCACCATGTAAACAACAAACATGGCTGTGCATTCATGCCTATAACCTCAGTGCTGTGAGGGATTGAGAGGGCTTCCAGCCCCCTCCAGGTCCACACGTGCGCATGCGCGCGCGCGCGCACACACACACACACACACACACACACACACACACACAGAGACGGAATTCTGCCAGACAAGTTCCTTGTGAATTTCTTGAGTCAGACTGGCTTAGCAGGGCAACAGAGCCAGAAGCGTGGGTCAGCACAGCAGAGACTGCTGAATAGGTGTTTCAAAAATACAGTTCATGGAAAAGTAAAAAAAGAACCTGGGTGTGGTAGCTGATGCCAGTAGTCCCAGCCCCCAGGAGACTGAGGCAGGAGGCTTGCTTCCAGTATGAGGCTAGCCTGGTTTATATAGTGAGTTCCGGGCCAGCCTGGACTTGAGAACGAGATGCTATCTCAACAAGCAAACAAATGATAATAACAGCGAAAAGACAAGAGAATTTTAAAAAGAAAATTAAAAAACAGTTCTCTCCATCTCTTTAAAATTTCGGATTCCTCTGTAGTTCCCAGGAATCTAGAAAAGCTGCTAGCACATCGAAGGTGTCCAAATAAATGCACCCCTTCTAAGTAAGCAAATGCATGCGAATGCTGGCCACAGACCAGCTTCTGAGTTGTTTCTAGCAAAATAAAGAGCAGGCATGTTGAATGAAAAAAAAAATTAAACTTCTTTTTCTGCTTGAGAGAAGATGGCATTGCTACTGTTGGCCATGGGGAGCCCCTGGGAGGCAGGACAGAGGAAGAAGTCCCAGCACTTGGAGGGCAGTGCTTTTTGTGGTACATTTGGAATGGTCATCACCCTCAAGACTCCTTCTGAGGTGTCTGCAAGGGACTTGTCTCCTCTGTGTCCCAGAGTCCATGCTGACCCCATAAGAGCTAACTAATGTCCTTCTCCATGTGCAACTCCCACCAAGGGGTCACCTTGACAGAGGGAGGGGGGGTGAGGAGGAATCTATTCCTTTGCCTTTGAGTTCTGCCAAGGTGGGAAGGAAGCAGGGTAGACGATCTAAAATGCATGATAACCATGAGGGGGGAAAAACAGTAAAAAAAAAAAAGTACAATTAAAGATATTTTTAACATTTAGAAAGAAGACACTAAGCGGCGCACGGTGGCTCTTTCCGGCAAGAGCTCAGAGCCAAGCATCAGAATGGCTGACTCCTGCTGATGGGAGCTTGAGGCTCCCAAGGGCCTGGTCTCCCTCAGTAGAGGTGAGTTTCATCATCCTTGCTCACCTCTACTAGCGCCTCTATCTTTTTGTAGCTCTCCAGTATCCCAAGGACACTCTGTCTCTTACCCAAAAGGCGGGATGAGAGCATCAGACTGGAAATCTACCCTAGGAGTAATCTCTCCAAATCTCTAGGACTGCAATTTGAAAGAACCACTAACCTATGTGGGTAATGGGCTGGGATAGCAGGGGGCTCCGGGGACCTCTGGAACTTGAAAGCTCAAGGTCACCCTGCCTTTCTATTATTCTCAGAGTGCTCGCACGCGTATGCACACACACACACACACACACACACACACACACACACACACACACACGATCCTCACAGACTTTAGAATTCAGATCCACAGCAAGGTAGAAAACCATAAGTCCATTCCTGATGCCTGGGAAGAGAGAGTAATGCCATCCACTTGGGCTGGCAGCTGCCCTAGCCAACCAAGCTGACCCAGGAAGATAGCCACAGCAAGGGAAATGAACCGTTGGCTTCGCTGCCTCCTACAGAGAGGAGATGCTGTTAGCTCAGAGTCTCCCACAGATAGCAGGAGAGCTGAGCTCCTTACTTCTCCTGGCCTGAGCCCACACCAACCTTGAAGCAGAAACCAGCAGCAGGGGAAGAGATCTATGGGACATTGTTGAGATTTCACACGCAATAAAGTTGACTTGTGATTGGAAGAAGAAAAAGAACAGGCCAGCATTTTCCTGCGGCCTCTCCCCAGCTCCAACATGACCATCCTGGGGGGAGCGATCAGTTTACTCCCCTCGAGTCAGAGAGCTGTAGCTACCCTGTCCTTTGCCCCCACTGTACCATGCAAGGTTGCAAAAGGAGCATCCGGACAGTTCAGCATATACAGGCATGTCCACCAAGCGTTTGATCCACAGAACCCATGCAGTAGAAGGAGAGAACTGATTCCTGCAAGTTCCCCTCCCACCTCCATTTGCACCACAACCCCTCATGTGTACACACAGCATGCACACACATAGACAATGACAACACAGTTTTTTTTTTTTAATTCAAGAAGAATTTTTTTTCCTGTGGAAAAAAGGCTAAATAAAGTTTAAAAATTTAAAAAGAGATGGTAAATTATGAGATGACATCAACATGTGTCAGCTCTGAACCTTATGGGGAGTTGGCCCCGGTGGGCTTGATGGGAAGGCGTTCACTAGGAGCAGAGATCAAGATGAGGAAACAGAGGGTAAGTGTTGGGGGGCGGTGTCCCAATATCCTTAGGAACAGGCCTGCCAATCATGGCTGCCCTTTCATCCACAGGCCACCCTGCCTTGGCACCCACTTTCTGTGCAGAACTGAGCCTGGCCAGCAAAGTCTGACTGTAGTACCAGGCAACCTTGACACAGTCACACCTTTAGAAGCATCAAAGCCAGGGTAGGCACGCTCCAGTCATGCCTTGTTTCTGCCCCATACCTGCTGCCAGACAAGGACTGAGCAAGGGGGCTAGCCTACCCCATGCCCAAAGCCTCTTTTTTTGATTAGCACGAAGCTCGATCCAGGTGGGTCCTGGATTGATATTAATTAATTAATTAATTAATTAGCAAAATTTTCCTTCTTGCTGCAGCAGCTCTGACTGATGGTGTCAGGTGGGTAGGGGTGAAGGTGTTGTCCTCAGGAGTCCTAAATCCAAGCCCCAGGACATCACTAAGACAGTGCACAGGGCCCTAGGCTGGCTGACTCCTCCCTTGCCACAGGGACCCAGCTTCCAGCATTTCTGCTCCAGGTGACAAGGGCACAAGCCCTTGTCCAAGCACAGCCTTCCTTCATCCCTCTCTGTTGTGCTGAACTGGCTATCGTGACAGTCTCTCATCCCTGCGCCACAGGGAGACCCAGAAACCCAGCCAGAACCCTGCCTAACAAGAAGGCAAGTGCTTGACACCACGTCCTGTTCCACAGGGCATCTCCTGCCGGGAGTTATGGGGGCACTTCTGGGAAATAAGCTGTGGACAACAAGGGCGCCTTTGTATTTTAGACCTGCTGCCACTCTATGGCTGGGTGACCTGGGGCAAATTAATTACCCTCTCTGAGCCTTCGTTCTCCCTCAGTCCTAAGAATAAGCCCAGTACGCTCAAGGGATAATTGCTGAGTGGAATGAGATGACTATTGAGCACTAAAGCCCTCAGCCCCTCCCCCTCTGGGCCAAGCAGCTTGTTTACGCTCCCTTTGGGCACAGGACTGCAGAGTAGTCTCTGTGTTCCCTTCTTTCTAAAGAAAAGACAAAACACACTGGGCCATTGTCACTCTTGCCAATACATTGTCTCATTCAGTTCCCATAGCAGCCTGGCATAGTCCAGCACTCGCTGTCCATGGGTCTCAAGTGCGGGAATTCAATCACCCCTGGTTTGAAAATATTTGGAAAAAAAACCATATTGGGTCTGTGCTGAGGAAGCACCGGCTCTCTCCCTTACTGTCCTTTAGCAGAGTGTTTAAATGTAATAGCTCAACTATTTATGTCCCATTGTGTCCTTTTGGGTAGCTTACAGAGTCTGGCGATGCTGTGAAGGGTGAGAGGAAGTAAAGAGATATGCAAATCGTATGCAAATATGGCACCACCTAGGAGGAGGGGTTTCATCACCTGTGGCCTTGCCATCCATTATGGAGACTCTGGATGGAAGTTGATATACAGTTAGGGAAATCATTGTGTCATCAGGCCAAGAGCTCACTGACAGTGGTCCCTAGGTGGGCCTATGTGTAGGACACATAAGCTATTGTGTCTAAGGACGTAAGCTAAGGGTAGGACCATAAATATCAGTGAAGTTTAGGAAGGGAGGAAAGAAGCTAAAAACTGCCTGTAAGAGAGCTGACGGTCACCAGCAGGGATGCCTGTACTGGGCATCCCAGGGATGTTGCAGGACACAGCCACTTAGATGACCTGGACCCTGCTGAGACTGCCTTAAACATCCCCATGATGTTCGTAGGTGGGGGATTGCCTGACACGGACCCCCGAGTGTCTAGCTATGTGCTCTTTGCACGACTCTCCTGAAATCTGATCCCACAGAGCCCACACTGGCCTCGAGGCTAAGGACAACTCGCCTGAACTCAGCTCCATCACTGGTCAAATCTCAGTTGTCTTCTGTGAAATGGGTATAAGCATAGGATCTGCTCCTCATGGCTCTTAGGATGCTAACCATGAACAAATGTGTCGCCAGTGTGCTGCATATAACAAGCCTCCTTGTGTGTGCCCGGCAAATGTCGGCCGTTGATATTTGCTCCCATTGCTGAAGAGATTGAGGGACTGACTTGGTGTCACCTCCTCTCTCCCTCAGAAGGTGGCGGGCCACACCTGCCACAGAAGTTCAGGGGATGAGGCCTCTCACGTCTCCCATTCTCTCACAGCAAGCTCAGCTTCCGTCAGGAACTTGCTAGGGATGCGTGTGGTGTGGGACACACTGGATCCCAGAACCACTGCACAGCACACGGGAGGCTGTAGGACTATTGTGCCCTGCCTCGTCTCTGCTCTCTTCTCCCCCAGTCACCAAAATCCTAGCGCTCTCAGCTTCTTCCTCTTGTTCCAGACTAGATAACGAGGCTCCAAAGAGCACATGATGAATTCGCTCACTCTCAGAGACAGATGGCTGAGAGCCACTTGACATACTCTTTCCCCAAGAGGTTTATTTTATTTCTAAGAAGGATGGAAACTTGATCTGGGGAGATGGCTCAGTCAATAAGGAGCTTGCCTTGCAAGTACACGACAGCCTGAATCTGTTCCCAAAACCCACATCGAAAAGGTAGAGCTGGAGAGATGGCTCAGCAGCTAAGAGCACTTCTTCCTCTTGCATGGGACATGAGTTCTAGTCCCAGCACTCACAAGGCGGCTCACAACTGTCCTTAACTCCAGTTTCAGGAGAGCCAACATCTTCTTCTGACCTCTGCAGGCGCCAAGCACACACAGGGTGCACAGATAAACGTGCAGACAACACATTCATTTAGATAAAATAAAATAAAAATAAATAGATAAAATAAATATAAAAACAACAAACAAACCAAATAAATAAACAACAACACCCTCCTCCAATACACCGAGCACAGTGTCAATGATTCCTGTTTGTAATTCCAGCACTGAGAGGCATAGACAGGCAGATCCCAGGGGCTCATTGGTTGGCCAGCCAATCTATGCTACTTGCTCCAGGCCAGTGCGAGACCCTGTCTCAAAAAGTAGGGTGGATGGCTCCTGAGGCGTGACATCTGAGAGTGTCCTCTTGCTTCCATATACATGGGCACATACATGCAACAACTACTCCCACTTCAGGCATGCACACACGCACACACACACACACACACACACACACACACACACACACACACACTAGCACACACGAGCACACATGCCCAGTGCTTATGCTTGATGAACAGTTAAGGCAAGTGCTCTGAACCTGGGCCCATGAAGGTCTGAGAGAAGGTACAGCCAGCTTGCTTGCACAGATCTACCCTAGGAGTAAAAAGTTCTTATCTTTGTACCAGACTCACGATTGGCCTGTGGACCAATCAGGTTTGAGAGTGGTATTCTTTATACATGTGTCTTATTATCTCTGGCTACCTGAAATATAACCAACGCAAACGGGGCTGAAGTTTTAGTTCTATTTGTAAAGGTTAACTTCGACTTAAATCTAAATAGCACTTGTGGCTGGCCACTACCAGATCATAGGACATGAGATGGTGGGAAGGTAGCAGAAGGTTGGTGTCTTAGAGGACTCCAGGGGCTTCCTAATGGTTAGGGTCTCTCAAGGTCCCTGAACTAAGTACATTCACACATTCATTGCGTTAGTACCAACTAGTGCCAGGGTGTGCACAGAGGTCGTCTCGGCCTGCTGGGACTACTGGGTTGGCTGGGCTCCCCTAGTAATCAGAAGAATAGACCCACTCAATGGTATTACCTCATGTTCCTGATGCCCTGTAGTCCTGGGGGCAAGAAAACCTTTCTCCCTTTGAAGGCTGTTGGATTCCTGCTGAGGGAAGGCAGCAGGGGCTGTGAAGCTTGCAATCCAAAGACGCTGGGGATTTTTAGGCTGTTTATCCACACAAAGTTCTCTTCTTTCGCATGTGTGTTCATGTGTGTACACACACGTATGTGAAGGCTAGAGAGACACTCTGGGTGTTGGTGACCAGGAGCTGTCTGCCTTGCTTTTGGAGACCATATCTCAGGGAAGCTGGCATTCACAGATTCAGCTACATTGGCTTGCTAGCTAGTTCCAGGGGTCACCTTGTCTCTGTCTGTCCAGCACTGGGACTGCAAGCATGTGCTCCCATGCTTGGCTTTTCACATGGGTGCCAGGGATCTCTGAACTCAGGTCCTCGTGCTTGTGTGACAAGCACGCCACCAACTGAGCCATCTCCCCAGCTTTATCAATGGCCACTTCACAGTTAGCTATTCTATTACTATTATCATTATTACTGTTATTGTTATTATTATTATTGTCAGGGTCTCCTGACTGTCCTGGAGCTCACAGAGATCTGCCTGCATCTGCCTCTGGTGTTGAAGGCAGGTACCACACCTGGCCTCATAGTTAACACCGAATAGATGCTGGGTGGTGGTGATGGATGACTCCTGGGAAATACGAAGACTTAGCATGTTGGTTTTATTGGCCCTGAGATGTCTTTTGCTTCTGTCACCATCAGTTTCTCCACTCCTGGGCTTTGGTATGAGTCCTTTGTTTATTGTTGTTATTTGATTTAGAGTCTTATTCCGTAGCCCAGGCTAGTCTCAAACTCACCATGGATCATATAACAGGTTAGCCTCAAACTTGCAGCTTCCCCACCCCCACCAAAGCAAAACAAACAGGTGTGAGATGCCAGGCCTGGCGTGTGGGAGAGGAGTGATCGGCCTTTACAGAGAAGCAGGGATTGCCTTGCCCACGGCTTAGTAAGGGCTCAGGGTCGATTATCAGTGTAACTGTTGAGAGTGCTTACCAGGAAATAGAGGGACGGAGGGAGTACCTAAGTGACTGAAGCTGCTGAACACTGCCAAATGGATGTGGCTCAGTTTATGCTTGCCTGGCATGCAGGAAGATGTGGGTTCAGTCCCCAGCACCACACACACCACATACACCTCAAACACGGCGGCACACACCTCAAAGCCCAGAACCTGGGAGGTGGAGGCAAGAGGATCAGAAGTCAGGGTCATCCTAAGCTACACAAAAAGTTTGAAACTAGCCCCGGTTACACTGAAACCTCATCTCAAACAAGCAAAGCAACAAGAAGAAGCACATTAGAGCCAAGCACCAGGCCCACAGCGGGCCACAGAGCAAAGGCCAATTAGAAGATGAGAATCACTGACTCTACAGGAATCATAAGGAGGCCTCCATGGACTTCAGACTGTGCCCACGATGGCTTGTCGTGCTAGCTTTGAGATCACATATTTGAGCCCTGAATTCTCACATGGGAATCGACTGGACATGACTGAGCCCCTTCAGCCGCAGGGCTCTGAGAACCACCTGTCTCTGGCTGGGTCTTTTTTAGCACTTCACACATGCTCACGCCCACGTGCACACACACACACACACACACACACACACACACACACACACACATTCAGAGAGAGAGAGAGAAAGAGAGAGAGAAAGAGAGAGAGAGAAAACTAAGCAAGTACCAGCACTGTGCAACTGAACACACACGGAGCCCAGGGTTGCATTCCAACAGCATGCAAGCATTTCCAGTAGTGTCTGCTAAGAGCATCCCTCCCAAGGTGGTCAGCTCTGGGGGGAGTTCTGTGAATCGGCTCTGGAGGCACCACAGCCCCTGCTGGTGAAAGGGTGGGCCAGCATCCATGGACTTAGACAAAACAACCCCAAGGAGTCCAAGTTACACACTATAGAATTTTCAAAAACTTGTTAGTGTGAATGACCTCCTTTGTATGCAGCTGTTGTCAACTGGGCACAGTTACAGCTCCCTTCTGCTGGCAGCCTAAGGCCCTCAGTGTGTCCTCTGTCTTGTCAACATGAAGCCCTTTGGCCTTCAATTCTATTGTTTTAGTTAAAATGTCAGGCTCACTCTTCTGATTATCATTGATCTTAAATTTTTTATTGCATTAATTAATTTATGTATGTTTCAGGGGGCAGCCCACACACACCACAGTATACACATGGAGGTCAGAGGACAACTTTTGGAAGCCAGTTCTCTCCTTCTACCATCGGGGTTTTCGGGATTCAACTTAAGTCATCAGGCCTGGAGCAAGTGTCTTTATCCACTGAGCTACCTTGCCAGGCCCATTATTGGGTTTATAGCCTCCTGAGAGAGGAGTTCAAATGAAGCTGCAGAAATAGTTTAGTCAGTAAAGTGTTTGCCTTGCAAAGCTTGAGGAGGCTGAGTCTGGGCCTCTGTAAACTGCTGGGGAGGCCGGCAGGTGCTACTGCTCACTGGCCAGCCAGGTTCTTGCTGAGTTCTAGGCCAAGCAAGGGTTGTCTCAATAACAAGATGGACAACCTTTGAGGAATGGTAGCTGAAACCGTTCTCCGGCTCCGTCATCCATGGGCACACACATGCATACACAGTTAAACAGGAGCACATACACATGAAGGGGGCAGTGGAGAGGGGAGGGAAGAACAGAGGTCAAGGAGGCTGGCTCACTGTACGAGGAAGGGACAGCATTTTGGGATAGGGAGCAGAGGGGAAGGGTGGCCTCCGGTGAGGTCACTGAAAGACTCCATTCTGCAAATGTTCGGGGAATGTTCTGGGTGCCTGAACAGAGACTGGACCGTAGGAAGGAATGCGAGTTGGCATCTCTTGGAATGATCTCAGCCTCTGGAGAGCCTTCCCGATTAGCTATTTCTGAAAAGCGACAACCCCAGCTGCTCTGACTATGCAAGGCTATTGATGTTTGTCCTTCCTTCTGTCAGCCACTGAGTCATACTGGAGTTCATGGGAGCGGGTAGGGAATTCAAGCCTTGGCAAATGTGGCAGCCCACTCACCTCCTAGCTATGTACTAGGCAAGCCTGCCTGTCTCTCTGAGCCTCCTTTTCTTAGCTACGAATGGGAAACCCTAAAGTCCATCATGTTTATCACTGGAAGGCAGCATGCACATCTGCAAAGGAGTCACACACTAAAGGGGGGATTTCTGTTGTTATTATTATTGAACATCTGTATTCAGAATTATTGCTTTGAGGAACCTGGTGAGACCCACTCATCTTGGATTTTTTTTTAAACCCATAAAATCATACTTGTTTATTTAACTGTGCATGGGTGTGGGGAAATACATGTCATGGTGCGTGCATGTGTGCATGCATGGGTGTGTGTGTGCGTGCGTGCGTGCGTGTTAGTCAGAGGACAATGAGGGATTCAATTTTTTTCCTTCTACCATGTGAATCCCAAGGGATGGAAGTAGGTTGTCAGGCTTGGTGGCAAGTGCCTTTTTATCAGCTGAGCATCTTGCCAGCTCCATCCTGAGTTCCTTGAAAGAGTCCTCTTTTCACTCTCCCAGTGACCCTTCAAACAACTCTTGTACATAACTCAAAGAACTCCTGGCTTCATATCATTGTTTCTGGCCTCCTGGGCCATGCACCTTGTTGCACCAATTGGACACACTGGCAAACTCTGACAATCATTTGACATTCCACATTTATCAAGTCTCTGCTCAGACACCAGGATGGCGCTTCTCGGTTGTCAACTTGACATACCTGGGAAGAGGAAGCCTAAATTGAAAATTGACCACCATCAGCTTCACCTGCAAGGATGTCTGTGGGGAGTTTTCTTGATTACTGAAAGCTAGAAGAGGGCCTAGCCCACTGTGGGCAGTACCAACCTTAGGCAGGTGGGCCTGGCCTATAAGAGAACGATACTGACTTGTGAACCTGAGAGCAAGCCAGGAAACAGTGGTGCTCTGTGTGTGGTGTCTGCTTTGAGCTCTTGCCTTGCGTTCCAACTGTAGCTTCTCTCTATGATGGACTGTAACCTTTAAGAGGAAGGAAAGCCTTTCCTCCCCAAGTCTGCTTCAGTCAATGTTTTATAACAGCAACAGAGAAGCAAACTAGGGCAGACATCTGTATGGTATGCAGAGCCCACCAGTAGGCAGAACAGACTCATTTTTGTCTCCAGAGCATAGAAAGACATTGACTGTTATTCTGAAGTCTATTATGTCGGGGTTTTTTTGTTTGTTTGTTTGTTTGTTTGTTGTTGTTGTTGTTGTTGCTGTTTTGGAAAGGTAAAGTAGATCTGGCAAGAGTGGAGTGAGCATGCGTCAGAGGGTGTGCACAGCAGTGGAAAATGGGGTGTGTAAGGTGGCTTCACAGACAAAAGAAAATTTGAACAGCCATGGTAGAGATGAGGTTTTCAGCCCAGTAGACAAATAGTGGGGGAGCTTTTTAGAGAGAGGGATCTACTGAGCTCTGGGATCTACTGAGCTCTGGGATCTACTGAGCTCTGAGATCTACTGAGCTCTGAGATCTACTGAGCAGAGCTCAGAAGATGGATCCCACAGTCTCAAGGGCAGGACCGAGCTGCCAGGGCAAAGGTCAAATGCACAGAGCTGAGAGGATGTGCAGACCACACAGAGCTTTGCCGGCCATCTTGAGGGACCTTGCTCTGCATGGAAGATCGTTGTGTGGTTCTGAGCACAAGAGACTTGACCTATTGGGGAGGAGATGAAAGGCTCTGCGGTTCCATACTCAACAGAGCTGGGGCTGGGAAGACAGCTCACTCAGTGAGTGGAGTTCTTGTCATGTGAGAACCAGGACCTGAGTTCCTTCTCCAACACAAACATGAAAGGTGAGGCAGGAGGGTGAGCGAGTGAGCGAGCGAGCTCTTAAACTCTGAGCATCAATGAGGCAGAAACAGCAGATTCCTAGTGGCTCACTGGCCAGCCATCCTGCCCCCCAACTAGAGAGAGCAGGTAGGGTGGCAGAAATGGGAGCTGGGAGACTCAGGAAATCATTGCCATAACGTTGGGTACCTTATATGGTGATAGTGGCTTGCACTTGGGGTGGTGGGTGGCTTAGCAGGGAAGTAGGGACAATGGTCAAAGTGTGGACCCAGTAGGGACAATGGTCAGAGTGTGGATCCAACTGAAGCTGCAATCTCCATTTGCTGCTTTATTGGACATGGGGAGTGGGGTGGGGCGGGGTGGAGGAGGCACCAAATATTTCAGATGAGCAGTAGGCTAGAGGTGTTACTGGTGCCATGGGGAGGCTGTGGGTGGAGAGGGTTTGGGGAGGGGGTGGCTTAGGGACTTTGGATTTGTGGAGTTTATGATGCCTGTTAGACATCTAAGTCAAGATGTTGAGTGGGTGTTCGGATATATCGACTGACGTCCAGGAAAGAGGTCTGAGCTGGAAATATAAATGTGGGCGGCATTAGCATAGAGCTGGTATTTAAAGCCACGAGACTAGGTTGCCATGAGCTTTCCTCCCACAAGGCTTCTGATCGGCCTATAGCCAAAGCTGTTCAGAAGACAAACAAGACCCCACTGGTAGTAACACCCAGATCTCACAGGTTCCTTGTCCTCCTCTGCTACTCCCCAGGGAGTCTTCCAGGGAGCCTTGGCCAGGCCACGAGTCCCATTGCCTTCTGACTCACAGGCCCAGCCTCCCAGTCCTCACAGTCCCCAATGGTGCTCCTTATGTGTGCTAGGAGGATCGCCACCATTCTTACACCACGTTTCTCAAGGTCCAGAGACTAGATGTACACAGGCACATGTGTCTTCTTGATTCTTTCAGACTCGTGTGTTGGAGATTTACAAAGCTCTGTGAGTTCAGGTCTAAGCTCTGGGTGGCCTGTCTGTTCCCCCCAGTTCCATGCATTTGACCCTTCTCTTGGAGCTGTCTGATGTCACGCAGAGTATTTCAGGTGTCACAAAGTCAGCACGGCACATCTTATTCATCTGTCAGTGTTCTTGGAGAGTGAAATAAAAAAATAGAATAACTAAATCTCCTAATAATGATAACAATTTGTTTGAAAATTAAAGCCTCAAATTAGATTAGAAGCTGATATCAACTCCAGACTCACCTGTATATTCTTCCATTGTAACTCTTCCAAAGATATCCCTAGGGCCTCTTAATACCTTCCTATGGATGGTGAATGATGCTATTTGAAGTTCTAGATGCTGTCAGTGATTGTAAAGAGAGCAAGAAGAGCCGGGCGTGGTGGCGCACGCCTTTAATCCCAGCACTCAGGAGGCAGAGGCAGGCGGATTTCTGAGTTCTAGGCCAGCCTGGTCTACGAAGTGAGTTCCAGGACAGCCAGGGCTATACAGAAAAACCCTGTCTCGAAAAAGAGAGAGAGAGAAAGAGAGAGAGAGAGAGAGAGAGAGAGAGAGAGAGAGAGAGAGAGAGCAAGAGGGGAAGGTCGGGGAGAGCCATGAGTTTCTTAGCTGTGGAGGGGGTTAAGATAGCAATACCTGGAACAGAACTAAAAGGAGACAGGGAAGTGACAAAAGGGGACAGTGGATTCCACCAGAGGGAAAACTACAAAAACTGCATAGGAAGTAGTGTTTCCCAATGTCCTTATAATGAGGGCTCCCAGGATCACCCAAATCTGAAATCAACACTAGGCCACTGACGGTTCAAGGTTCGAGGATGATGCTTCCTTGGGAGGCAAAGTGGATACTTTTCAAAGTCAAGAAGGCAGGAGGCTCATAGACCTGATCAAGGACAGGTCAGGGGAAGACTGAGTGTCAGATGTGACAGGTGGCATGTGTGTTACATGTGGATGGAAACATGCAGGAGTTCCAGGGAACACAGCCCATGCCCATCCCCTCAGTCAGGCAGCCCATACCCTATACCCAGTGAGGGATCCCAGATCCAAACTCAGCACTGAGGTCCAAGCCATTAGTTCCAAGTGACAGAAGATCACCAGCACTTTGGAGCCTGTTAAATATGCTCGTCTCAGGTCTCCTCTTTTAGACCTGAGTCATAACCTAAGACATGTTTTGGAAGTGCCTTAGGTCTCCCTGGTTAAGTTCCATGTCTTTGCAAATGTCTCACATGGGGTGTGGTCCAGTTCTTGATGTCCACCGCCTCGGTACTGTGCCAGCAAATGGACTGCATCCAGTAGAAAGTAGAAAGCTATGTAAGACACGGACGGTGCCCTCAGCTAGTTCAGAGACATGAAGAGAAAGACAAATGGTAACTTCAGGAATGAATCCAAGGTGGATGGAATTATGCCTCTCCAAGCAATGCTACTGGGAACTAGGGAATGTGACCCACTCAAAGGCTATGAGATCATAGGACAGCCTGAGCCAGGCTCTCTTATTAACTGGCCAAGGGAATTCTCAAACTGTGGTGCAGACACTGAGCCAGAATTCCAGCTGGCCCAGAGGGGAGTCTGGGTCTCATTGTGTCTGCTGGCCTGATGGGCTGGCAACACCCCAGGGAATATGACTGCCTGGGGGTACGGGGGGGGGGGGCGGTTGGACCAGTTTGTCCCTAGATGTTGAGAACAGATGTGAGGCACACAGAAGGAGAAGCAAGGGTCTTCCTCTTGGCCCAGCTCTGACTAGGGTCCAAATGCTGTAGTACAGAGCCTTTGGGATGATCCTAAGACTTCTGCTTCCTGATTCGGGCAGAGCAGAGCTATCTGTGAGGTATTTTTCCTGCTCGTGGATAGAAGTGCATGTCTCTCCCCTGCTTTGCAGCCTAGGAGAACTGCAGGCATCGTGATAGTTATTCACAGAGCAGTGGACACGTTTGAACGTGAAATGTTCCCCCTCACACACTAGGGCTGTGGCTCAGTTAACACAGCACTGATAGAAGATGAGAAAAAGAGAGGAGAGAATCCTCACAGGTGGTGGGTTAGCTGGGCTGGTGTATATGTTGGGAAAAAATAAAGAGACACATCAAACAAGGTGGGAGGCAAAGACCGGCTCTGGAGGTTGCCTTCTTACCCCCATATGCACACTGTGGTATGAATGTGTCAACAGTGACACACACACACACACACACACACACACAGGTGCGCGAGCATTAAAAAAATGAAAATATTGAAGGGTTGGTCCCCAGCAGACATGCTGTTTGGAAGGTCCTTGATATTTTAGGAGGTAGGGCGCATGTGGAGGAAGTAGCCCCCAAGGGTACATCCTTTGTGGCCGTGTCCTGTCCAGGACCACTCTCTGTCTTGCTCTCTGCCTTCTATCAGTCGTGAGATTGATGGCTTCCTCCTCGAGCTCTCTCACATGATGCTCTCTCTGCCTTACCTCACGCTCAGAACCACTAGAGCCAAGCCTGGGGACCCCAATCCACTGCTGTGTGCCAACACAAGCTCCCCTTCCTTTCAGCTGTTTCTCTTGGGTTTTAAATTGTAATGTTTTAAGTTTTATTTTATAAAATGTATATACAACAAATTCGCAAATAAAAATACCACTAAAAATTAACCAGCCCCTCAAAACCGATACAACTCAGTGAAGTCCCACACAGAATGGGCGTTCAGAACGGGAGTTGTGGAGTTACCCATTACATTTTACCCTCTCACTACGTGTGCATCTAGCACCACAACCCAAAGCAGAGTGACAGAGTTAGACGTAGAATAACTTTATATCGTCGATCATGACTTGTGTCTGCTACCTGCACTCAGTCTTCAGTCTCTCCTCACCCCCTAATGTTTAGCTTTTCTTCTTTTCTACATGTCATATGTACTCACGTGTACAGTTGCTTACGTATACACATATGCTTTTTGGTTAGATTCTGCATATGAGAAAGAACGTGCAGGTTTTTTTTCGTTTTGAGATATGTGATCTCACTTATACATTCTAAGTCCAGTCATTTCCTGTAAATTCTTAAGCTTATTTTTTCTTTAGTATTTAATAGTATTCTATTCTATTCTATTCTATTCTATTCTATTCTATTCTATTCTGTTCTATTCTACACACATATGTATAGGTACCAATTTTTCAATATCTGTTCTTCTGTTGATGGACAATGAGGTTGTTATAGCATCCCAAATGTAACACAAACATCAGGGGAGACTGATTCCAGACCAGAGTACAATTCCTAACAAAAATGTAGCATAAGAGAGTTAATGCCCACTGTCCATGGCCACTTTTTGTGGGTGGCAGCAAGATGGACATCTGAGGACTCCACTTGAGACTTTCTCTGTATATCCTCAAAGATACTTTTACAAGGAGGAGATTCCTGGCATGGGGTCCCACACCAGCAGGTGAAAAGAAAGACCCAGAAGAGTCTAGTTGGTACTATTCGATGATAAGGATTTTTGTGAACCAACGAACTGATGGAGCCCAGAGAAATTCAGTGTGTCACAAAAATGATCAGACTGTGGGGGCATGGGAGGCGGGGTTGGGAACACTCGGCATCTCTGTGGGCCATGGACGGAGGCAGTGGTCTCAGCCCAGCTCCTCCCCGGATGAGGTGTCCTTCAGCTGTCTGAGGGTCTGAAAGCCTGTGTGACATAGCTGTGATGATTCCCACAGACAACGCATCAACCTCACAGCACCTAAAGACACTTATGAGACAAAGTTCTGCATGTGTCTGTGAGGAAGCTTCTAGATCAGGTTCTTGGGAAGATCCAACTTGTCTGTGGTGGCGCCATCCCATCGGAATGCAAAGAAGGCAGTAAGCCAAGCAGGGTGGGTGTGTGAGGGTGTCAAGTGACCAGCTGCCTCAGGCTCCAGCCATAATGTACTCAGTCTATGAACTGTGAGTCAAAATAAGCCCTCTCTGAGTAGGACTTAATACAGAGGTACTTGTAAAGACAGAAGGGCAGAGTATGTGGAAAACACTGGCTATCTCCATATTGTCTGCCCAGGGCAGCTGGCAAATGGCCCACCTGAGAGGTGGCCACAGATTGACACCATCAAGAGATCCCTGGGGAGGGTCCCCTGAAGATGGATTCCCATATACCATCAGCAGGCACCTCACTCACCACAGGAGTTCCTAGCTGGCTGCCAGGAGCCATGTTGGGAATGCAGTCTTATCATTTATCCCATTACATCTCAGGTGATCTTTACCTCGAATACTCACAAGGAGGGCTGTGCTTGTCAAATAAGCCACTCGATTTACAGACAGAATACAATCGGGGGCCCTGGACAAAGTTCTCTAAACCACTAATGACTCCATTCCCTCACCATACGCTATTTAGCAAACGCCTGGCATCAGCCTCAACCCCCAGATCCTGACAGGAGCTGGAAGGCTGTGAGATCCACGGGTGAGATTACATAGCACCGTCTAATTTGTTCTGAGCTTCCCGGGAGCCGCAGGGAAGATCTCAGAATCGCCCGCTGCCTCCTCTGAAATACAGAAGAAAATAAAATAAAAGGTTGTGCCGGAGATTTAAATGAGAATAGAATGCCAATTAACTCAGAGGTATTGAACTCTACTCTGCCTCTCTGAAGATCCCCTGGTCTCACTTGGCGGATCAGTTTCAATCTGCCTCCCCACCCTCCCAAAGCACCAATGGCCACACTGGGAAGCCGGCCTCAGAACAATCCAGAACCCGGTCGGTGCCAGGTCCACAACTTATCATTTTAATTGACAGTTACACCCTACGATGCTCATATCTTTACCAAATGGGTTCAATTTAATTTGAAATGGGAAGTTTTTCTTTTCCCCTACTGAAATATTTAGTTCAGTGGGCTTTGGCTACATAAGGTTCCCATCTTCACACACCGCTACTCTCCCATTCTGTTCCAAACACACACACACACACACACACACACACACACATACACACACCCACTCGCGCACCCATGATTTATTTAGAAGAGATCTGACTTCCACCCACTCTGTAATTATACAGCCTATCGACCCGTGCACCTATCCTTTGGATGGGCTAATGGGATAGATGGGAGAGCAAATCTCATCCGCTATCTATCCTGCGGTCTTCAACATGAAACAAACCAGCACAAAGCTTTTGAGAGTGGAAGCAGGATGGGCAAGGCACCTCATCAACCAAGCAGGGAGCATGGTTTGCTTGCAGTCCACCCAGAGCTCCCACCTCAGGCTAACCAGGGTGAAAAAGACCTAGACTCCTGGACCACCAAAAGAAAGCAGGTGGGGTCCCCCCTCCTACCAGGTAGGGTCCCCCTCAGCAGGTGGGGTCCTATCTCATCAGGTGGAGTCCTCTCTCACCAGGTGGTGGTCCCCTCTTACCAGGTGGAATCACCTTTCACCAGGTGGAGTCCTATCTCACTAGGTGGAGTTCTATCTCACCAGGTGGGGTCCCCCTCCCCCCAGGCAGGGTTCCCCTCTAACCCATACCCCCAGTCCTGCGTTTATTAGCACTGGCAGACAGAGCAGAAGCATCGCTCACCCTGGGGTGTTACATACTGATACACTGACAGGCAATTATCTTCCGAGATAGTGTTAAAACACAGTAATTAATTGGAGGAACAAGTGAGAGAATGAACGGTGGCCACAGGCCGAGGCAGACAGTTATTTCTTTAAAAAAAAAAAATGCTCCATGAGGCTGGTAATTTAGCTTCAATGGGTCATTTGATTTCTGTCACCTCCCCAGCCACCCCTCCCCAAACCTTTCCAATGCCTTGCCTTTTCAAAAGCTTTGTCCTTGAATGTGTCTCCTACGTCACTGAAGTGCAAGCCAGCCTCCCTAGCAACTTTCCAAAATGGTGCCTGGCATTAAAGAGGCCCACCGTTCCACAGAGATGGCTCACACAGCCGGCCTTTGTGACAGGCCCGCTAGTGCCCAGCCTGCTGTGGCCGCATGTCTTTGTTTCAAGCCCAGGCTGACGCATGTCTGCTGAAAGAAAACATTCCCACTTGAGCTGACTGATTCGGTGGGAACAAGAAGTTCACACACCAAAGCATAGGCCGACTCCGGCGACCCCCTCACCATCGGGGGTGGGGGGTGGGGGAAGATGATTGTGGTCTCCCATCACTAACAAGCCTTGCCTAGTACCAACCAGGGTCCTTTCTCTTGCTTGTTTCTCTGAGGTGACATCCACTGACCTATATTTGATACTCTGCGTAATATACATGTGTCAGTCAGCTCAGGTTTGATTGAGAAAAGGGACAAAGAAGATGGATGCAGGAAGGGGTTTGCTGGTCAGCAAAATCTTGAATTTGCTGTAAAGGATTCTTTGGTTACAAGAGGCTTAGAAACCAGCCAGGCTTAGCTCCAAAGGAGAAGTGGTGACTTATTTCATGCATAGAGATGACTAAGAAAATCTCAAAGAAGCCTGCCCGGCTCAGGCAGAGAGCAGACTAAGAAGTCACCTTGGCTTTCTGTCTCTTAGTCCCTTGCTGTTCAGAAGGCCCTTTGCCTTGTTAGGCTGAGTGGTGGGAGACTGTCCACCTTCCACCTACCAAGCCCACGTGTGGAGGTTACACCAGGTGAGCATGTCAGATTTCACTCAGGTGTCCATGACTCCAACGGCCTTGACACCAAAAATCATCGCAGAGGCAGGATAGCTTAGGAACTCACGGGTCAGCTACAGGGCATGCCTAGTTTGTGCATAGAGGATCCTGGAATCGTTCTCTCTTTTTTTTTCCCTCGTTCCGTCAACCCTGCTTGCTCTGGTCTGCCCCGCTCACTCTGGCCGGCCCCGCTCGCTCCGGTCGGCTCTGCCCGCTCTGGTCGGTCCCACTTGTTCAGTCTCTGCTCTCTCTGGTCCAAGGAGTCATTTATTATTATTCATAAGTACACTATAGCTGACTTCAGACGCACCAGAGGAGGGCGTCAGATCTCATTACGGGTGGTTGTAAGCCACCATGTGGTTGCTGGGATTTGAACTCATCACCTTCGTAAGAGCAGTCGGGTGCTCTTACCTGCTGAGCCATCTCACCAGCCCAGGATCCTGGAATCTCAACTTCCTCTGAAACAAAAATAAAGTTCAAAACAAAACAAAACAAAACAAGGCTTCTGGTTTGTTCTAGAGAGTGAATCATTTACTTTGAGCAAAAGAGTTGTGCAGGGGGCCGGTGAGATGGCTCAGTGGGTAAGGGTGCTTGAGCTCCATCCCTGAATCCTACAAGGTGGAAGGAGAGAACTGCTCCTGAAAGCTGTTCTCTGACCTTCACACATGCATCGTGACACATGTGTACACCCCCAACAAGTGTCAGAAGCAAACTCCTGTTGCATGAACAAAGAGGAGAGAAAGTAACTGTATTGCTCTGACAAGAGGCGTTTGTTTCTCATTCCTTCTGGAGGCTGGAAGGCCCAGGTCAAAGTGATCCCTGTGAAGACCCTGTCCGTTCCGTTCCTGGCATTCAGATGGACAGCTAGCTGCTTTCTTACTGTCTGTTCATATGCTCTCTCTCTCTCTCTGCACGCATGTGTGTGTGTACATGTGAGTGTGTGTGTGTGTGTGTGTGTGTGTGTGTGTGTGTGTGTAGATAGGGTGAGGGAAAGAGGCAGGTAAAGAACAATATTTATAAAATTAAATTTATTTTTATATGGAAAATGTAAATTTGTACATGTTAATAGGGCACACACACTTCGTTCATCCATGTATACTCTGTGTGCTTTTAAGCTGGGCTAAGCTGCTCTTTCTCCCGGCTCCTGCAGGTAGATGTAAGGCCCCTGCTCTCCACGGCTGCCCACTGTGCAGCAGCCTGCAGACATTCATTTTCTTGTGATGGGCTCAGCACCCATTGCCCAGCCTCTCTCTACCTCCCTAGGCTCCTGAACTACTATTCCACTTCCAAACTCTTCATTTTGTCTTGTATATGTGTATGTGCTTTTTTAAACACTTGAAACATGCAATTCTGTGCGTGTTTGTGTGTGTGTGTGTGTGTGTGTGTGTGTGCAGGTACATGAGGTACATGCCATGTGTAATCATACATGATTCATGCACCTTTTTTGGATTTGTTTGTTTTTCTTCTTGTTTGTTCTAGACTGGGAAGTTTAGACAGGATTTCTCTGTGTAGCTCTGGTTGACCTGGAACTCATTCTGTAGACCGGGCTGGACTCAAATTTACTCAAATCCACCTGCCTCTGCCTCCCAAGTGCTGAGATTAAAGGCGAGTGCTACCATACCCAGACACATTTTTTTTCTGAGATGGTCTCTCTCACTGGGACCTGGGACTCACAGAGTAGTCTAGGCTGGCAGAACGTATCTGTCTGCTTCCCTGGCGCTGAGATTACAGTGTGAGATTACACTGATGTATTTATTGTATAGCTTGTGGGGACCCAACTCAGGTCCTCATGCATGTGTGACAAGCACCATCACCCCAATACTTCTCTCTCAGTCCCTTTGGGTTATATTTTAACTATTGAAAACATGAGGGCCATCTAACATGGATGCCAAGTCTGAACTGTGGTGAGTGATTTGAAGAAAGCTCACAAGCAGAAGTCAGGGGCCAGTATTTGCAGCCTGTCCTAAACACCCCAGCAGAGGTGGACCCACAGTTGCTCACTGGCCCGCGCATCTTTCCTGTGGAGAGACAGTTAGCTCTTGGCTGCAAGGTTCAGGCTAACTGAGCTTGTCTGCCTCTTTTGGGCTGCCTGTGAAGGAATGATCTAGCTGGAGCATTGCCAGGCCTATAACTCTGAGTTTCATGTGCTAGGTACCCAAGTCAGGCTGGCTTTAAAAAATAAGAGGGAACATGTCACAACAGCCATAAGTAGAAAGTCCCCAAGGAGGGTTCATTACTGCATTTTCCTCTTACTGTAATAAAACACTTGAGGCTGAGTACCATTTTTTTTAAAGCACGGTGCCAGCTGCTTTTTGGATGTGGTGAGGGCCTGTGACAGACAGCATCAAAAAGGCAGGAGCATCATGTGAGGGGGAATCCAATAACAAGCCAGGAAGTAGGAAACTGGCTGTTTTTGCCGTTGATAAAAAGCCATTTTTTTAAAAGATTTATTTATTTTATGTATATGAGCACACTGTTGCTCTCTTCAAACACACCAGAAGAGGGCATTAGATACCATTACAGATGGTTGTGAGCCACCATGTGGTTGCTGGGAATTGGACTGAGGATCTCTGAAAGAGCAATTGGTATTCTTAACCACTGAGCCACCTCTCTAGCCCCTATAAAAAGACATTCTATTGAAAGATCACCTGCCTCCTAAACCAGTCTTAATCCTTTCTGAGGGTGCTGCTCTCAGTAAAATAATTATTAGATTCCCCACTAAGGGCTCCACCATGCCTTAATACTACTGTTAAGGACCAAATTTCCAACATATGATCTCAAGGGGACAAAGCATATTGAAACCATCCCAAAGGTCAGAGCCCACAGGGAAGGATACATGCAGAAGAAGTTGTGTGTGTGTGTGTGTGTGTGTGTGTGTGTGTGTGCGTGTTTGAGAGTATGTGTGTGGTGTGTATGTAGGTACACATGTATATGAATGTGTGCAGAGGCCTTGGGTATCTTCCTCAGTCACTACCTACCTGTTTTTTGAGACAGGATATCCCACTGGGACTTGCCAAGTAGCCAGGCTATCTAGCCAGGGAGCCCCAGGGATGTGCCTGTCTCTGTTTCCTGGCTGCAGACGCAGGCTACCACTGCCTTGTCTGTGTGTTCTGGGCATTGAACTTGGGTTTCTATGCTTGCAAAGCAAGCACTTTAAGGACTGAGCTATCTCCCCAACCTGAAAAATCAAGATTTTTGACAAGAGTTCTTTTCCTCCCTCTGCCTCTCAAAGCCCCCCCCCCACCCTTGTTGGTACTATTCACTTCTAGTGATGTCATCTTTCTTCTGTGTTAGAGAAGATTGACCCTTGCCACCCAACATCACCTCTACAAACCACCAAGTCTCAGCCAAACAGAAGATCCAGTAAACAAGTCCTTACAAGACTGAATGTCTAGCCTCAGACACATACTCCATCCTCTGCCAATCACTGCAGCCAGGGTTAGCTCAGGCCATAGGTCTCCCAAACCCCCATTGAGTGTGAGTCTTCCTTCAGGTGACATACTGTAGAGCCTCTTCAGGCCATAGAAAATGGAAGGGCTATGCATGCCTGTGCGCTCACGTGTGCACACACACACACACACACACACACACACACACAACCCACACTGTACACACACACTACCCACACTTTACATACACTTCACACACACACACATCTACACACACTATACATACACACTGTATGTACACATACACTGCACACACATACTACACACACTACATACACATACATTGCATACTCACACTACACACATACACACAAACTACACACACTACACACACATACACTGCATATACACACACTATGCACATATACACATGCACATAAACTACACATACTGTACACATACACTACATACACACATACTACACACACTGTACACACACATACACTGTATACATACACATATACTACACATACTACACACATAGATATACTACATACACACACACTGTACACACTGTATACTTACACTGCATACACACACACACACACTATTTGGCCTCAGGCGTTCATCCTGTGTATTCCAGTTGGATATTGAGGAAGCATACAGAACAATAAACAGCTTTGGTACCACAGTGCCAGATCCATCTCGCAGGATGTGTAGAGGTCATAGGTTCTTGGGACCCTTCCACCATGCTAAGAGCTCAGAAGTACATGGAATTACCCAACAATCCTTCTAAGAGCAAACACCCAAGGTTAGTGCTGATTGTGTCTTGCAACCACTTTTCTCGGATCTTGAACACATCTATTATGTGATCTGGTTTTCCATGACAGTGGACAAAACAGAAAGCTGGGGATGTGTAGGAGGTTTGGAAAGAGAACCTTTTCATGCCTAAGACCTTTCAGTAGCCAGTATGAGCTGAGTATTGATCTCCATGAAGCCAGAAGAACTAATACAAAGAGATCTCCCTTCCCTCCCTCAAAAGGTTCCCCAATCAATGGTAACATCTTCCACAATGGAAGCAGAGGATTGTCACAACCAGCTGTAGCCCCCGAATCTTGCTCAGATACCCCCAGTTCTATGAGTACCCATTTGAAGACTAGATTTCAGTGTGCACAGATTTTTCTAGAAAGCTGTTTCTTCTAGCAAAGTTGATGCTGTGTTCATTACAGGAACAATAACATTTTCATGGATTCTCTATGCAGATGGGCCCTGCTTTTCTGAAGCACTTGAAGCTAAAGGAAAAGTGAATAGAGTTTATAGGATTGAAGCACACAGGGTGTTCTCCACGCAGCTCCATTATGGAGATGTCTTAGTGGTTAAGAATATTCACTGCTCTTCCAGAGGAGCTGGGTTTAATTTCCAGTATCACATGGTGGCTCACAACCATCTGCAACTACAGTTTCCTCTTCTGGCCTCTGCAAACACCTGGCATATATACACAGTACACAAACATACATGTAGGCAAGACATCCAGACATGTGCATTGTTGAAAAATAATTTTTAAGAAGTACTTATAAAGCGGTGCGTTGTATCCAACAGGCTACCATGCAAGGGACAGAGGCTTCTGGAAATGGACAGGGAGTCTGTTGCTGTGATATAGATAGCAAAACATTCTGTATTCCCAATTGAGAATGTTCATGTAGTGGGCACTAGAGACCCAGGGGCAAGACTTTGGGAAGATATATTTTGGGGCTAAGTGTAGGGTTGTTTAGGAAGGAAGGAAAAGGAAACCAGGAGCAAAGAGAGAGAGAGAGAGAGAGAGAGAGAGAGAGAGAGAGAGAGAGAGATCAAAGAGCTGAAGCTGAGTTGGAGAACCAAGAAAAAGGGAGTTGTAAGACGTATGGGGCTTTGCACTTGGCCCCTCACATATGTGCTCATGTGCATGTATGTTGCGCTCAAGTGTATAGGAACTACCATGTCTGCACATGCATCTATGTAACATATACACTTTAATGTCCTTTTTCTAATCAAAGATCCAATTGAGAACCTACTCGTTTAGGTAGGTGAGCCCTGTGTTTGACTCCTTTGTTTAGATGAACTAGTCAATATCCAATAAAATTGTTGATTGGTGTGTGGAGGCTCTTACCTCTGGGTTTGGAAATCTTTTTTTTTGAAGAAGAAGAAGAAAAAGAGATGGGCTGGGAATCACCAACCCTCCAAAGTGTTGTTATAACTTTAGTTACTTTTATGTTGTGACAAAAACCATGAACAAGATGACTTATGAACAAGGAGACTTATAGACAGAAGGGCTTGTCTGGGCTTATGGTTCCAGAAGGCTAGAGTCAATCATGGTGGGGACAGCATGTCACCAGCGGGCAGGCATGGTCCCAGAGGGCTAGAGTCAATCTTGGTGGGGACAGCAGTGGGCAGGCAGCAGATGTAGAGATCTGAGAACTCATATCCTCAACCACAAGCAGAGAGAGCATCTGGAAATGGTGTCAGTCTTTAAACATCTAAGCCTGCCTCCAGTGACATACTTCCTCCAGCAAGACCACACCTCCCAAATCTTCCAAATAGCACCACCTACTGGGGATTGGGAGTTAAAACACATGAGCCTGTGGGGAGCATTCTCATTCAGACTACCACATCTCATCTTCGGTTTGTGAATGCTTCTAGATTCCGCTAGGGGAGATTGGTCAGGGGCTTCTTCCTGGAGTGAGGCAAAGGATCACGAGACTCTCCAAGCCCCTTTCCAAAGGACTATCCTGTCCTCAAAGGACAGGATAGGAGGGGCTTCTGCTTGAGCCTGGCTCCTTCACTCTGGGCTCGGGATCTGCTGGGTGTCAGATAGTGATGGAGGGGCTGTTGTAGTATTTTTGTAAGGAGGAGTGAGAGTCTTTCTGGAAACAAGTATTCCAAAGTTTCTGTGTTGGAGGAGTGAAGAATCAGCTGACTCCCAGAAAAAGCCTCAGTGTGCTGGAGAGGGCCCCAGGGAGCAGAAATGGGTTCCTCCACTCCAGCATGGCTACAGTAGAGAGACCCTACAGTGTTAGCTGGGTGCAGTGGCATGGCAGGGCAGGGAAGGACACCACAGAGACATAGTGGGGATATCAGTGTCGCAGATAATCTGCAGGAAATGAGACTGGTGTTGAACTCCGGGCTGGGACCCCTGTAATGGCAGCCTGTGGTCCTGAAGGCCAGAGGTCATCTTGAGGGAGGCAGGCCATAGTTACCAGTCCAGGCTAGGTGGACATGTGTGGGAAGAAAGGCCCTCACCTCCCTGGCAATAAGACTTGTTTGTAACTTGGAAGGGCTCAGAAGCTTACCAAGAGAAGACAGCTTCCTCCTTCTCCTCCTCCTCCTCCACTTTTCTTTTTCTCCCTCTATTCCTTTCTTCCCTCTCCTCCCTTCTCTCCCCACTTTCTCTTTCATCCCCCTTTCTCCTTCTTTCCTTTCCTCTACCCCTTCTCTTTCCTTTTTCCTCCTTTCTCTCCTCTCTCCTCTCTTCCATCTCTCCTTTCTTTCTTGGTTATCTATATGCTGACCTCACCTTTCTGCCTCTAAGGCTTTCTCCGTGTGACAGAGAATGATCCCAGCAGCACTGGCACAGACATTATGACACACAGGTCAAAGGAAGAGTGCCTCTGGCTGTTAATGGCTTTTTAATACCTGTTTGGAGTTTTCTCTTAACCCAAATAGTTGAGACTGGACTATTATATTTATTTAACAAGCTTTAAGGGCACAACAATTGAGCAGTATTACTCTATCTGTTTTAATCCTCTCTGCTTATCTGGCTACCTCCCAGCCAAAACCCCTGAGATACTTGCATTTTATGGCTTTCTTTAAGTATTTTTTTTTCATGGTGTCTCCTGAACTCTCTCCTTGGGGCCAAGGATTCTTACTTCTTCTCTCTCCTGCCCCTTCCCCTGTCTGGGAGGAAGTCCAACCCTATTATCTCCCCTGCTCAGTCGTTGGCTGATCAGCTTCTTTATTGACCAATCAGGGAATATTTGGAGAGCAATGTTTTGCAACTAGATATAGGGACACAGAGATGGGATTTGAATAATACAAGGAAAATCTTTACACAGAGCACATTATGTCTACATCTGGCTATGTGCTAGAATTAATTCCTATTGAAAGGTCATGTGTCCATCACTGTTGCCAAGATAACAGGTGTGGCTGGCATCCTCATTGGGTGTCCCATGGATACTATGCCAAGGAAGGGAGAGCTGTTCCTCCTACCAGTTGGGGGCTTTTACCAGGAGTGCTAGAGGTTGCTGGGTATCCAGAATCCACTATTATCGTCATCCTGTTCCTATAGAGACCCTAGGTAAGAAAGCTCATCCCTGTCAGATTCTCATGACCTCCCTCACCTCTACTCAAAGCTGCTATGCTGCATTTCCTGTCACCAAAAGCTTAGGACCCAGTTAGTGTGGAGCCCACACCTAAGGCGGTTGCAGCATCAGTACCTTTTTATCAGGGGAGCAGGGCCTGCAGTGTCCTCTCACCCTATCCCGTGAACAAAGCCTGGCTGACATTGTCAAAAGAGAAAGCTGATAGGGTCACCTGTGGACCAGGCTGGGATGAGTGAGGTTTGGCAAGTCTTGTGGGGCAGCCACTACAGCCTTACCTCTTAAGGAGACTGATACCCGCTGTCTACACCAATGTCTCATCCATCTACCCGCCAATGTGTTGGACCCCAGGCTCCAAAGATTCTGTAGCCTGGAGCCTGCCTGACCCAGGTCCCAACCCAATTCCAAGCACAGCCTCTTTCCCCAAGCTCCAGGAAGTCTTTCCAGCTTCATCCCCTCACTGTCCTCTGATAGCCTCTGGGAAGCCCATGACAGGTTACATCAGTTTTTTGGGACCCTGGCACCTGTGACAGTTGCTCACTCTATCCCAATGTCAGCCTTTCAAAAGGAGCTGCCACATGGGTTGGGACATCTGGCTGTCAAAGCGTGGTTGGTGGTGAGCACCATGGAGTCTGTAAGTCGATAGTCAGCTTCTGTGACAAAGACCTGGGTCCTCTTATCTTCCTGGTCCAGTGAATGAGTCACAGTAACTGTGACTGCATCCTGGGCCTCTTGATGAGACAGCACAGGGGCTGACGCAGAAGCTGCTCTTCCAGAGCTGTGACAGGAGATTGGAGCAGGGTGAGAAAAGCCAGCCTGGGTGCAGATTCTCGGGTCTCAAGGGGTTAAATGAATTTCTTCACTTTGGATTTAACAGGGGTCCAGGAGTACAGCTGCTTTACCCTGAGTATCATATGAGATAATGACATGTGATATCCAGACATGCCCAAAGACAACTGCCACCCGGGACAGTAAGCAGATGGCAAATACCAAACTCCTACATAACCAGAAGGGACCATCTAGTCCAACCCTTAAGAGAAACAAGGCCAGAATCTCATAACCTTTTGGCAGAGTTGAGGTTGTGAGACACAGCAGAAATGAAAACCTTGGAGGTAGGGGGTCAGGAGGCTTGGGAGTGACCCTCAATGGCTTGTCAACTGTGTGAGCTTGGGTTAGTCCCATATCCCCAGGTCTACACAGCATTGCCTGAGAAACAGCAGTTCAGGTCTTGTCAGGTTGAATTGTTGCCCTGACATGAGCACAGTCCAAGTTCCCAGCCCAGGGTTTATAAAGGACCCCAGTTCACTTTGATTGAAGAGGCCTGTGCCTCCCCCAAGTCCCATGCAACCATCTTTGGAGGTCTCCCTCAACTCCACTGACCTCTGTTTGACTACTTTGCATTCCAGAGGTAGAAGACACACAACTCCTAGCTGATATGTCACATATCGGCCTGGCACTGTGAGTTCTGTGGAGACAGGGCCAGGAGAGGGCAAACTGTCTCACCTGGTGACTGTCTGAGAACAAGCATGGAGCCAAGCTCAGTCCTGTCCCCATACCTTCTCCATGAACATAGTTCTCTGTGCAGTTTGTGAGAACTATCCTGTCTATTCCACAGGGAAAGGAGACAGAGATACCAAGGGCCCGGGGATCATGGAATCAGAGTTTGAATTCTTGGGTGGCCTAGGCCTGGATCTCCATCTTTCTACCAGCAGAAATGGTGCAGGAGTTGGGGCTAGGGGCCTCTGCCTTTGGAGCCCTGTTTACATCAAGAGCCTTTTGAGCATCTGCCAGCCAGAGCTTCTTCTCGTATTGACAACTGGGGGTGGAAATGATAGGTGGGATAACCTGGCAGCCTCAGGAGAGGGCAAGAAAGGCACTGGGGACAGGAGAGGACATCCAAGGAACACCCTGACATCCCTTTCCCATACTCTTGTCCTCACCGTTGCACACATTTTCCTATGCATCCAACACCCTGTAGGTAAACTTGTACTCAGCATCTTCTCTAGACCTGTGCACCTTTCTGAGCATCAGGGCTCAGGAGGAGCATGGGCCATCACTCGCCTGCCTTATAAGGAACAATGATGCCCTCTTATCCCATTTGCCACCCTCCCAGGGCTGCCAAGATGAGGGATAGGCGTTGATTGAAGCCACAGCAAACCGGGCCAGAGCTGCCCACGGTGCAGAGAAACAGGCGCTGCTCTGAAAGCACATTCTGTTCTCTCGTCTTCTCTCTAATGAAAGCCCTCCTGTAATCTGCTGGTGCCGGGCACTGGAGCATGAATTATTCAGAGAAGTCTCTGTGCTACGTTATCTCCCCTCCCCCGGGACGCCCCTACCATTGTCCGCCCTGATGGGTCATTACGCACTCTGTGAATTTAATCTTTTAGGCTATCCACCGCACAGGGGGAAAAATGTATGAATAACAATTTTCCTGTAATAACCTTCAACTAACCTTTCAACCAGACTGAGTCATTCCCGTCCTATTTTCGCATCAAGAGGAGTCAAAGGCAGGCAATTACCTCTTATCTGTTTCCAAGGCTGCCCCCGCCCCTGCTGCACCCTTAATTTTTAAAGGGGTGTTGAAGAATGTGGTGGGAGCCAGGAAATGAAGGAGGCAGGAGGGAGGGCTGGGAAAGACTGCACGGTAAGAGGCAGGCATGGAGATCTCAAGGCCAAGTCTGAAGGAGGAGTCTTGAATCTCATCCTGCCATTAAGGATTTGGGATGTGACCTACCTGCGTCCCATGACACCATCAGAGTTTCCTCTGACAGGCTAGGAAGGCTGGTTTTCATTTCTTACTAAAACAGGTGTCCTCCAGGCCCAGAGACTTCCACAGATCCGTTCTGGGTATGGCAAGTTCAGAATTCTGGCTCGTAGCAAGAGATTTTGGTCATCATGCTGCTGACATGGGAGAGCACAGGGAAGGGAGCACCAGAGGTGCTCCATTTACCTTAAGCCCTCTGCAAGGCAAAGATATGGAAGGAATTTTGGCAAGTCTCTATTCTGAGCCTGGGAAGAGCAGGTTGTCAGTAGAACAGGATAGGGAAAGAATGGGTTCCAGTACTGCCTGGGTCAGACATCTTCGTGAAGCTTCTCCTTACCATTTCTCCTGCTGTAGTTTCCTTGTTTGTTACTATGACTTGGATCAAAAGAAACTCATAGGAGGGAAAGGTTTCTTTCATCTTACAGGTTACATTCCATCATGGAGGAAACTCAAGGTAGGAACCTGAAGGCCAAGACTTGAGAACTTACAGCTGAAGGAGTATAGCAGAAACCATGGATAAGTGTTGCCTTCTCATTCATAGCTAGCCTTCTTAGATAGCCCAGGACCACCTGCCTAGGGAATGGTACCGCCCACAGTGTTTTCTCTCTCTCTCTCTCTCTCTCTCTCTCTCTCTCTCTCTCTCTCACACACACACACACACACACACACACACACGGACACCACGCGCACATTCATATAAATATCTAACAGCCAAGACAGTGCATGCACACAGGCCACTTTGACGAAGCTACCCCAACCTGGTACTCCCTTCTCAGGTTATTCTAGGCTGAATCGAATGAACAGTTAAAGCTAGCTAGGATATACCCCTAAGTTGAGTTCGGCCTGGTTCTGAGTTCACCTGTCTGTTCCTCAGGTCCTCGGTACCCAGGCAGAGTCTAATTCAAATCTTAAACTGAAGCTTCCGGTTGCTGAGGCAATCAGATAAGAGTGCAACACGTGGGTAGAGGTGAGTGTGTCAGGGGTATTGTTGATGCTTATTTTGAAGGGCCTTGTAGGCGATGTGCCCAACCTTCTATTCCTGGACCGAAACTTTCAATCTGCCTTTTCTGGCTTGCCCTGTATCAATTTGTTTTTTTAATTATCAAATAAGGAGAAACACAAGGCCAAAATGTGAAACAACTTCACCAATTCACAATCACCAGGGTTGGGGACAGATTCTGGCATAGACATGGGTGTCCTGGATCGTCCCTGATGCTCTCGAGCCATCCTACAGCTGGGGTGGCCTGACAGCCTCAGGTTAGAAGGGGTCCATGACAGTCCTTAGCTTAAGCCCTGTTAGCTCAGCTGTGGTGAGTCTCTTCTGTCTGTTGACAGAAGGAGGGATGCTCAGGGTAAGAAAGACCCCAAGGTTGGTCTCTAGGCAGTGGCTGTCACCGGCCATTGTTTTTCAGACTCCAGGCAGCTGGAGCCCATGCTCCTAGCACACCTAGAGCCTACTATGGAGCTTTGAGAACTGGGGAGTCTTTCTTAGCTATTAGTGACTATAGCTGGGGATAGCTACATGGTCAGGACCACCCTAGCTACCCCAATTCGATGGCTTCTGGTTCATTGTCTCACACCCATGGAGCATAAGGAAGGACATATGGACAGAGAATGAGCAGAGTGGCCCTGATTTATTAAGGAAAACTGAGGTACTCCTGAGTAAGGCCATAGAGGTTCCAAGGGAGGACTACCACCTCATGGCCCTGCCTGGTGGCTTTTCAGTGGCTCTGACGGCAGAAACTGGATACTAGATGAAGTTGCCTTTACTAGAATGGTCTTTTTTGAGCCAGTTAGGAGTCCACATGCCCACGGTCAAAGAATCACTCCTCATTCAGGGGAGAGGTCAAATTTGCTACATCAGCAGCTCTTGACACACCATGAGCCCCACCCTTGTTGCCTAAGAGCATCTAGGTCCTGTCTCAGTAGGAACATGGCCTCCTAATGTGCCTTTCTCCAATCTGTCCCCCATCTCAGCTCCACCCAGTGCCCTACAGGCTCCTGCTGTTTCCAGTCTGAAAACCCAACTCCTTCTTTGATGCTCTCTGAGAAGCAACTTCCTGTGACCCCCTCTTGACCTCTTCTTCAATTGTTATGCCCCTGTCACATACTCAAACATTTAATGACAGGAAAGGGACAGCACTCTAATCGTAAGCCTCTGCCACACAGGCAGTCAGTCACTCGTTGCCTGGCACAACAGGGCTCTTGCAAGCCCCACCCCCTACCCCCCAGGAAGCAAAGAAATAGTTTCTTCTGATTTAAAAAAAATGAATTTAGTTTTTCAATGTTGTTAGTTAATATGGAGGAAGTGTCTAAATGCTCTGAGAGAATTAAGTCAAGAATGTTAAAATTTTCCTGAGAGATGACCAGAAGACAATACCCAGCGGTATACCATGTGGTTAGATGGGGAGGTACGTCATCTGTCAGTCACTTTATTCTTTGCTATGATAAGTGTCTCTGACAACTGCAACTTAAGGGTCCAGGGACTCATTTTTGACTCACAGTTTGAGAGTCCAGCCCATCGCAGTGGGAGAATCATGGTAGCAGGTGTGTGAGCCAGCTGGGTAGGCAGCAGAGATAGATAAATTTTTGTAGCTTCTCTTTTTTTATTCGGTCTGGGACCCCAGTCTGTTGAATACTCATGTAACCCAATCTAGAAACTTCCTGACAGACATTCTCAGAAACTCTAAGCACATCTGAGCCTATGAATTGACAATCATTACATGGACGGGATTTTTTTTTTCATTTATTATTTATTTATTATTTTGTCACAAGAGGGCTTGGATGCCACAGCGTCACATGAAGGTCAGAGAACAATTTCTGGGAGTCAATTCTCTCCTTTGACCATGTGGATTCAAGAGAGACAACTCGGGTCAACAAGTTTGGTAGCCAGCACTTTTAGTTGCTGAGTTATCTCAGTGGGTCCATGAGGACAATTTTAGGGCAGTCCCCATTCTATCTATTCTCTTACTTGGGATCTGACACATGTGTGGGAGAGAAAAGGGGGAGAATTCAAGATGGTGGCAGAGGACAACAAGGACAAGCCCGGGAGGCTGCTATTGAGACTCAAGGTTCAGGACTTGTGACTGATCAGCTGATGTGAAGTCTGCTTGGATACCTGAGAAGAAGTCATCAACAGGCTGCGTGTGTAGGAAGTAGATCCCTAGGGCGGACCTTTCCTGGTCATGTTCGAGGAGGTTCTGGGTCCCTAACCGCCATTATAACTTGTACTGGCTGGGTTTGTGTGTCAACTTGATGGCAGCTAGGGCCATCAGAGAGGAAGGAGCCTCATTTGAGGAAATGCCTCCATAACATCCAGCTGTAAGGCATTTTCTCAATTAGTGATTAACCACTTAGCTCGTTGTGGGTGGTGCCATCCCTGGCCTGGTGGTTCTAGCCTCTATAAGAAAGCAGCCTGAGCAAGGCAGGGGGAGAGAGTTAGTAATCAGCATCCCTCCATGGTCTCTGTATCAGCTTTTGCCTCTTGGATCCTGCCGTTTGACTTCCTTGGATAATGAACAGCAGTATAGAAGTGTTAGCCTAATAAACCCTTCCCTCCCATCTTGCCTTTTGGACATGATGTTTCATTGCAGCAATAGAAACCCTAGCTAAGACACAGCTAGAGTGGCTTCAGCCTTAACCCTGCTAGCTCCAGTGGATAAGCCTCGGGGCATCAGCCTTACAAGTCTGGAGAATTCGCCCTGAAGTCTGGCGCTGGTTCTTAGGAAGGGAACTCCCAGCAAGGTGAGGAGGAAGCGTGAGATCTCAGCTGCTATATGTGTTCACTAAGATGGTCTGTGTTTGAGTGCACAGAAAATAACAAAAATGTGCTGAAGAGCCAACACACGAACTAGGAAGCCGCACCACACAACAGCTCTTACCTTTTCCCAGAGAAATCAGGTTGTAAATATGTATCTGTATTCTTCCTCCCACCCCGTGGGTGTGGGAGTGTTACATTTTAATGCCTCAATCTGGGCATTTGGTTCGGAAAAAAAAGAACTGTAACACCAACGGCCAAATCTCCCTGCATACAGTCTCAGAGAACTCAAGTTCATGTTTAAATTTTCTGCACTGCCATTGAATACACGGTGCCCAGGAGCAGATGTTCCAGGCAGACACATCCCTAGCTCCACTCTGAAAGAAAACAGAGACACAAACACCAGCCCTGTTTCATTGCATCCAAGGTATGTATAGCTACAGCACAGACGGTCTCCCCTGCTCTTTCCACAGCCAGGATGTCATGAGCATGTGGACCACACCGCAGTGCAGATGGCTAACAGGTGAGGCTCAAGAGATGAGCGTGCAGAGGGCGATAATGAAGAGGGTGCAGAGAAGGTGACAGAGAAGGAGGCAGAGAAGGGGGCAGAGAAGGGGGCAGAGAAGGGGGCAGAGAAGGTAGCAGAGAAGGTGGCAGAGAAGGGGGCAGAGAAGGTAGCAGAGAAGGTGGCAGAGAAGGTTGTAGAGAAGGGGGCAGAGAAGGTAGCAGAGAAGGTGGCAGAGAAGGTTGTAGAGAAGGGGGCAGAGAAGGTAGCAGAGAAGGGCCCGCCATTCCTATAACCTTGCCCACACCCTCCTATCCTGAGTTCCAGCAAGAGTAAGGACATCAATCACTGTAACAATATTTAATTCCTAGTATTTTACATTTCCAAGGCTTGGCTCTGGTGGGACAGATGAGGGACCTAGCTGTCCTCTTGAGCTCCTGAGGTAGTCATTCTTGAGAAAGGCCAAATATACTCTCTATTGCCCAGTGGTTATGAAACCTACTGGTCCTGCAGGATTTCCAGGTTCTCTGGAAACACTCAATTCTTTACCCCCCACCCCACCCCTTTTCTGCTCTGAAAGATTCAACAGGGATTGTCTCCCAGATCAAGGTCACAGGTGAGTCACTGAGGATGACCTTACAGTCACACAACCAGGCAGAGGCAGAAAAAACAAGCAACCTTCTACCGTTCCTACTGTGGAGAGGCCCAGGATCCCTCATGAAACAGGATGGCTGGTCCCAGGGAGACAGGAAGGTCTACCTCACCCACAGTAGACCTGAAACCCTTGAAGTCGGGAGGAGAGGTCACTGACATCTCCCAAAGATATGTTAGGCAGAGCCTGTGTGCCTGGGACCAATAAAAATTCCAATGGGCTCTGTGCTTTGGCCCAAAGCCTGCCTAGCCCTTCCAGCCCTGCACAAACGTGTGTTGTGAAATTCTGGATTAGTGCAGCAATGGGTTTAGAGGCCCTATCTTTCTTGGGGAGGAGTAAAATAGTATTCTAATATTGGTTAAATCCTTCTAAATGCAAAGTGGTTTAACAGATTAGCTTTAAATCATCGGGAAGGCTGTGCAGAAGTAGGCCACAGGAAAGGTAAGTTTGGCTTCAAAGCAGAGCCGAGAGAAGTGAAACCACCTGAAATCCAATTTGAGAAAATCTTATTTAAATGTGTTTCTGGGGGAAGAAACGTTCTGCGTATTGTGTGAGTTTGTGCACCAGGAACTCGAAGGCCAATCAAGCCGTAAGAGGCTCTTTGTTCGAGGACTCAAGTTTGACTCAGCATGGCGCAGCCAGATGTGTGTTGGGAAACCTGTTAGCAGAGTTGCTTTGTTAAGGGGCTTACTATATAGCCCAAGCTGGCCTTGAACTCATAATATTTAAGCTGCCTTAGCTTCTTGAGTTCTGGGATTATAGGCACACACCACCATGCCAGGAAATTCTTGCTTTCTTTAAGGAACCATCATTCATATGTCCTCTGGAGAGAGTCTAATGTAAGAAGACGCCCCTGCTCCATCAAAGGCTGTGGGAAGTGAAGACCTAGCATGCAAGATCTGAGGGCTGGACCTCATTCGTTTCTGTCATTATGTCTAGATCAGGGCTGGCACCTGAAGTAAGTATTCACTGAAGAAAAGTGGGTATCTCGGGGCTGGAAAGATGGCACAGTCAGAAGCATTTCTCTCACAACCATGAGGACAAGAGATTGAGCCTCAGACACCATATAAAAAACTGGGCATGGTGGTGTGTGACCCCAGTGCTGGGGAGGCAGAACCAGGCACTGGCTCTCTGACCAAGCAATCTAACCTCATCCGCAGGTTCCACAGACATGGAGTTTGTGAGGAATGACACTTGAGGCTGACCTCCAACCTTCACCCAGCCACCCACTCACACACACACATACACACACACATATGCACACAGACACACACAGAGACACATACATGCACATAGACACACACACACACACACACACACACAGACACACACACACACAGACACATACATGCACATAGACACACACACAGACATACACACACACAAACACACACACACACACACACTGGACATCTCGCTCTTGTGCTTTTAAGATGGGGTTTCATTACAACAAAGCCAGACCACAGTGCATAGAACTCTCTAGAAGGTTATATAAATTGTGTCTCTGTCCAGAAGGACCATGAAGTGAGGCACCATACAAGCCCCAGTTCTCATAAGTCAACGGGATCTGAGAGATTGTCAATCAGGGTTGATATAGCTGTCCTGTGTAGTCGTGTATGCCCAAGGCCTTCCACTGGGCCAACCTAAGAAGCTTACCTACCAGGGGGAGCTGAAGGGTGTTAGAATTTGGAGATGTTTCTTACTGACGTGCATGGAGAAGATACCAGAGTTCATCCGTTCTCTGGACCCTGGACACCTGGCGGAAGGGTTGGGCTTCTCCAGCAGGTGAATCAGCTGGGGCCAAGGAGAGACAGCAGTGTTAAAAGGCAAGTGTACATCTGGAGGTGCTCCCCAGATACCCAACAGTCCCAGTTTCTCACCATTATCTGGGTCCACCCAGGACCCAGTGATGGGAATAAAATTTAGATTCTGGCCCACGTGTGATGGGGCCTGGGTGGCAAATGAAAACCTTTCCCATGATTTTCCCACGGGATGCTGACGATGCTAACATGGAGACATACTTGCAAAGGCAAAGTGGTAAGTTAACTATGCTCTTGACAATGCTAAGAAGCATTTGCAAAATGGGGGTCTTGAGACCTTATGGCTTCTGCCACAGAATCCAGGGCCTAATTTCACACTCCCCATTTTGCCTCCTTCTGCCTTACATTTGCCTGAGACCAGGACTGTTGTGTCTGGGTGGTATCTGGGCCATTGGTTCTCTGCGTGGCTATGCATCCACCCATACATCTTTGTCTCTATTTCTTCTCTCTTATTTCTCCCTCTTTCTTCTGCCTCTTCCCTGGCTACCCAGGTGTTTTAACCTCGGTATCCTCAGTTGACTTGTCCTCTCACCAAGTGGTCCTTAAGTCACCTCAGGAAAGTCAGCCAGCCTGTGGGTCCCTGAGGGTGGACATGGATGCTCTTCCATTGTCTAACAGAGCTTGGTACAGTGTGGATAAGGGTGCTTTCCTGTTTCCCCTCTATTGGCAACAACTGCATCCTGAGGTGGGTTTCCAAGTCTCACAAGAGAGAGGCTTCAAGTTCAAGTTCAATTTCACTGTGCTTCCTAAGCGCTGGCTTTCCCAAGCCTTCGAAGCTGCTGTATGAAGAAGAAACTTGAAAGTTAACAGAAAACAAATGACCCCAGGCATCTGCCCTAGCAGGTGATGAGTGGACCTGAGAGGGATGAGAACCCGGTACCTCTCTAGAGGGAGGCCAGATGGACTTAGTGATGTCACAGAGGTCTTGGCAGGTGGCACCTGCTTGGGATGGAGGGTTACCCTTCCATGGAGGTAACACCTGAGCCCAAGGGCACAGCGTCTTAAACACTCAGATTAACCATTTGTTTTTCTCTACTTTCGTGTGAATACAGCATCCTCAGAGCTTGGCTTTGCTTCCAGGCCAACTTCCTGGCCTTTATTGTCTCATTGGGAAGATGGGTCTGGTCTCAGTGTGTGGTTCTGCTTGAGGTGGTTATTATACTCATCTTCACAAACGAAGAATATGGAGGGTTGTCCCTTAGAGCGTGGACTATGACATTACACAAGGTCAGAGGGAGGGACTGTGCCGTCTGTCTGGCCAAACTAGGACACCAGCTCCTTTGCCTTTTCAGGTGAGATTTGATCCATATAGGATGTTATGGCTGTAGACAAAGAAAAATCAGACTTTAAGTCTGTTCTCTACCCTCCTTCTTTTTTCGAGACAGGGTTTCTCTGTATAGCCTTGGCTGTCCTGGAACTCACTTTGTAGACCAGGCTGGCCTAGAACTCAGAAATCCGCCTGTCTCTGCCTCCCGAGTGCTGGGATTAAAGGCGTGTGCCACCACGGCCTGGCTCTACCCTCCTTTTGCATTGGCCCCATGTAGACCAGGCTGGCTTCAAGCTCGCTATGCAGCCAAGGGTGACCTTGAACTTCTGATCTTTCTGCCTCCACTATCCGTGTGTGGGGATGGAACCCAGAGCTTGGCCCATGCCAGGCAAGCTCTCTACTAACCGAGCCCTACCCCCTTCCCTTCCCTCTTCACAATGTGCTGTTTCTCCCAGATTCCATTTCCTGGAGGGACCTGGCAGGGATAGAGGAACATTCAAGGAGTTCCTGAAAGCTGTCTAGGCTGGTCCGAAAGCCAGTAATCTCAGAAAAGATGATTTACAGTGCAGTGTGGTGGGGTGAGAGGCAGTGAGCTAGCTGTTCCCCACGGCGCTCATTAAGCTTCCATAGATTGCGTTTCCTGCCTCCCCCGCTAGCCCTCCAAAGTGTCTGTTATTAATTCATAAAAACACTGCAAGCATGATTGAGTCCGCTGATTACTGGAGCAGGCAGACACAAGAGACAGTAAAATATTCTGCGTCTCTCTATCAGGCTCTCAGGGGCTCAGGAGGAGGAAAGAGAGAGGGAGGAGAGAAAGGCAACAACACGAAGAAAGGGATATGAAAAAAAATGTGTTGTGAAATATTAATCAGAACTGTTTGCCCCCGGGGGCCAAAAATAGGCGGTGGTATAATCAATGTAGCGCGAGCTGCCCAGCAACCGTCTTTGAGAAGCTGATTACGGCGGGTAAATACAGCTAAATATTCTAGATCTTTGGACTATCCCTCTGCCGTCGCAGGAGAATCTGATTCCCTTATCGTCCTTCTGCAGGTGCAGCCCTGGGGGAATGCAGTAGGTGCTGGCTGGACCTGGCTGTATAGCAGGGAGCCACTGGGGCCCAAGCAGGAGAAGCTTTGGTTCCCTGCCAAGTGTTGATTCAGGCAGGGTGGGAGCTGGGGATACACATGCTGTTGGGTTGGACTCAACAGCTAATGACCCAGTGTGGACTGTGCCAAGGGAACCCTCCTGAGGACCTTCTTCAGGTGCTCAGATGGATTCAGTGGAAGCTGGAAAGGAGGGGAGTGTTCAGGGGGGCAGGGGAGGTGGGTGCAGCCAACGAGGCTTCCATCTTTCCTACTCAGCTTTGTATTTGAGGCAGCTGATTCAGTGGGCCTCATGTCTGACCTGCATCCCTCAAGCTCAGGGATTTGGCTGTGAATGAAGCCTGTATTGGTGTGAGTGGGAGGAAGGGCCTGTTACTACAGGTGAGAATAAATCCAGAGACTGTCCCACCGTAAGGGCAGGCTGATGCTGATGTAGGTATGGGTTTTTATCCATAGATGCTAAGAAGACCAGGTGGAAAGTGTCTTTAGAGCTCAAGTTGCCTATTTCCATGTCACACAGAGGTTCAAAGTAGAATGTCCTTTCCAGTATAGGATTCTTGACCTACCACTGAGTATGGTGTAGAAGAGGCAGAGCTAGGTTGGGGACAGCTCCGTTAGTAAAGGGCTTGTCTTGTCAGCTCGAGGACCTTAGTTTGATGCCCAGGACACACATAAGAAAGCTAGGCGTGGTGGCACATGCTTGCAGTTCCAATGCTAAGAAGATAGATAGACCTATCACCCATGGGGCTTCCTGACCAGCCAGCCTAGATGAATTCACAAGACCTCTCTTAAAAAAACAAAGTGTGGGGGGCTGGTGAGATGGCTCAGTGGGTAAGAGCACCCGACTGCTCTTCCGAAGGTGATGAGTTCAAATCCCAGCAACCACATGGTGGCTTACAACCACCCGTAATGAGATCTGACGCCCTCCTCTGGTGCATCTGAAGTCAGCTATAGTGTACTTTTGTATAATAAGGCTCAAGTCTTCCTTGAGCCTCTGTTTCTTCATTTGGGCATTAGTTTTACCAGGGGGATTAACAAAGAGCTCATCCAGACCATGCACAAGACTAGGGCAAGGGGGTGAGCTGCGCCCAGGGTCTTGTAAGTAGAGGAGAAAATGAAAGTGGAGTAGAGCAGGCACCCAGCATCCCCCTGTCGATGGACCAGGAAAGCATTGACCATGGAAGAACACAGGAGAAATCACCCTTCTACCTTCACCTCCCCAGTCTGGAATTACAGGTGTGCACCACCATGGCAGGCAAGAAACTAGGCTTTTTGTTTGTTTGTTTGTTTGTTTGTTTGTTTTGTTTAGTTTTTAAACCAGGTTCTATACAGTTCCCAAAATGCTCGGAATCATTTAGTTCCCATCTGAGTGTTTATTAGGGGAGTTCAGAAGA
>LR750162.1:465886-586585 GCA_902729485.2 Mus minutoides | reverse complement strand
TATATATATATATATATATATATATATATATATATATACACACATAATATAATGCTTCAACCTGGAACTGGAGGTTTTATCAAAAATATATGCATATATATTTTATTTATTTGTTATTTTATATATATACATAAATAAAGATAGCATTTGAGGAGTACTAAGGTTTAAGGTTTGAACACTGAATAGGTGGAAGTGTCAGTTACAAACATGGCAAGATGGGAAACAAAGAAGATGAGTTTAGGAAACCAGAATGCAGAATCCCTCCATATATCTATATATCTATATATACCTATATCTGTATCTGTATCTATATCTATAGATACATGTAGATAGATAGATAGATAGATAGATAGATAGATAGATAGATAGATAGATATGTGTTTGATTTGTTTTAAGAGAGGTTTCTGGTTGGACTTGAACTTGCTACATACCTGAAGATGATCTTGAACTTTTGATCCTGGCTGAGTGCTGGGAACACAAGCATGTGACAAGGAGCTAGAGTTTTTGAACAAAGGTCTGTATGATTCCCAAGACATACATGTTCTTCACCGTCCTCTACTGTTGACACCAGGTAACGAAATATAAACGAGGTTCTTCTATTTCTGATTTCTTCATGCCAGGAAAGTGAGCTTCAGGCTGAATGAGAGAGTGCAATGGCCTGCTGGTATCTCTGCAGGGTTTGTCAGTGAGTAGTCAGGAGCCCAGGCTGTCCTGAACTCCATTTATTTAGTAGGTGGTCAGAAAAACACAATAAATGTAATGGATCTAATTTTAGTAAATCAATTGGCAATGGACTTTCAGTACCTTCAGATGGAGATGGAGGAATACAGGAAGGAAATCTAAGCAACTGCACTGGGAAAAACTCAGGGGACTTGGTTAATGCCTGTTCTAGTCTGGCTTCTGTTGCTATGATAAATAACACTGACCAAAAACAACTTGGAGGAAGAAAGGGTTCATTTGCTTACAAGTTACAGGCTGTCATCTAGAGACTCCAAGGCAGGACCCTGGAGGCAGAAGTAGAAGCGCAGGGCACAGGGGAGTACTGTTTACTGGCTTGCTTCCAGGCTCAGGCTCAGCTAGACTTTTCATGTAGCCAAGGCCCATCTGCCTAGGGATGGTCTCGCCCACAAGAGGCAGGGTCCTCCCACATCAATCATCAATTAAGAAAATGCCCCCACAGACATGTGTGCAGACCACTTTAATCCAGGCACTTCTTCAGTAGAGGTTTCCTCATCCCAAATGTGTCAAGTTAATAACAAAACTAACCAGAACAATGCCCAGAGCTTGGCCCTGTACACATACTCAGCCGTGTCTCCCAGACAGTGTCAGCATGGGTAATCGCAGTGGAAGAGACAGAGCTGGATCCTGTCCCAGCCAATGATTTAATCCATTATCTGATAATAGACATGGAAGTAAGGTTTAACATCCAGTTATGACTCATATTAATACTACAACTTGATCTTTGTAGAGTTGTCCAAGTACCCTTAAAATGAAATGGAAAAAAAGGGGGGGGTATATGGAAAAAGTTCTAAAAGGTTACACACACACACACACACACACACAGAGAGAGAGAGAGAGAGAGAGAGAGAGCAAGAACAGAGAGGGAACAGAGGATGAATGTCTGTGCACACATATGCACGCATATGAGAGAGAAAGATGGGGAGGGAAAACTTGGTAACTAAAGTTCTTGCTTTGCAAGCATGGAGATTATGTTGTCTTGCATCAACATTTATTGACCACCTATTGTATACTGAACCTAATGTTTGTGACTGGTACCCAGAAGCTCAGGGAAGATGCTTCCCTCTCTGAAGGAGGGAAGCATTTGCTTTCTAGGAATGACAAGTAGCTGTGAGGAGAGTCACTAGCCAGTGAGTCGGGCCCCAGGGGAGGCCACAGGTATAGGACAACGTGCAAAGTGAGTGTTTGGTACAGGATAAGAAGAAGATACTACTCAGAATGAGTAGAGGGCCTCAGCTGGAGGGTTGGATTAATAATGGGGCAGACCCTTGGGTACACTGAAGAGGAAGAGAAGGGTTAAATGACACTGGGGCTGGACATGCTATGCTGGGCTCAGGAGGTTCTCTGTGTTATGGGTGTGGCCAAGGGCTCTGATTTTCAAGGCTTCAGTGCCGTGTGTGTGTGTGTGTGTGTGTGTGTGTGTGTGTGTGTGTGTGTGTGTGTTTTAAAGGTTCTAAGTATCCAGGCCCTGACCAGCAGAGAACCTACATCCCAGCCCAGGACCTGGCCAGCAGGGCACCTGCATCCTAGCTTAGGTCCTGACCCCCATAACAGCTGCATCCCAGCCCAGACAGTCACAGAGCCCCATACTGTGAGTCTAGCAGCCATCTCCTACCTGTAGGGCTGCTGGGTGGATGAATGAGCTTGTGTTTATGAAGGACGCTCAGCTCGTCAGAAGCACTCTGCAGAGGCAGAAGTGGGTTGTAATTACCACCACTGTAATTATCAAGTCCAAACTTCTTAGAGAATAAAGTGCCTAATAAAAGAAGGGGGGAAAGAAAGGGAAAACCCCAACGTGTTTGAACTTGGCATCCCCCTCTTTGTAAAGTACTTCTTGGGAAGGTATCAAATGATATTATTCTCTTCTTTCAAAACGGAGCCCCAGATGGGCTGTCCCAATGCCGAGGGCAGAGTCTGCAAGCATAACAGAGCATACTAAGACTCTTTGAGAAAAAGGAAAAAAAAAATAAAAAAGCAAAACTGGTGATTAGGAACATAGAGCAAGTCCTTGTCTTTAGGGGTTCGATGCTACCCACCTGCCAGCTGGAGGTGGGTATCCCTGGATTCTGGGATATGAAGCACTAGACACATCTGATGTGCCAGGGTCACCCCCAATCCCAAAGGCTCCAGGTGGAGGTGACACTGGGCGTCCTGCTTGACCTCTGTGAAAAGCAGATAAGCACATACATAGCTCATTTCTAATCACATTCTTAATATGTATATTCTCTGTCAGGGCAAGAATATAGAAGAAAGCATTCTTCTTTTTTCCCATTTTTGCAGCATTAGAAATGGAGCCGAGGACCCCAAACATGCAGGCAAGCACTCCACCCCCAAGCCTCATCGCCAGCCCTACTTTAAATTTTTAAGTCCAACTCTGGCTAGGTTGCTCGGACTACTCTTGAATTTTCCTGTGTTTCAGGCAAGCCTCAAGCTTGCAGTCTTCCTGCCTTAACCTCCCGATCAGCTGGGATCAACAAGCCTGCACCAACAGGCCTGTCTTAGAAAGATGGCTTTCCTGACTGCAACTGCATTGCTATATGTATGACCCCCAGGTAGCTGAGTCAGGTAAGCGTGCATGCCTTTATCATAGGTTTACCAGTACCACGCATGGCTGTTCTCATGTGAATTCACTTGTGTAGCCAAGGTTAGACACAAGGTTTTGCACCGCCCATCCAGGGCTGGGATGCGAAGCCCTCACTCTGCCCATTTCTGTATGCTGTCTTTGATCATGAAGGAGCCTGTCTGCTGTTCCTCCATATGGTACAAGGGGTAAACAAATAAGCAACTTTTCTTCTACACAAAAAGCAAAGGCACAGCTACTCATCAGAGTGTTTATAAGAGAGAGACTGTTTTAAACAAGTTTCATCTACTACATAGTATACAGGGTTGTTTTTAATTTGTTGCCTTTGTTATTTGTGTGTGAGGCGGGTGGGTGTGGGTGTGTCCCAGCGCACACAGCATGTCTGGAGGCTAGAAGATGACTTGCTGATGTCAGTTCTTTCTTTCCACTCTGTGGGTTCCAGGGATCCAACTTAGGTCATCCGCCTTGGCAGCAGCCACCTTTACTAGCCAACCCGTTATCTCATTGGACCCCGGGTTTAATTTTGAAAATTCCTCTTGGGGACAAGCATCACTTGGTGGCACATCAATGAGATGGTGGCTTTGTAAGCTTGGTGTAGAGGCTCTGCTAGCATCTCCAGCCTTGGCCTTGGCCTGGTGCTGGTGATGTCAGGACTTGGTTATACTCAGCGGTTGGGAAATCCCAGTCCAAGCGCCTTGTTCTACATTACTTTGGTTGTGTCACTTACTAGACAGTTTTCTTGCTTCTATCAGCTCTGGGGTTCTCCCTGGCTGGAGGCAGTCCTCCCGTGGCTCCTCCTCCCTTATTCCTGACTTGTGCACATGGTGTCTGGGAGAGGATTTCTCTGGCCTGTTCCTGCAGGCCAATGGTTTTCTATGTTTCAGACACTGGACACTGTTTCTGCCCAGACAACCAATGCTCCATAGGAAACCACGGGTGGAAATGTAAGACCTCTGTTTCTGTGTTTCATTCTCCCTGACTCTGAGCCCAGCAGGTCAAAGGAGTTCCTACTTGACTTTGCTTCTTCCAGTCTTTGAAAGAGGAAGGCAAATGTGAAGGATACCTGCCAAGAAGACTCTGGAGTCATCTGGCCTAGAACTCCACAGCCTTTCTGGGAATGACCTAGTTCATATGAGACACCCTGGGAGGGGGAAGCTGAGGATAAAGTAAGGACAAAGAGAAATGGGGGCCATAGGTATTTGCAGGTCACTCTGGCTGACAGGTGATCTGCCTCAGCATCTGCTGAGGGACAACGGTTCATCCAGCCCACACCTGGCCTCATCAAGCAAGCAGTGTCTGATTCTGGGCAGTCCTGAGTTCTACCCTAGCGATGCGGTCCTGTGTTCTACTAGTGATACAGACTGGAAGTCACCCCCACTCCACCCACCATGCACTGAAGCTTTAGAGCCAATGGTAGCATTGAGAGTGAGGAAGCTGGGTGCTTGCTCTGTAAGCCTAGGAACCTGAGTTCAATCCCCAGAACCAATGTTTCCATAGAACATTGGCTGTGGTGGTTCATGCCAGAGACCCCAGCACTGGGGAGAAAGAGACAGGAGGTTTGTGAAACCACACAGACACAGACACCGACACCGACACCGAGACACACACACACACACACACACACACACACACACACACACGGGGGGGGGGGAGAAGATAAAGAGACATGCACACACATGCACACACACGTGCATTCATATATACACATGTGTACACACATGTACAATACATACATGTACAGGCATGCACAGCCCTTTGGGATAGTCAGATCATGAGGACTCTACTTTCTTGCATGGGGTCAGCTGCAGTCTCATGGAAGGGCTGATGCCTGCTGGGCCTTTTATTTCCTGCTCTTCCTTCCATGAGAGATCACAGCATTTGTCCCTGTAGAAGGATGGCATATAGGCCCTACCTAGGAAGAGAGAACCAGACTCTTACCAGACCTTAAACTTTAAGCCTTCAGGGCTACAACATACAAACTTCTGTTGTTTATAAGTCACCCAGTCTCCGGTATTGAGTTACAGCACAGAAACTGGGTCCTGGAGATTTGCCCTATTGGCATTTCAACCAGCAGGGAGGGGTGACTCATTTCTGCTTTGAACAACTGAGAAAGAAGCCAAGACCCAGGGGCAGGGTTGGGGTGGAAGGGAGAGAGAAAGAGATGAAGGATGGAGCTGATGAATCTGGCAGGGGTAACTGGAGTCAGGGTCCTTTAAGACTGAAAAGGGGAGAAAGAAGTTCCAGGCTGTCCTGTCCTCCGGCCCCCACCCTCAGAGCCTGGAATAGTCCCATGAATCTTTTCAGCAAATTCCATTTCACGTGAAGCTGCTAAGTGGCTTTCTGCTCTTTTCATGATTAGCACCTCAAACTGTCCTGGTTATCCTGATAACTTGACCTCATTTGTTAATGTTTATAGTTTCTTTCTAATTTTTTAAAAATAAAATTAGATGGAAATATATTCTAATTTTCCGTACTTAGTTCTCATTTACAGAGTGGTTTCTGTCTGGCTGTATCATACCCATCACCCCTTCCCATTCTCTGAGGAAGGAAAACGCTGCAAGTGTCTGCCGAAGAGCTCAAGTCTTCAGGAGAGGACTCCAGGGAAAACCCCAAAAGAGGCCTGGCTTGGGTGATAAGTGACCCTCCTTCCTTCCTCTTCTCCTTCCTTGCTCTTAGGCTCTTTCTATTAGGAAGGTAGGCATGATGGCCGGTTCTCCAGCAGCTATCTCATAAGCAGGAGGATGCAGCCATACGTTGGAGCTGGCAGGGCTAGGAGAAGCGTAGGAATCAGATGAGATCATGGATTTCCTGAAGAGTGAGAAAATGGCTAACTACTGCCCATGCAAACTATCCCAAATGCGGCCCAGGAAGTCCCACCACAGCCTCTGCAGCCTTGTTTACCTCCAGGCGCTGTCTTTTCTTTCTAGAATATTCCTACACAAGTCCGGCATCTTTCTTTTCCCCATCCCACTGATGGCCATTTCCACCCTGGATTGATGCAGGTCTCTACCCCTGAAGTCTTGCTACAGCTCATCTTTCATGAGTGGACCATTCAGCCAGGTTGAGGATAACCCCAGCCAACCCTCTCTGATGAGATCCTACCACAAAGCTACTCAGGGTCTAAACCCAAACAGACAAACTAGAACCCAACCCTAATCCTAACCCAGGGCTTTTCAGCTCTTCAGGATGCCGTGTGCTGGCTCAGTGCTCTGGCAGACACCTGGGAGAAGACAGGCCTTCTGGGTTGGCTCTCCAAAGCCTTTGTCTCTCTACAGGACCCTCCCACGGGCAGCATGGTCTATACCAAGCGTAGATCTGATACCCCTCCTCCAGTTTTAGCAGTTCCAAGTCTCTTACGGCCTCACAACTATGCTTCTTGACCCTGCCTCCTGTTCAAACACGAAGCTCTGGTGACCTTGACCCTCTGTCTCCCTTTCTCCACCTATAGAAACATTCTCTGACCCTTGGATGGCATGGAATTCCTCTGTTACCTGGTCTCTAGCACCTGAGGTCATGGTTGGTTATTTCCCTGGTGGTCATGGATGTACTGTCCACCCATTGCCAACCTCCCACATGTTTGTACTGCAGGGCCTCAGGAAACCCTGTTGAATGTTGGCAGAGATATAGTGAGAAAGCCAGGGTCCAACAGAGGGCCAACACCTTCCATCTGAGGCCTTCAGCAAAGAACTAACATTATCTCTCTCTGTCCAACCATGTCACCTGTGGGGAAAAGCAGCCCTGGGCCAGGACCAGGTGATTCCCCCATAGCCCACTGGTATCCAGGCCACCAGACATTGGGAGAATGAGACTTATTCCTCTTCCCGTTGCCCAGAGAACCCAGAACCCTCTAGCCTCCTTTGCCAGAAGTCAACCATCCTGTAGAGTGCTGACTGATGATATCTTGGGTCTAGCCTTCACAGACAACCCCAGATGCTAGTGCAACCTTGAACTTGTATGTGTGATGCCTATGGCAGGTGTGTGTGAATGCCCTAACCTAAGAGTCCTTAGCTTGCGATTCAGAGGCACCTCCAGCAGACCCTGTTTGATCCAGCTGCTGGTCAGCTCTTGGGATTCAGGAGGGTGGATGAGCCTGGGAATTTGCATTTCCATCATGTTTTCAGGTGGTGTGGATGCTGGGGAGTGGACAACCTAAAGGAGGCAGCCCAGAGCTTCTGCTACCCTTGAACAAAGAAGGCGTCCATGCAGGTACAGCCAAGCAGGGAAGCCATGGTAGGATGGATGATTGACAGAAAGGTGAGTGATGTCACCTTTTGGTTTAAGGGAAGGGCTGTTCAGAGCCAGTTCCTCTTCCCTTGGGTTGCACCCCACATTTGACCTCTGGAGCAGCTCCTGGGCTCTACCCAGCTCCCTTTGTAGCCCTTCCATTAAAACCTTGGAAAGAAGAAGAGAGATCTAAAGTCCTCACTGCACCGTGGAGAAAAATATTAAGGAATTATCATGTCGCCTTAAACCCTATATATGCAAATGTGCTCATTTGAATAACTGCCAATTTACATGCCCCATCAAATTAGATATTCAAATTCTAGCCAGGCATGTACAGTTGCTCCCCTTCCTGGTTCAGGCTTAAGTAGTCACATGAAGGATGAGCAGGCAGCTCCTCCTCTGGGCCTGTCTAACTAGAGCTGCAGGGAACAGCAAGGGATAAGTTTACTCCCGGGTCACTTGTCCCTCTGGTGGTCTAGCTGGCTTCTCTGGGGACTTGTCAGAAGGCTGTCAGGTGGAACTCCCAGGAGGGGAGATTGAGGCCTGTGCTTTCCCAGGTCATACACTTGCACCCTCTCTGTGTGTCCCAGACCTCTGTTCTTGTCATCCTGCCTGCTGTGCACCTTTGTTACTTTGCCTCAGAAAATCCAAACCTGTGAGCTGTGGAGACGGCTCTGTGGGTAGAGCAGGCACTGTGCAAGCATGAGGAACAGAGTTCAGATAACTCCTACAAAAAAGTTTGTCCCGCTTATAGTCCCAGGCTCAGAAGGCAGAGGCAGGATCCCCTGGGCAAACTGGCTAGCTACTAGCAGAATGGGCAAGCTCTGGGACCATGAGAGACCCTACTTCAATAAAGGGAAGTGATTGAGGAGGGTATTTAGTCTTTCTCTTTGTCTCCCTTCCCCTCCGCTGCCTCCTCCATCTCCCCCCGCCACATGCAATATGAATATAAGCATCATACATTTATATACTCAAAGAAGAAAACAACAAATCAGGAATAGAGCCTGAAGCACTCCCACTCTTTTCAAAGAATCCCCGTCCGTCTGTCCTTCCACCTGGCTTATTACCTAATTTTCCCAGGACATGTGGAGGCAGCCATTTGTAGCACACAAGTGACATCAAAAGGCCTGGAGGTTCAGGGTAGTTTAGAAGCAGGGCAGGGACTGTGGCAGCGTGTCTCCCAGAGACCCTCTTGGAGGCTGACCTGCTTGCAGGAAAATCACTAGCATCTTTGCCCAGCTCCATAGCAGTGCCCTCCACTGCCAGGCTGGACCTTGGCGTGAACCTGCTGAGAGAGTGACTCCACGCCTCCCAAGCCTGGTCCCACATACCTCAGGGAAGACACCGAGACTGGACACCCGGTTTATGTCCCTGCCAGCTCTGTGGTTTGATCTGTAATCAACCTTCAACATCACTCTCTCCAGAGAGGTGACAGAGTCCCTGCAGCTGACTTAGCCGAGGGACTTACCTGCCCTTGAGCACGCTCCAGCTAGAATCTGTGGCATCTGCCAGATCCCAGGGCACACCTAGGGGACCTGCCTCTATCCTAACTATCATACCCTGCCTTGTGTTCCCTCTCCACTCTCTGACCTCTGGACTCAGGAAATGTGAGCTAAGATATTCACTGCCTGCCTGCTCCTGCTTGTCTGGGGCAGCTCCAGACCCTTTGGCGTTAACCAGTGTTCCATGATCAACTTCCTTCAGGACATCCAAGTGTCACATAGAAGGAAGCACCAGATGTTCCAACCTGAGAAACCAGGATTGCCACCATTGTATTCAACTCTTAACCTGTCTTTCAGGATTGAACACTCCAGGTCTGTTCTCTGCCAACATGCTCTGCCCTATGGCAATCTGTAGCCAATGGCACGAGCTCAACAGACCTGGCACTGCTTAGAGGCCAGAACATAATGAACCAGAGCAGATTCCCTCAGGCCTTCCCAGCAGGAGCCCCACTTTATGGTGAACTCTGGCCTTGGAAAGCTGCCATTGCCTCTAGTGGCACCAGGAGCCCTGCGGGGCAGGCTGGCAGGGAATACCAGGTGAGCTGGGGTGGCAGGGTCTGCCAGTGGCTCATGGATACTTCCCCCTCTGTTCTGGTCCTTCCTGTTCTCATGCCTCTGCTGTAAACACAGGCCCAGAGCTGTGGCTAGTTACAGGTGGGAGTCCCTTCATTTTCCTGAGACCTGTGGTACCTATTTTAGAGCTAAACTCTCTAGTCTCCATGTTGCTGGGGGTAATTTTGGCAACTCTCTGCTGCAAAGCAAACAGTCCAGCAAGAGACCCAAGATGCCTACAGTTTATTCGTTTTTATTTTATAGTACTTTAGGGATAGAACCCAGGCCCTCCCCCCCACCCATGCATATGCTAGGCAAGCTCCGTGTCCTTGAACCACACCCCTAGCCCAAACTTATATTTTAATAGTGACAGAAGGGAATACTTGGTGAACTTGAGGTTGGTCTCTTTCTCACATATACTTCCTGAACATATGTCAAGCTGCTTATAATATTAATTAAAACATACACAAAACAGGCAACAAATGAATACGTTCTCAGAAGGTTCTTCCCGAGCCGTTTAGACAACTAGGAGAAAGAATTCCTCAGGAGCCTAGAATAACATCTGATTTACCCCCGAGCTTCCTGGCAGCCAAAGCAAAATGAACCATTCAAAAGGTAAGCTAATAGGTCATGGGGATGGGGGTGGGGATCCTTTGAAAGAGATGCTTTTCCCGATTAAGAGCCGAGGCTGGTGCCTCAGGGAGGAGCCCCTGGATTGGAGTGAGGAGGCCCCATCTATTTCACTTCCCACGCCTCCTCCCCCAGCTGTACTGCTGCCTCTCTCTGCCTGACCTCAACTAACCGACTCAAAGAAATGACATTGGTGCCTGCTATTTCCAAACCCACTTCATAAATAAACATAGGCGCCGAGAAGGAATTCCCTAAAGATAGTTAGGAAATCAGAGGTGTGTTTATATTAAGGAGGAGGGTGTGCAGATCCAGCAGCTGCTCTGCTCCCATCCGGAAATAGGAGAGGAGAGGGATTTGGTGGCTGTCTGTAATGATCAAGTGTGGTCTAGTCCAGAATAGTCAAGTGTGTTTGGCTCAGGAATTAGGTAAGTATGAGCACGAGGTGACTGGCTTTGTGCAATGTCTCTGGCTGGGAACACTTGCGGACAAACTGGCCCCTCCTAAGAGGGAACACTGTTTTGACATGCACTTGGGCACGCATCAATTAGAGAGCTCCATTGGCTAATCTTCAGTGGAGGTTTAAGAACGTCTGCCAGCTTGATCCGGCTGCTCCAGGTGGCTTTCTAATGGCTGATTTGGTTGACCTGGAGATCCTGTGTACCTGTTAGGAGGAGTCAGCCTGCTTCTGGGGTAGCTGTCTTTGTGGCCTTGTGTCTGTGCCCTCCTTTGGCAAACATTCCATGGTGGGTTTCTTTACTGCCTGAACCAATCAACTCAGTCCTCATCACCTGAGGGGGAGGGTGGGGCTGGGACTTGGTTTGATTTGCATATGCACTTGGGTGAATGAGCTAGGGAGGCCCACTGCTGGCTGAAGAGGTCAGAGCAGCAGAACACTAGCTTTCAGAGTGGCTCCTGAGAGTCTAGGCTGAACCCACAGAGCCTGTCATCAGGACCTGAGGGTGTCTGCTGCCCTGTCTATCCCACTTCCTGGAAGGCCTCCTTGCGGTGTGATGAACCGATGCGCTCCCTAATGTATGCAGCGATCCCAGGCATTTCACAGGATTCCCTTTCAGTGGGGTGTTCCCCCTAATCTATCTAAGGATCTCTCAAGGTGTGTTTTGCTCTTTGGGAGACAGTTGGTCACGTCCTAAGATGGTTTTGCTGCTCTGGCTAGTGTGGGGGGTACCTCTGTCACCTAGATTGCAAGAGGCTAACCTGGCTGCACACAGGACAGGCCCAGAGTTAAAAGCTCTACTGAATACTTGACTTCTCTGAAGCTAGGCAGGGAGCAGCCTTGCACAAGGGGATCACCCTGGGCTCCATCAGACTGCAGTAGGAGCCCAGCTTTTATGCTCACGCCAGAGGCAAGATGATGAGGAAGCATAGGAAGGGACCACCATCCATAACATCTTTCTCTTTCCTCTTCCACCGGCTTGAGGCATGTGGGTTCATTACGAAGAGGTCCTGTGGGTCCCCAGACAGCCTCTTTCAGCCTCAGTTTCCCTATCCTGCTGACTTCATTGTAGGTCCAGGCTTTCTCCCCTCCAGGATAACATCCACTTTCTTGCAGAGAACATGGTCAGAGAGGTGATAACCCTCTAGCTTGTCTTATCTCCCTCCCAGCTGGCACTTCTGACCCTCCTTTGACACTAAGGGATGGGAACCCAAAAGCCAGAGCAGAAGGGGCTTGCAGAACAATAAGATGTTTTTCACTGACGTGTGAGCTGGGTAAACCTGCTACATCTCAGGCCTCAGTTTACTCAACCGCTCTGTGAAAATCATAACAGCCGTGAACCTTGGCATTGTTGGGAAAGCAGCCAAGGATGGTGGATTGGCTCTTTTTGTCGTGATGGTGGTCAAATGCCTGGCAAGGACAAGCTTCAAGATTTACTTCAGTCACAACTTGAAGGCACAGTCCGTCACAGAAGGACAGCGAAGTGCGGGAACAGGAGACAGATAGGCACGTTGCATCCCAGCAGAAAGCATAGAGATGAAGGCTGCAACTTGCTCCCTTTTCCATCTTAGTCAGTCTGGATTCCCAGCTTGTGGAATGGTAACCCCCACATTCAGAGTGGGTCTTCCCACCTCAGTTAACCTAACCTAGAAACACCCTCACAGACATGCCCAGGAGGTCTCCTGGGTGACTCTAGAGTCAATCAATCAGTATCCGCTATCGTGGGAGAAATGGAAGGATGCAGCTGATATCTCTGGCCCTTAACCAACAGCACCACAACTGTTTACACGGACTCTCTGCTTTATGGAGGAGGAAACACAGTCTTAGGCACAAGGATGACTGTCACAGGTCCATAACAGTGATCCCATCACCAGGGACCACGTACCCTCTTCCACACTGCACCGTGCCCATAGCCTGTATTAAGATGGAAGACTTTGGGAAGTAAGGAATGACAGGCACATGTGGACATTCGCCAGCTTTGACAGCATGACACGTGCTTCACTCCACATTGGGGGCTCAAGGCATGAGGCTAGTGGGGAGAAAGGAGAGAAGAGAGGAAGGAGTGAGAGATAGAGGAGGGTCAGGGAGGACCATAACAGAGCCTGGAAGGCAGGAGCCCAGAGGAGTTAGTAGGTCTTCCTGAGAGTGAGAGGTGAATGAGAGACAATGGTCTTGCATAGGCTCAACACCAGGGCTGGAGACAAGACCAGGGCTGGGATGGTAGGGTGGGTCCACAGTATGGAGAAAACCTGTCTATAGCCAGGGCTGAGTGACAAGAACAGAGAAGGACACAGAGGTGGGTGCATCTGGGGACAAACCACCCTCTGCATTCTCGCTTAGGATCTGAAGCTTTGTGACTCCTCATTCACACTCTGGGGTCAATGACAGACTAGCAAAATAAAAAATTCAATAGTAGGACCCTTGGAGATAATTAGCATTTTAATTGGGATCCCTGCTTCAGGCTAAGGGTAGGGATGGGGTGGGGGAGGAGAAGAGGGATGGAGGGGCGCCTATGGTGGGATTCAGGTGGCAGGCCAGTCCAGCAGAAAGTGGGGCATTGCTCTGCCACCCAGGAACACTGCCAGCCTTCCTTCTGCCCCTCTCACACCTTTCCATTCAATTAACCTCGATGGATGTCTTCTCTGCAGTGAGCCCTTGATGGGTGTTTCTATGCTGTATCTCATTTAATTCCAACCATAGCCCGGGGACACCTCCGAGTTTATTTCTTTGCCATCCATTGTCAGGCTGGCCTGGGCTTGTTGCAGTGACTTGTCCCATACTAAATACAGTCTTGCTACTCTTTGGTGATAACTCCTGACTGGAAGAGTGGGAAGGGCTCTAAAGTCCACTCCCCGCTCCCACCCTCCACCCCTAACCCTCCACGTTCTGTCTGTCAGTTGACAAGAGTAAATATGGAAATCCTTTCGCTTGGATACAGGAAAGGGACTCTAAAAATCAATCCAATCGACTTAAGGATCTCAATTTGAGAACCATATATTTTTATAAGGACAAACAATTTCAATGGGGAAACTTTTAAAATACCATTCTGGGACTGGGGACATGGCTCGGTTGGTAAAGTACTTGCCCCACAAGATGTGAGAACTTGAGTTTGGATCCCGGGATCCCACTTAAAAGCTGGGCACAGTGGTGTTTATCTGCAGTCGCAGCTCTGGGGAGATGAGGTCAGGAGGTTCCATGGAGATCGCTGGCAGCCAGGCTAGGTATATATGTGAACTCCAGGCTCCAGTCTTGAAATAATGGAGAGCAACTGGGGAAGACACCAGATGCTGACCTCCGTCTACCACAGACAAGCACATACATGCACATGTGCACACAGTGAAATGTGCACACACACACACACACACACACACACACACACACACACACACACAATGTGCTCTTCTCTGCTAGGAAGCTCCTAGAAGCATGCCTACAGGAAAGGAAACTCCGCTTGTCTGGAGCTTCGAGGCTGTTTGGTTTGGACTTCCCAGGGTCAGGCACCCAGCGCCACATACCACTGCCACCAGCGCTGAACTGCTTTGTCTCAGAGCCAAGGTCAAACTCAGCAAAGTGTGTGTGGGTTTTGGTTGTTGTTGTTTGCTTGGTTTGGGGGGTTTTCTTTCTCAGCCTCCCATCTCCATTCCCCTCCTTCAAGCAGGCAGGAAGTAGGCCTGGTGTCTTGGTCAGCAACTTAGTGGGGTGAGCCTTCTCGCCAAGCCTTGTGGGGAGAGAGGGATAAAGACAGAAAGAGTTGATTTCAAGAGAGAAGCGCAGTACGGACAGACAGACGGTAGAGAGCAGGGTGTGGATGGATGGTTGGGGAAGAATCCTTCTGTGAAGGCCCTCCTGCACTGTCCCAAGGGTTGGGCATCAGGACTCAAGACCACCTCTGGCTGTGTCCCACCCCGAAGGCAGGGAGTCCAGAAGACACTGTGCACAGCCTAAGTTGGTGGCCTCCTCTTGCTAGAGCTCTTGAATTCTTGATCTAATGGGTCTAACTGTCCTGCGGCTTAAACTAGTCTTCTTTGGGGTCAAGTGCAATCTGCCCAAGGTCCCTATCTCTGCAGCCGTGGACTTCAGAGGCAACTCGGGGCATGGTTATTGGGGAGTCAGAGGGCGGCAAGCCGGAGCAGCACAGATACAGGGTGGAGGGAAGCTGGTGTGGCTGGACGTGAGGATGTCCGCTTGTGTGCGTATCTTCTCTGGGCCCTGCAGACATCAGGGCTCTCTAGCCTTGCCACCAGGGATGGATACATGACACAAGGCAGCTCTCTGTGTCCACCCTTAGGAACTGGTTACTTGATACTCTGATTAATTTATTAAAACATTTTATGTTCCAACCTAAATTTGATTTCACCCCCTATTTTCTCTCATTTTATTTCATTTACTTTTACTTTTCATTTGGCCTTGTTGACCTGGGCGCTCAATCTCCTAATAGACTAGGCTGGCTGGACATTGAACCCTAGCTTTTTCATGTTTATTCACAAATACTAGGATTAAAAGTATGCACTTCTCCTCTTAGTTTACATTTAGTCTGTATGCAGGTGCTGGGGATCGAACTGGGGTCCTCACACTTGTATAGCAAGCACTTGACTGACTGAGCCACCCCTCATCCCCTGAGATCTTTTTCTTTGTTTGTTTGTTTGTTTGTTTCTTTGTTTCTTTGTTTCTTTCTGAGACAGAGCCTTGCTGTGCAGCCCAATCTGGCCTCAAACCCTCAAGCCTCTTGCCTTGAGCCTCTTGGGCGCAGGAGTTATCCGCATGTGCCGCACCATGGATATGAACCTTCAACAAGACTAGGTTTAGGAGATCTCTGACTCGCTCAAGTCTTTGTTCCTCCTGGTGTGGGCCTCAGAGACTCTGCAGCTGTGTGGGGAAGTGGATACAGTAAGTGGTCTCTAAAGACCAGACCAGATTCTCAGTTGAAAGTCTGAACAGGCAAGGATGGAGAAACAATTCCTCTGAGAAAGGATTCAAGGTTGCACAAGGGGAAAGGAGGCCCAGAAAGCGCTGAGTGTGCTTGCTGGGTAGTGATAGTGAAATGCCAGTCACTCCAACCTGGAGCAGTGTCCTTGGGGCCAGCCTTCGCAGCCTACTTTCTGAGTTTGTACTTTCCAGGGCACACTGCACTCCAACTTGTCTTTATATAACAGCTTGTTTATAACCTCCTTAGATTTTAGCTACACACACACACACACACACACACACACACACACACACACTCTTACATATACTCTTGCACACACATTCATACACTCGAACATATTCTCACATACACTCATATACACACTTACACACACAATCACACACATACTCTTATACACACTCTCATACACACATACTCTCAAATATACTCATACACTTATACACACTCACACTCTCTCTTTCATACACACACACATACACACACACATACACACACACACACACACACAAACACACACACACACAAACACACACCTGCTTCCACTCTAAGTTCAGTCTGGTGACAAGCCCAGATGACAGAGAAGTCGGCTCACTGCCTTTAAGCCATTATGAAGTAAATGAGAACCAGAATACATCCTGGCGCAGCTTTGAAATAAGATTCGAGGCTGAAGCGGCCTTTGCCTCCTGTGGTCACCCCCTGATCGCCCCAGGGAAGGCAGTCCTGCTATAGAACCAGCCCTGATCAAAACCCCCACAAACCCGAGCTGATACCAGGACTCTGTGTGTTATTAAAGTGTTTAATAACTCTCCACAGCTCCTCCCTCACAAAGCCCCTGCCTGCCAGGGCCCCTTGTTCCTCTTTCCTTCACCCCCTTGTCTCTGGTGGAGGATGGGCGGGGGTTGGGGAGGGGTGGTGGATGGATTTGATTTCCCTCACCCAGTTCACAATCATAATCGCTGTGTCGGTAATTTCCATGTTCTGGAAACCTCCTTACAGTATAACAAATGCCCTCATTACCGGGTTTGCCGCCCCTTAATGTAGTTTTAAACACGCAGCTCCGTTCCAGTCGCCCAGCAACGTGGTGAACCCATGGCTGGTGAAGCTTCCTGTGTGTAAAAACAGGTCTCTGGCCTGCCTGGATCTGGGAGGTGTCAATCTTATCTGGCAAGCTGAGTAATTTGAAATTTAATCATCTTTCTCCCAAGTGAGAACATCTTATCATTACTGTTTCAGAGGAAAGGATGAGCCCAGAAACCAATCTCTAAAATTTGGGGATGATGGTGGCGGTGTGGGGATGGGGCCTCAGGCTTGGGTACTCATGGCTACCTCCTTGGGGAACCTTTGAGGCTCATTATCCAGGTATTGTGTGACTGTTGGTGAATTTATCATCCTCTGCAAGGCTGGATGGGTAGAGCTGGCTGGTATAGGTGGCCAGGACAGGAGGGCATGCCCTTGGGTGGTCTCTCCTCTGAGTACTCTCTGCTCCATCCCTTTCTCATGCTTAGCACACCACAGGATTTCTTTTTCCTCTCTTGTTAAAAGCCAGTTGCATCAAAGAGATGGTACAGTGTGTTAGGATTAGCCAGCAGGTCCCATGCCCATTGCCTGGCACCCAGGTCCCTCAAGAGGTCATTAAAGATGTTTTAACTGCAGCCTTCAGGCAGCAGAAGTCAGAGTGTGTACATGTGCATGCCTATGTGTGTGCATATGTATGTATATGTATATGTATGTATATGTGTGTGCATATGTATGTATATGTATAGTATATGTATATGTATATGTATATGTATATGTATATGTATATGTGTGTGCATGTGCATGCCTATGTGTGTGCATGAGTGTGTGCCTATATGTGTGTGCATTCTCGTACCTTGAGAGAGGCACCCTGTCCTCTGATTCATCTTCCCAACGCTCTGCTTTTTATTTTTATTTTTTAATAAGTTTCCCTGTTTGGTCTCAAACTAACATTGCATTTCACACAGCCCTTGAACATGTTATCCTCCTGCCTCAGCTTTCTGCATAGCTGGGATCAGGCCTGTACCATCAGGCCTGGCTTAGTTTTTAATAAAATCAGATTCTGCCTGGGGATCATGAGGAGAAACATGAATGTATCTGAGCCAGAAGCCCGTGTAAGGAAATTCCTGTCATCAGCTGTGTGTGCTTCCACATGGGGGACCTGGCTTGAAGCGGCGTCTGGCCCGAACAGAAGTTCCTTCCTGCTGGAAGCGACACGATGAGCTTACATATGCAATTACCAAGACGCGGCACACTGACAGCTTAGGCGCAGGCGAGCTCCGATGGAAGGATTTCTGGATTCTGTGAGAGTTTTAACACTTCTGACCCAACGGCAATGGGCTCTGACATGGAAAGAAACTTTCCTATACATTCATAAATGAAGACGGAAGGGCAGTGGGCAATGCCAAATGGAAAACCAGATTGCTTTTTCTATTCTGCCCATAAAAATACCACAGAACTGTTAACTGGGCAGAGGAGAGCCAAAGAATATAGAGTCAAAAACACCGGGTGAAGGGTATCTAAAGGGCCTGGCAGGCAGTGGGCAAAATTAGACACAGCCTGCTCTTTTTCTGGTTACTCCAATTTTATTATGTGTGTACGTACATGCATGCATGTGTGTTTATGAGTGTGGTTACACAGGTGTGCATGTAGAGGTTCGGAGATCAAGCTTGGGTATCATTCTCAGGTGCTGTCTGCCTTTTATTTGAGGCAGAGTCTCTCAGTAACCCAGTAGGATGAGCTGGCTGTCCAGGCGGCCAGCCATAGGAAGTTGCATGTGTGGGGTTGCAAACATACACCAGTACACCCTACTTTTTTCCTGTTGGTTCTGGCAATTGAACTCAGCTTCTCAATATTGAAAGACAAGCAAGTCCAGTGAGCTGTCTCCTAGGCCGTTTGGAGTTTCAGCGGCTTTGTGACTGGCTGCTTTCTCTGTACGAACAATTATGTCCCTTTTTCTGTCAGGCATTGGGTATCAATGTGAGAGAATGGTGGTCAAAGATGGCCCCGGTTTCATACCTTTTCTTTCTTTCTTTTTTTTTCTTTTTTTCAAGACAAGGTTTCTTCTGTGTAGCTCTGGCTGTAGACCAGGCTGGCCTCAAACTCACAGAGGTGCATCTGTGAATCATGCCATTTTTATGTTTGCCTGGTTAAAGAAGAAATCCCTGTATTTATATAACAAGGTGGAATTCACGGGCTTTTAAAACAACCTTCCTTGGCAAAGGGAAGTGGTGGGCCCTTGTGCTGACTTCCTGTCAGATTCTACGTTGAATGTCCCCACATATGGAATCCCAGTGGGCAGAGTCATTGCTGAGAGGATGACGTCACAGAAGTGCCTTCTTACAGGAGGGGTTGGGGTAAGACTTGAGTTTGGGGAAGAGACATGGATTTGGCCATGCCAACCAAGCCTTGGGGGACCCAGAGCACAAAGCCGAGAGAGAAGAGAAGGATGTCTGCCCAGGGCTAGCCAGGCATATACCACGGTCCCCTCCCCCACGGCTGTCTGCCCAGAGTTTCCCCACAGCCCTGGCCCAACGTGGATCCCACCTGCTCACAGCCTGCTCCTCACACCTGTTCCTCCAGACTCCAGGCTGCTCTGATTGCAGTACGCCAAGGATGTACCAGTGCTTTCTGGACTTCTTAGCATCTTTGCACACATGCCCGTGAGTCCCTGGCTCACCTCCAAGGGCACCTTGTCATCCCAGGTCCCACTCTGGCTGATACTGACACAACACATGGTACCCTTTGTTCTGACAGATGGGACCCTATGACAAAAGGCTCTACCTTCCATGCACCAAGAAAGCATACCGAGACCACCTTGGCAGGCAGGTTCTGTCCATTTAAATCATCGGTTCTCAATCTATGGGTTGTGACCCCTTTGCGGGTTGAATGACACTTTCACAGAGTTGCCTAAGACCATCCTGCATATCAGATATTTGCATTACTATTCATAACAGTAGCAAAATTACAGTTATGAAGTAGCAACAAAGCAATTTTGTGGTAGGGGGTCACCAGGACATGAGGAACAGTGTTAAAGGTCACAGCATCAGGAAGGTTGAGAACCACTGACTTAAAACATCCTAAGTTCTCCTTAATTTTTCCCTCCCCTTAGACATGTACATACACCGCTACCCAAAGATGTTTGTTGATCCTCCGCTGATAGCTGATACCATTCCCTGAAGTAGTCTGGAATGGTGGCCCTGCTGGAATGCAGTGGCAGAGATGGTGACTTTGTTTAACCTCAGCAGGTTTATTGTCCCTGCCTGGACAGGAGAAAGTCATCTTGGATCCAACAGTTAGCGGCCATAACACATCTGCTGCATGCTGTCTGTATCTGCTACACAGAAGCGTCCTTCGCTTGGGAAGCAGCAGCAGTGAGAAATGTCTCAGTGTGGAAACAGGACACTGCGTGCTGTCGAGCGCTGGCTTTGCTCTGGGCTCCACTGAACTCAGTCACCTGGGCTAAGATGAGCCTACCCTCCGTGCTGTCGCTAAGAAGCATTGCACTGGCTCGCTTCCGGGGCCTTAAATCTGATCTTGTGGTTGCCCCAACCCAGGGTGGCAGGACATCTACCAGTCAGTTTGGATGTCAACCCCACTCCTCCCCTTCCCAGCAGGGAACTTAGGACCTTCATCTTACCTCTTCTCAGACTGATCTGAGAGGACAGAGGGATGGGGAATTGGTTCTGGAGGGCACAGGACCATAGTGCTGGGTCTCTAGGTCTTTATCATTGCTACCTGTCTCTGCAGTGACAAGAATTCAAACAGTGTAGCCCAGAGCCTTCCTAGAAATGAATCTGAGATTCTCTCAGGCCAGGAGGTCTGTAGACCTGTCAAGATGTCTGTCAACAGTCTAGGATGAACACCTGAGAGGTAGGGAGAGCTGGGAAAGGAAGGAAGGAAGGAAGGAAGGAAGGAAGGAAGGAAGGAAGGAAGGAAGGAAGGAAGGAAGGAAGGAAGAGTAGGGCCCGAGGATGAGCAAGGTTCATCCTAGAGTCAGACCTCACCCCTGCAGGAGCTCCACAAGCCACTGAGAGGAGCTTATCTGTCAGCGGGCAAGGACAGAGCAGTCACCCAGGGCATAGGATGACTGAGTGTCCACAGCCAGAGCTTTGTTGTTTTAATAACAAAACATCGAAACAGAGTGTAGACGTAGGTAGTTGACCGAGAAAAGATAATTTTCCAACATTTCAGATGGAAAATTTTAAATACGCTAAGAAGTCCAAAGAACAATTAAGTTCCTGTCTTCAGGCCAGGGATGGTGGATTCTTCCTCCCTCCTATTTTTGTGTGGCCTAGAAGCTAAGAATTACCGTTAAATGGCTTTTAAACGGTTTAAGAAAAAAATCACAGAAGAATAATATTCTGTGACATGTGAAAATTATATAAAATTCAAATTGGAGTGTCTGTAGGTAAAATTTTATTGGAAAATGCCAGGCTTGTTTGTTTCCTGATCATTTGTGGCTGCTTTCATGACTCCTTGGGCATAGAGGCCAAGTTGGAAAAGAAACTATGTGGTCAGTCTGGTCTACAGGCTGGGGAAGTGGCTCTGTGGGCCGTGACACTTGCTGTGTGAGGAGGAGAACCTGAGTTTGAATCCCCACCATCAGCATGAGAGCCGGTCATTGCCTGTCTGCCCATTGTTCAATGTCAGCCTAGCTCCAGGTTTAATGTGAAAGTCCTGCCACAGACACCAAGAGGAGAGGGACAGAGCAGGACATGTAAAGTCCTCCTCTGGCCTCTGCCCTCACTCACAGGAGCACAAATGCTAACATATCTGCACACACACATACAGACACACACACACACACACAGAGAGAGAGAGAGAGAGAGAGAGAGAGAGAGAGAGAGAGAGACCATGCAGCCTTCAAAATAGAGATAGCATTTCAAATCTGGTCCTTTAAAAAGCCTGCTGACCCCTGACTTAGAAGTTGCTATTAACATATAAGACATTTGACTTATCACATGTACAGGTTGTGTCCAGATAGGAAAAGAAATACAAACCAGAAAGAAGCAGGAAGAAGACTTGCCTTCCTAGGAAGAGTCTATGGAGGGACGAAAAAGGACCAGCCAGTTTGGCCTTTCATCTGAGCTTGGAGTTGTCTGTCAGAAAGTGTCATTGCTCTTTCCGCTGTTCCTGGTAATGGACTGGGTGGGGCAGACATTGTGGACGTGAGGAAATTCTACAGTGTGGGATTAGCTGCCTGGAAGGTCATTGGCTGGTGCAGACATGGCATGTATACATGTATGTGTGTTCACATATGCGTGTGGCCAAAAGTCAGGCGTCTCCCTGATTTTCTCCCCCTTTTATGTTTTGAGGCAAAATTTCTCACCGAGCCTTTAGCTCCAGGATTGGCTAGACTGACTTCTCAGTAAGCTCTAGGGATCTGCTTGTCCTGTCTCCGACAAGCTGTCTCTGATAGTCCAGCGCCTGGACTGCAGGCATGCACTGCTCTACCTGGCTTTTTTAAGTGTGTGCAGAGGGTCTGAACTCAGGTCCAGCTTGCATGGTGAGCGCTCTGTTCTGTTCTGCTTTCTATTGCTGTGATAAACAAGATGAAGTAAGGAGCGTGTGCAGGGGCTTATTCCTCTTAGAGCGTATAGTCCACCAGGAAGGAAAGGCAAGGCAGGAACTCAGCAAGAACTGAAGCAGAGATCATATAGGCAAACTGCTTACTAGCTTGCTCAGCCTGCTTTCTTATACAACCCAAGACCAGCCACCAAGGGATGGCATCAGTCATTAATTAAAAAAAAAAAGCCTCAAAGACTTGCCTATCAGCCAATCTGATAGAGGCATTTTTCATTTGGAGTACCCTCTTCCCAAATGACTCTGGCTTGGGTCATGTTGACAAAAAAAAAAAAATTAATGCGCACATGCTCTTACCCACTGAGCCATCTCCTCAGCCCTTATAGATCTTTGGAAGCCCTTGTGGGGTTAAGTCTCTGAAGCACAGCACTGGGCACAGCTGTGATCTCCATATGTCTATCAAGTGGATACAGGTATGAATCTCTGAAATGGGACCTGAGTTGGCAACCCTTGAGATGCCAGCAGAGACACAGAAGATGCTGGCAGAGAGATGCTAGTGTAACTAGACATTAACCCTTGTGGGAGCCACTGCGGTGATCCAGACATGTCTAACGTGAAGCCTGTATGTACCCCAGGATAGCTACGTGTGCAGCCCAAGACACAATCATATATGTAGTTAAAACATTAAAATGATTTTTTTATAACTTGACTGCATGGTTCTCAAGCATGAACTTTGTAGATGACAGTGTCGAAAGGTTGGAAATGGGGAGATGGCTCAGTGGATAAAAGTAAGCAGGAAGGTCTGAGTCTGAATATCTAGCATCCGTGTGAAAAGCCAGCCATGGCAGCATGCATCTGTCTGGACTCCTTCCACTACAGAGGCAGAGAGAGGAAGATTGCTGGAGCTCACTGGCCATCCATCTAGCTACTGATGAGGTCTAGGTTCAGTGAGACACATGCGTCAAAACAAAAATATAAGGCGAGGAGCAATTAGGGATGGTACCCCGTGTCCAGGCTCCACACATGCGTGCACACACATGCAAGTGTTCCTACACACACAAAACACACACAAAATCAAAGTTGACCCACATGACACTGTCCCCTGTGGCCAAGGTGCTGTCTGTAAGGTGAGGATGATGTATAATTTCAGCGGTCCCCAGGAGGGGAGGAGGAGAGGGACGCCCTCATCATGGAAAGCGTCTTGAGCAGGTGTGAGCCCTGCCATTTGATTTCTAGGTAGCTCCTGGAAGCAACTTCAAAACTCTTCCACAAAAGGAAATGTGATTGCAAACAGGTGGCTCAAAATTACATAATATGCTCTCCTGTTTTTGAGTAACATTGAAAACAAGGAGAAGAGCAGCCAGTTTGGAGTGATGGAAAAAACTGAGGAGAGTGAGGGAGCTGGGAATTCACACAAGCCTGGCATGGAAGCAAGTTACAGGTAACTGATTTCTCTGCAGCCTTGGAACCAGGGTAAGCAGTGCTTTGATGGCAAAGATCTCTCTCTCTCTCTCTCTCTCTCTCTCTCTCTCTCTCTCTCTCTCCCTCTCTGGCATGAGAACTGAATTGCTCATGGCCTTGGAGGCCTGTGTGGGTTCTATCCCTTCTGCTTTGTCATTGTAGCAAGTCAGAATGGCTGGAGTGTGTCAGAATGGCTGGAGTGTGTCAGAATGGCTGGAGTGTGTCAGAATGGCTGGAGTGTGTCAGAATGGCTGGAGTGTGTCAGAATGGCTGGAGTGTGTGCGCCCCTAAGCTGACATTAACACAGGAAAATACTGCATTAGCTCTTCTTCTCAATGTGGTAACAAAATACCTGACAAGGTAGCTTAAGGAGGGAAGGCCCATCATCTGAGGATACATTGTAGCTGAGAAGTCACCGTGGCAAGCCTGTGCAGCAGGTTGGTCTCTGAGCATCCTCAGCTGTGAAGCACAGAGAGACAGAGACGGCTGGTGCTCAGCTCCATTTCTTTCTCTGATTTAGTCCAGGACCCCCTAGCCCACGAATGTCATCCACATTTAACTAGGTCTTCTGACGTCACTTAATCCAGTCTAGAAACTCGTGCCTTGAGCTTTATCTTCTGGATCCTGTTAAGGTAGCAGGGACTATGACCCACACAGACACACCTATTAGGCATCTTCTATGTGCTCCACCCTACACTGGCCTCTCTACTCATTCATTCCGCCACCTTCACACAGGAGCTCCATGGATCAGACTTTAGGAACTTTTGGGCAGGAGGATCTTGCCATTTATGATAAGTCTCCTCACCTTATGAGTGACTGGCTTAAGGGCGATTTCACAACTGGATATGGTTGGTGAGTCTTGATGGCTCTTCTTCTGGGAAAGATTTCTTAGGGGGTTTTCTTCAGGGGCGATGGAGTGTTTCAGAACTCCATGTGGGTCATGGTTGTATAGCTCTGGAAATGTACTAAACGTCACTTTGAAAGGTTCACTTTGTATTTTAAATTCCCGGCTGACCTGTAGTTTTCAAGTCCAAGACCATGGATGAAGACAGAGAGGCATCTGGGTCTGTGAAAGTGACATATGGTTAGATAATAGATTGGCTCTGTGAGCACGTGGGCTCAATGGCAGCTACCCATGCTTGTCCATCTGCCCTTTATGAGGTGTTTCAGAGCTTGGGATTAACATTGGTCTCCTTGTGGGATTCTCACTGCAGGCTTGTATGGTGGGTATGAGGGGGAGGCTCATATTTTACAGATGTGGATCAAGAGCAGAAGAATCAGAACGATCCTCCTCCCATTACTGAAAAAAGCCCAAGGATTAATAGAGTGAATGTCACCTGTTGGGCTCTGTGCATAGTGTTCACTTACTGCTGGAGTACTGGAGGGGATTTTTTATGTTGTTGTGTTTTGAGACAGGGCCTCATGTATCCCAGAGAAGCCTCAGACTCAAACTCCTGATCATCCTGCCTCCAGCCCTGGGATGCTGGGGTTATATACATGGGCCACCATGCCCCCTTTAGTAGTGCTGGTAACTGAACCCAGTGCTTCATTCATGCTAAGCAAACATGCCACCAACTGAACTACATCCCTAGCTGGGGTAGGGAACAAGATGCTTGTAATTATAATAACATTCAGCAATTATTAGACCCCTACTGCATGTCAAACAAGGTTTAAGCACTGTACGTTAATTATATTATTGACTTGTTGTAGTGGCTATCCCTGGTTGTCAACTTGACTATATTTGGAATGAGCTACAATCCAGAATTGGAAGGCTCACCAGTGACCCTAACCTGGAGGCTTGGATATAGAAATCTCTGATCTGGATCTTGGTATGGAGATCTTGATAGCATATCGGCTATGGATTCCAGAAGATTAAGACAGAGAGATCTCCGAGCTCAAGATCATCTGGGATTAAAGGTGTGAGATTAAGACAGATCTCAGAGCTCAAGATCACCTGGGATTAAAGGTGTGATGGCACACACCTTTAATCTGGGTTACACCTTCTGCTGGAGACTATATAAGGACACTGGAAGAAGGGAGACTAGCACTCGCTCCTTCGCCTGTTCACAGTGTGGGACTGAGTAACTGCTAGATCTTTGGACTTCCATTCACAGCTACTACTGAACCATTGTTGGGAATTGGGCTGCAGACTGTAAGTCATCAATAAATTCCTTTACTCCGTAAGTTCTGTGACTCTAGAGAACCCTAACTAATACAGAAGTTGGTACCAGGAGTGGGGTATTGCTGTAATAGGCCTGACCATGTTTTTATTTGAAAGAATGTGGATTTGGGGACTTTGGATTTGGAAGGCAGTGGTATGCTTTAAATGGGGCTTAATGAGTCATCCTAGTAGGAATATGGAAGACTTTGTTGCTGAGAGTTCTATGTCTTCATCCAAAGGCTGCTAGTGGAAGACTGACTTCAAGGCAACTAGGGTGAGGATCTTATGCCCACACCCACAGTGACACACCTTCTCCAACCAGGTCACTTCTATTCTAACAATGCCACACCAGTTGGTACCAGGAGTGGATCAACCTACACTTAGAGAACTACAGAGGGCAGAGCTGGAGAAGTGCCCTTAGGAGGATTCCAAAGGATAAGTGAAATCCCAGACACTGAAACAAGAAGCTGTAACATTGAAATTGCCTTGGAGACTCAAAGATGTTAAAGATGCCAGAGCCATGGGATATATGCTGACATGACACTACAAGATCATTATGCTGTATTGGCCCATGTGAAAAGACAGCTGTTAACAGGGAGTGGAACCAGCCCAGGAGAAAGCAGTTTGTTGCAGTCAACAAAGATGTAAAAGGAGTGGAGATCTGAAGACCACTTTGACATCAGCCATGGAGATGCAGAGTTTGGAATTTTCGCAGCTGGTTTCCTGTCTTTCTTTGAGGATTACAGTTAAGTGATTGGATAAATCTCAGAACAGACCTTGAACTTTGGACTTTTAACATTGTTGAGACTGCTATATACTATGAGGACTTGAAAGTTGGACTAAATGCATTTTGCATTGTGCTATGTTTAAGTATGCCCCCCCCCCATAGATTCATGTGTTTGAACAAGTCTATGGGGGCCAGGGAGTGGAATGTGATGGTTTGTATATTCTTGGACCAGGGAGTGGCACCATTTGGAGGTGTGGCATTGTTAGAATAGAAGTGACCTGGTTGGAGAAGGTGTGTCACTGTGGGTGTGGGCATAAGATCCTCACCCTAGTTGCCTTGAAGTCAGTCTTCCACTAGCAGCCTTTGGATGAAGACATAGAACTTTCAGCTCTGCCTGCACCATGCCTGTCTGGATACTGCCATGTTCCCACCTTGATGATAATGGACTGAACCTCTGAACCTGTAAGCCAGCCACAATTAAATGTTGTTTAATAAGACTTGCCTTGGTCATGGTGTCTGTTCACAGCAGTAAAACCCTAACTAAGACACTTGTTAATACTCTGAAGTGAAGGGGCCCTACTGACGTGATATGTGGAAGGGCCAGAGTTCAGGCAGTTGCTGACTCCAGTATGGCTTGTCCCTGTGTTAAACTGATCATCTCCTCTCAAGACTCTGGCAGATGGTTGCAATCTTGGGGATAAGCAATCTCTTACCAGAAGAGGATGAGGGAAAGAAGAGGAATATAGAGAGGAGTAGAAAGAGAAGGAAGAGAGGAAGAAGATGGGAGATTGGAGGAGAAGGAAGGGATGAGGAGGGGGAGAAAGGGGAGGGGGGAATAACCTGGGAAGATCTATCAACATTATCTCCAAAGGAGACCAAAATAAAAGAGACCCTGAATTCAGAGTGCTTTCCTGCCTGCCTCTCCGCCGGTCACTCTTCCAGTAGGGTTTTGCTTTTTATGGCCAGTGATGGTTACTGGTAAGAACTGCTTCATTTGCAGGGGCCTCCTGGGAAGGGGCCTTCATTAACTTGCACTGTGGGCTCCCAGCTCTCACTTTGGCTGACACATTGTGACAGGAAAGTGTCAAATGAGTTCAACACCCCCTCCCCAGACATCTAAAAAGCCTGCTTTGTGGGGTAAGGGATACTGTTGTTCATGTAACCAAAAACAAAAGAAAACAAAACAAAAAGCTAAAACTGCAAAGTTGCAAGCTGAGGCTGTAGGCTTAGATTTTTCAAAGCCTACTTTACTTAAGGTTCTTAAACGCTTTAACCTCCCTTCTAGCCCACTGTCCAGAGGTAGAAAAAAGATTTATAGGAAAAAGGGGTTGTGGACCTGTTTACACATAGTTCTTTGGGGGTGATTTAGCTATTCTTTGCCAGGATATCAACAGTTCAGTCCAATAGTCAGCACCAAACATGAATCAGTAGCAGTGGCTTGATCCAGCAGAAACCACAAGGCTCTGCCAAATTGGCATGAGTCAAATGAATCGGCGAGAATCAGCTGGAGTACCATGAGAAGTTCTTTGGTGTGTTTCTCTCTATGAAATAAAGACCACTGAAGACCAGCGAGAACCAGTGAAGACCATCAAAGACCAATAAAGACCAGCGAAGTATTGCACAGTGCAAGAGTATCCGTTCCCTGTCTGTGAGGTTCCATTCATACCCTTTCCAAGCATCACGCACCCTCTCAAGCATCCGCTCCAGCAAAGCGTCATCACATGCCCTCCATGCGTCTGCTTCAGCCAAACCTCCTCTCACAAGACAGCTTCCAGAAAAACATCACACAACTGAGTTTCCAAATAAGCCAGAAATTTCCACTTCAATGGGCATCAGTCAATGTATAAGACTCTCTTCCTGGAGCTGTGTGCTGTAGTCCCAGCAATTGGGAAGCGGGCAAAGCAAAATCAGGAGTTCAAGGCTACATATGTAATTAAGGGCCAGCCTGGGCTATGCGAGACCCTATCTGAAACAAATGGGAACCAAGCAGGGCACACTGCTATATGCCTAAGATCCCAACATTCAAGATTCAAGAAGCTGAAAAACAAACAAACAAATAAACAAAAAAAAGCCAGGTGTGGTGGCACACACCTTTAATCCCAGCATTTGGGAGGCAGAGGCAGGTAGATTTCTGAGTTTGAGGCCAGCCTGATCTACAGAGTGAGTTCCAGGACAGCCAAGGCTACACAGAAAAACCCTGTCTCAAAAACAAACAAACAAAAAAAGATTCAAGAAGCTGAAGGGAGAATATTACTGTAGGACGAAGGTCAACCTGAGCTACCTGTATTTTAACAAAAAAGGAAAAGAAAGGAAAAGAAGTAAGAGGAGGAGGAGTGGGGAGAGGAATAACTACAAAAAACAGCCAACATCTAAGTGTGAAGAGAGAAAGAAGTATGTCGTCCCCTGTTCCCTGAAGAAGGTGTAACTGCTAAGTGGGAGCAGGGCCATCCTCGTGCTTTTCCTGCAGGGCTGAACAGGAACTGACATGATCTAAGCAAGGCAACACACTGGCAAGATGGCTTGGTGGTAAAAGACACCTGCTGCCATGCCTGGTGACCTGGTTTTGATCCCTGAGACGCACTTAGTAGGTGAGTATCTGCCATAGCATGGGCCAGCTAGCATGGGCAGGTGGGGAGGAAGGAGCAGGTGATTCCACCCCAGAAGGACAGGTGTGCCAGGTCATCTTACCATAGCAAGCCAGGGAATTCTTCCTTACTCAAGCATCAATAGCTAAGGAGGCAGCATCCCAACTGGGATAAGATCCCCACAGTAGATAGAGATATACATGGGTGGCTATGTTAACTCACTACTTGGGCTTAGATATTTGGTTCAAAGTCTTCTTTGGTTGATTTTATGGTTTATTTTCCATCTTTGGCCAATTCACATTGTTCTTTCTAAAGCCCTAAACTTTAATTTATTATTATGATTATGATTATTATGTTGGGGGATGCTTTGCCTACATGTATGTCTATATAACATATATGTGCAGTACTTACAGAGGCCAGAAAAGGCACTGGGTCCCTTGGGACTAGAGTTACAGCTGGTTGTAAGCCACTATATGGATGTTGAGAATGGACCTTTGGTCCTCTGGAAGAGCAACAAGTGCTTTCTCTAAACACCTAAGCCACCTATCTCCCTAGCCCCAGCCTGCACCGAAAGGATCACTCCCAGCTTTTATGAAAGAGAGGTAGCCCAGCTAGGCAGTTCCTATAGAGTTAAAGTCAAGGATATACATATCAATCTCTTCAAGCCTGTTAGTGGGCCAATGAACACCACAGATGAGAGTCTCACATACGTTAACTTGAACACTTCAACTATATAGATGCCAACTGGTAGTCCAATATTTGAGGATACTCAAAGCTTCTCATTTATCATCATAACAATCCAGAAACAAGCTAAATGCCCAACAACAGGGAATGCTGAGGTGAAACACAACCACTTAACAGACTCCACAGGTCATATGCCTGTTGAAGACTGCAATAGCATGGTGTTTGGGCCATGATAAAATAATCTGGGGGTGGAGACTTGAAGGGAGAGTTTATTTTGGCTCATAATTGAAGGCATACAGTCCATCATGGCCCGGGAGTCGTGGTGGCAAGAGCTTGAGGCAGCTGGTCACACTATATCCTCAGCCAGGAAGCAGGAGCAATGAACAAATGCATGCACACTGGTGCTCAGCCCCCTTTCTCCTCCTTTATACAGTCCAGGATCCCAGCCACGGGGTCCTCCCAAGTGCTGGGATTAAAGGCATGTGCCACCACTGTCTGGCTGGGCTTTCCCATCTTAATTAGCATAATCAAGGGTGCCCACAAGCCCATCTCCCAGATGACTCCAGATGCCATCAAGTTGACAAGTAAGATTAACACAACAGACAGTACTTAGTAAAAGTAAATGGACCCCAATTGGAAAACACGCTGATAGCAATCTGTAAAATATTAATAGCTCTATATTCTAAACCACATCTATGTCAGCTCAGATGTTTTTAAGCAAGCGGGGTCATCTTGGGGGTGGCCCATTTTCTGCATAGCGACTTGCATGAGTCTCTGTGAGGAGGTACACCCAGAGGGACAGGGTTTGGGGAACCAGCATTATCTGCCTCCAGCTCCCAGCTCCTGGGTCCAGTTCCCCAGCCTGAACCTCAAGGAGCAAGGCCTGCAGGTACACTGAGAATTGATTTCAAGTGACAGTCAGACAGCTGTCCTGACATTCAACTCTTACTTATAATGTAGAATAGGCGCTTACTCTGCCTTCAGGGCAGAGTCCCCCGTGGTGGCTTCAGTGCTGGCTGGCTGCACATTCCTTTGATGCCTTGACATATGGTGGCTCTCAGCAGAGGGTTGATGAGCTGAGAGAGGCCTTAGAGGTGACATCACAGAGGACAGCCTCAAAACACGGCAGCAAATGCAGAGTAGCAAACTGGCCTTTGTGAATGTATGCAAGGCATACAGGACTTCAGGAAGTGTGTTGGGGGGGGGGGTACAGGGGGAATAAAGATAGAGAAATAAAGTAGCTGTTCCCACTAGAGTAGCCTAAAGATGTCTGTGTGACTCTCACCCGAGACATATTAGACATAGTCAAAGGCTGTAACAGTAACATCTGAGGATGTGATTTGGTTAGTCCAGGTGCTTCTCAAGCCCTTGGGTCCCACCTTCAGCACACATATGCACCTTTGATCCTAGCACTTAAATGGTAGAGGCAGGAGATTTAGAACTTAGAGATGTAGACTTAGAATTAGAAGCTGATAGTCATCTTTAGCAGTATGAGAAGTTGGAGACTAGTCAGGGCTATAGGGACAAAGGATTCTAGGATCACACTTAGAGACGGTCCCAGAAGGCTGCAAAACCTTTGAACAAACTGTCATCCCCATCTACATAGTGACAAGTTGTAATGTCCTTCCTTCTCTAGGGACCTACTACCTCCCCAGCATAGGCCACAGACAGCCCCAGAAACAAGACATTACTTCTGCCATGTCTCCCAGGAACTTCTTCCTGCTTTCTCTCTCCCCGACCAATCCTTGCTACTCATTCTGCTCCGGTGCTTCAGGTTTTTCTAGAACCTGGGGGTCTTTGGACTGTCCTGACTGTCTATGATATTTTCTTCCCCTTCTTCCTGGCTAGCCTTGACTGCAGGTTCAGGTGACATCTTGACCCAAGCCCTCTGGTCTCACCCTCATCACCCAGGACTTCCCGACTTTCCCTTCATGCTATTCCCTATCAGAGGATTTAATGTCTACTTCCTTGTAGATTTTGTGAGGGGAGACACTGTGAGTCCCTGGCACTGTGTTCAAATCCCATGACTACTAAGAAGGACAAAAATCCCGCATGGCAGATAGATACTGTGTAAATGGGTGTGTTGGGTGATTGGACGGATGGACAGGGAAACAACATGCAGGAGAATATGCTCTGATGGTCCACAGGGAGAAGATGGGTGGACAGCAGAAAAGAGCTCCTGGAATGACACCCACGGGGTAAGCAAGAGGCAGCCTGAACAGTGGCTGGTGGCTGCTAATGACCCTCTGGCCAAGTCTTGAAAAGATCAGCTTATGGTTGGTAGATGAGAAAACCTCAAGTCAGGGAAGGCAGGAAGACATAGGCTGCAAGCCTCCATGTCAGTCACTCTAGAGCTGCTAGTTGACAAAGCCTTCTCATACCAGCCCATCTGTGGCTAACGTCAGTGTGTCCCTAAGGCTGTCGCACAAGTCTGAACCTTCACCTAGAACAGTGACTCTCAACCTTCCTAACACTACAACCCTTTGATAAGGCTCCTCATGTTGTGGTGACCCCAACCATAAAATTATTTTCATCGCTTCTTTATAACTACAATTTTGCTACTGATATGAATCATAATGTAAATAATTTTGGAGCTAGAGGTTTGTCAAAGGGCTTGAGACCCACAGGTTGAGAACTGCTGGCCTAGAGGGAGGCCTGCCTTCCGTATAGATAGCCTAGCTGAGCTCCACCTCTGTAGACCAACTCTGGCAGTCAGGAGCTGGTGGGGACCATTTAGAGCAACCCCTTATCCCTACACTAATGTCCATGGAAGATCTTTCCCTAAGCTTGGTCTGGGACAGAGCTGAGAAGTAAAGCTCTCCTTCTCTGGACCCTCAAAGATCCCAAGAACAGAGCCACGGAGGACCAAGAATGTACTGGGAAAGAAAGAAGGCTATTAGAGCTCACCAGGCCTGCTGAAACGGAGGACCACAGGCTTTCAGTGACAAAAGAAATCAGTTTCCTCCAGGTCTGGAGGCTGCCATCCATGGTCAAAGAGAGGGCAGGCTGATGTCTTCCAAGGCCTTCTTTCCTGGGCTTAGAGATGGCTATCTCCTTCCTGTGCCTTCCCACTGCCCCCCTCAATCCCCACTGTAAATATTGTATCCTAAAATCCTCCTCTTCTAAGGACACAGTCTTACTGGATTAGGGCTTACTCCCACACCCTTTTTTAAACTCACCTCTATAAAAACTGAGCCCAGATAGAAGTTCTGAGGTCTAAGGAGTCTCTGACATATGAATCTGGATGGGACATAGTTCAATCCACTCTAGAGACCCAGGAGTTGACAAATGTACTTCTTGTGCTTCTGAGACAGCTGGGACCTCAGCACCTGTAACCCAGTTACAATTCACTGAACGCATTGCTGACCCTTTGACACCCCCTCCCCCCACCATCCCCACTACCCTAGCAGTAACTGTTCTCCAGAGTCAACAGCTCTCAGGTACCAGATTTCCTCTTGGTAGGGAAGCCACTGAGGGTAAGAGAAGACCCCTGCCCTGACTCTGAGCCCCTCCGTGACAGGTCCTCCTCAAACCTGAGCTTATCAGCCCATGGCTGGGATCCCGTAACTGGGATGACATTCCCAGAGCAGTTCCGGAGCGCTTGGCCTTCGTTCTCAGGCAGAGAGGACTTCTGGTTTGCTGCTTATGAAAAAAAAAACCAAGAGATTCCAGTAAGGGATTAATGACTTAATTATAAATGCAGCTTGGAAACGTAAAGGTTATTAAGGAGGGAGAGAGAAGCATGCTAATAAGAGACACGCTATTAACAGCAGAATAAAGATCCATTGTTGGCGCCACCATAAAGTTTTCCAAGTTTGGTAATAAAAACCACCTGGTCTGCACCAGGCTGGCTGCCATGGTGACGCACCGCACGCTGGATCTGGCTAATGAGGCTTGTCTGCCCGCCTCTGATCATGCTCCCTAGGAGGCTTGGGCTTCCTGGTAAAATTGGCCCACAGGCCTCAAACCACTGCAGAGACAGGCAGGCCCCCAGCTTCTCAGCTACCGCCCACTTGGCCCTGGGTGCCTTGGGAGTCACCAGAAACGAGCCGTTCCTGTTCCCACAGGAAACTAGCAGGCTGTTCTAAGCTGTGTGACCTTGCCCCTGTTTCTCAACCTCTCTGAGCCTGTTTCCTCATCTGCAAAGTGTGGAGATCTTACATCTGGCTCTAGGGAAGAGACACACACATGTAAAGTACCTCACACAATCACAGGACCACCTTTAGAGGCAAGAGCACCAGTGTATGTCCTTCCAGTAACCCCACTCTGACCTACTTGTCTCAGGTCACCCGGAAGCCCCACCCCTAACTGTGTCTGACCTCATTCACCACAGTGTGCCCTGGCACCCTCCCCATTTGGACTCCCACATTCTTGAGGCTCTTGCAGATACCAGTCACACAACTCTGGCTGACCACAACTTAGGACATCTCTGGACAGCCCTGACCCCACCCTGGGCTTGGTCATAGAACTTCTTCACTTTGTGCTATGCTTCCTAACAACTGTAGGGAGAGGGACGGCAGAGGACTGAGAAAGGCTGAGGGGAAACTGGTGTGGCAGCTGGAACAGGCTGGGTCTGAAATGTCTACTGTTCCCTGGAAGCCTCAGTGTTCTCATCTGTAAAGTGGCAACAACACTCCCTCTGGAAGACTCCCATGTGGGAATATGAGAAAGCTCTCACCAGCACAGGTTTTCAGTAAGGGCTCCTAACCATTCTTCTTTGTGTGCATGAGCTCCAAGCAAGGCGCATGTGGGAGTAGGTATGCATGTTAGCATGTATGTACACATGATGTAAACGCCTGCGGTGGATGTCAGGCATCTTCCTTGAGCTCTCTCTACCTCATGTATTAAGGCGTTTCTCTCTCTTGAACCCAGAGCTCATTAATTCTGCTACTCCAGCTAGTTAGCTTGCTCCAGGGATAGCCTGCCTCTGCCTCCCCCTGCAAGGATTGCAGGGGTGCCGCTGTGCCGCACTGAGCACTTAAATGGCCGCTGGGGATTCAAACTCCTGTCTTCATCCTTGTGCAGCAAGTGCTTTCATCTGCCACCTTCCAGGGAAGTGGGGACAGGAGGAGCAGGGGGAGGGAGCTGGCTCATCTAAAAATGGGGAAGGTAATGAAGAAATCTCCATCTAATTAGACGGGCTGCAGTTTTAATCAGACAGAGTTTCTCTGGCAAAACCTGTTTGCATGTTTTCTGTCATTCAGCCAATGTGTTAATTAGGCAAATAATATTAATAATGATATTCACTTTGGGAAAGTTAAGAGGGGAGGAGAAGGTGGAAGTGACAGTTTGGGGCTGAGCAGCCTGGAGCAGGGAGGGGCATTTTAACGGAGGCAGCGGAGAGTAGAAGCAAGGGGTCTGAAGAGATGCTGGTCACGTTACCCAGCTCTGCCCAAAGCTCGGCCAGCTGTTCTTTAAGCTTCAGTTTCCTCATCAGTACCACACAGGAGTGGTGAGGCAGAGGCATGCCCACTGGCTCGGTCCAAGAGGTGTTGCATCCAGCTCTGCCTTTCCTAGATTTATCTTCTACCTTCCACGTGCTTGTTTTCACAGCTGGACCACCGCCCCCCCATCACTCCCCAGCATCCTCTAGAGCAGGGAATGATGGGAAAGTGCAGGGAATTCTGGGCCTCAGCTTCCCGAGGACCCCAGGCATTCTTTAGTCAGTCCTGGTTGGCCTCTCGCTTCCTTTCTGGCTCACTGAACTCCAGGGGTTGGGATCAAGCGTCTAGGGACAGCTCCTCTTTGTCTGTGCTTCATGGTCTGGCAATAGCTGTCTTGCTTCCCTGACCTCTCTCTGATATCCCAAGTCAGAGGGATCTCCCAGGCTATACCACACACTCCCAGCAGGGATCCTAGGGGACCCTTCCCCCCTTTCCCTGCTGCTACTTGTGCTAAACCCAGAAGCCAAAATCAACCTTCTGCCTTCGTCACTGCAGACACCAGAGACACCATGGTCCTGGGCCAAGATTAGGGCACAGCAGCGAGGCGTTCTTCTCCATATGAGAAATTTAGGCAGCACCTCCCCTGAGAGTGCATCAGCCATGATAAGCATCTCAAAGGAATGCATTTTAAAAAATAAAAAGCAATGTCTAGATTCTTTTCAGTGAGCCTGGCCTTTAAAAACTACTGCTTTGTCCGTCTTTAAAAATACAGCCTGGTCTACAAAGTGAGTTCCAGGACAGCCAGGGCTATACAGAGAAACCCTGTCTCAAAAAACCAAAAAAAAAAAAAAAAAAAAAACAACAACAACAACAACAACAACAACAACAACAACAACAAAAAAATACTGACTTGTCTTGATCCTTGAGTGTTTAACCATCCTCACCTGCCTCCCTGACCTCACCCATATCTAGTTCTGGTCCTCAGCATTGGCCCTGACATTCTCCCCCACCAGGAGCAGACACCGGAAGCCATGTCTTCCCACCTCCCACTGGCTGCTTAGCATGTGTGAATGCTGCTGGAACAGGAATTACACCACAGGTTCTGGGGAATGCGTCATGGTGGGCAAGGAACAAAACCAAAAAAACACTGGCAACATCTAAGTTGTTGGTTTAACTGCTGGTTCTCCTGTGGGTCTCCCTTGCCAAGTTTAATGGTTTGGCCTCCAGGTGGGCAAACCTGGAAATAGCTTTGAGCTATCCTGGTGTCAGAAAGCTGCTGCTGCTGGCCCGCAGCAGAGGGGAGACTACACAGAGTGGGGATGTGGTGGTGGCAGGAGCAGATGTCACCATGCAGCTACCCAGGAGGACAAGCTGCTAACCAAACAGCTACCTTCTACCTTATAATAGCCATCACATGCTAGACCTTAAAAAGAAACAAACAGCAACCCATCTCAGTGGAGAACCACCCTGCGGCAGGGCTCCTCTCCCATCAGATATTTCTAAAATACTTCTCTTCCGAACATTTAATCAACAGCTCAGCAGCTTGTGCACTTCTAAAAGGCACAGCTGCCCAGCCTTGCCCTCCAGTGCACTGGAGCCAACAGTCCAGACACCCTGGCTTCATGTTCACAGGGATCAGAAGTGCCAGCCCCAAGGGAGGTTCATGAAGGCTGGATTCTCCATCCTCATGTGCACACTGGCTCAGTCCACTGTGTGACAGGCGCTGCCTTTTAGTGTCTGCCGTTTTGACAGACAGATCAGATTCATGACCCCCACCCTACAGCTCAGAGCCATGAAAGTTACCTAAACTTCATCCATCACTAGTCACCAAAAAGACAGAAGCTCAAGACATGATATTGCACTCCTACACACACACACACACACACACACACACACACACACACACACACACACTGCATCTTCATAGTCTACTGGAAGATTCTACCTACTGAGGTTCCTGGTTGCAATATTTGTTGTTTTGAACACCTAACATGAGACAATTCGTTTTCTCCTCACTCAGACTCTGCCATCTTCTTCAGTCTCCAAACAAGGGACCAGCAGCATCCAGAAGTCACACACACATGGTCAGACACGCAGCTTCTCAGTTCTACCCCTCTGTGTGCCTGGCAAGAAGAATCAGACTGTTGTGGCCCTCACAGGACACCATCCGCTGCTACAGGGCTACAATGCACTGGCGGCTCAGTGGAGCTGGTGGCTCAGATGTGCCCAGCCCATCTTTGTAGTTTGCCTGCAGGGAGAGGCTGCTGAACCCTTTCAACTGAAGCCAAGGGACTTGGCTTGATGTTCCTCTCGCCTGAGGTCAGACACACCACACACCTCCCAGCCTGTGGTGAAGAAGGACTTCATGAGCTTGTAACCCTGAGTTGCAGAACCCCAAGGGAGTGCTGTCCAGGCCTCACCCTGAAGGCAGATCTTTGAGAAGATGTGAACATAGTGACTTATGTTTTTACAATCACAGGGTTTTTCCCCATTATTTATTCACTTATTATCTCCGTGTGAGTGCAAGCATGCACACGCCATGGCTTGTGTATGACAGGTTAAGGACAACCTCGGGTGTCTGTCCCCCCACCCAGCCCCCCACCTCCAACCTCTCTTTGTTTGGCTTTGTCCAGCCACATACACCAGGCTAACTGGTTCACAAGCTTCCAGAGATTCTCTGTCCTCCCTGTCCCGTTTCTCTGTAGTAGGGACAATCGGATTACAGACATGTGCTACTATTATCTGGCTTTTTCATGGATTCTGGGGATTCAAGCTCAAGTCCTCCCAGTTGCATGGCAAGCATGCTAACCCCTGGGCCATCTCCCTGGGCCAGGAAGAGCACGGTGCTCAGTCCTCTCAGTTCCTATGTTACTCCAGGCAGGTGGTGTGTAGAGTCCTAGACTCCGGCGATCACACTGGGGTCCAGCACATCACAGAAAATAAATGCAAGCTCAGACGTGGGGTGGGATCCATCTGTGTGGTCTTTAGGGTTTGGGGTGAATACAACTAGGTCAAAGGCCAGTCTTAACTTACAAGTGCTGCTCCTGGCGAGGGAGTTTGCTTTTAGGGGAGCCTGGAACTCCCCTGCTCTTGCCGGCTACCACGGAGTCCAGGGTGTCGTCATCCATACAGTTATGCCCTCCTCTTTGTGGCATTATGTATGCTGTGGACATCAACACCAGTGGCGCCTCTGTGTCCTTGGCCATCCAGGGGGAGGAGAAACACAAGATGAACAAGTTGGGGGCCTGGGGGTGGGGTAGGCAAAGGAGCACCGCAGGCGACAGCATTAACTTGTTATGTAAATACCTTATTCAATTAGGCCTCCTCCAACACCAGCTAATCACTCATGCCTGGCTGGTTCATGAATATTAAACCCAATTCCCTTGGCAGAGCATCTCAGGGGTGGGAAACTGTGGTCTCCAAGGAAGGGAGAAGAAAAATTAGATGCCAGAAGTCCCATTTCAGAGGGCTACACAAATCATGCTAGGGGAAGGGGTGGGGAGAAGCTCGGTGGGGAAGCGCCTCACCTGCATAACCTAAAAAGGGAGACAGGTGCTCAGTGGCCCTATAGAACCACGGGGCTGGGCTTAATAGGCTGTGTGACCTAAGGGAAATGACTTGATTTCTCTGGGCCTGATGTCCTCATCTGTAAAATGGCATAGCATATGTAATATATATTATATAATAAGGGTATATATATGTGTGTGTATATATATATATATTCCCTCCCAATAGTTTTAAGTCTCCTTGATGACACAGAGCCCGCAGAAGCAGCTCATGATCTGGATCTAGGATCATCTGCAAGGGAGGAAAGAGCCCTGGGCTCAGAAGCAGAGCAGGCAGAAGAGAGTGGGGTGCTGAGCTAGCAAGGAACTCCCCTTTCATTACAGGCAGGTATGAAGGGTTTCTAGCTGAGGTGGCTTGGCAAGACTATAAGGACGATGCTGGGAGATGGCTCAGCAGGCAAGAGTGTTAGCTACATAGGTAAGTATCAGGGCCTGCAAATCCCTCAGCACTCAGATAACAAGTCCTGTGTGGTGGCGTTGGCTCCTGCAATCCCAGTTCTGGAGAAGGAGAAGGACGAGGTCATGCTGGCTGCCAGCCGACCTCCGGGCTCAGAGAAAGTCTCCATCTCAAGGCAATAAGCAAAGGGTGCAGGAGCGGATACCGGACATCCACCTCTGACCACATGCATGGACACACACATGTTCATATAATGCACATAGTAAACAAGGAAGTAAGTAAATAAAACATAGCCGCACTGCCTCCTCAGCCCCCAGGATATGACCACTAAGGAGCTGCTGTGTGCTGGGCCCATTCCTGGGGAGACAGTGAGGGTACAGTTGGAATCCTTAGCTTCCCTGGAGTTCAGGTTGGCCTTGGTGGTGATCTGAGAGAACAAGGAGGAAGCGTTGCTGTGAAGAAAGACCCTTGTGTCTTCCCCATTTCACTCCAGGAGCCCCGGGCTCCATGGCCAAAGTGAGCCCAGCCACATGGGTGAAGCTGTGTGTAGGCACTCCAGTACAGTGAGTCCCAGCTTCCCCGTGCTGCTCCCAAGGTGCAGACAGACTAATGAAGCCATCTTGGACCTGCCAGTTCTGCCAGCAGCCATCTCCACCGTCAGCCCCTGAGGTGGGAGAGCCACTAGTTACTCTCTGTCTGACGCTCCTCACAGACTGGGAGATGGGATAGCCTGTTTGTTCTTTTGAGCTACTGATTTCTAGAGAATGTGTCACAGCAATAAGCAATTCTGCAATGGATGAGGACAGACAGACAGACAGACAGACAGACAGACAGACAGACAGACAGACAAAATCAAATGTGCAAAAGCAATCAGAAGCTTGGTGAAGATAGAGCATGAGGAGACTAAAGTGGGAAGAATGGGAATCATGAGTGTGTGGAAGTGTGGTGTGTGTGTGTGTGTGTGTGTGTGTGTGTGTGTGTGTGTGTGTGTGCCAGCGGTCCAGGAGACATGATCAAACACCTTCCGTACCATGTAGATGGAAATCACCACTCATTGGGTCTCCCGGGGTTCAAGACCTATGCTCGACTGGAGACCAGGCTATCTGTGCAGCCCACTGCTCCACACCTTACAGAGGAATCTGCATTGCGCTGTGATGGGAGGGTCAAAGGTAGATAGATGATCCTCAGACATCAGTATCCAGTGCTCAAAGTCTACACTTACAGAGGGTTCTAATTGTAGTGTATACAGCTTCATTTGTGTCTCACGAGAGGTTCCTGAGTGTGGCATCCCCGTTTCCTTTTCCTGCATGAGGAAACCCAGAGCCAAGGCTCCTTACACAAGGAAAAAACTGGCTGTGAAGTTGGGACTTGACTCCCAGCCACCCATCTGCTACCCAGGCATCTGCTTATGGCCCAGACCTCCAGTGTCTGGGCTTTGTCTCTGTGTTCCCATCCCAGGGCAGGAGTTTGACACCGGCTGGAACTGTCTCTCCAGTCTTGCCATCTTACTGATTACTATAGTGCCCCTGCAGGGAGTGGGCGAGGCTGTGCTGGGGCACTCTGGGGTGTGTGTGAGCACTCTCTGTGAGGTTCCATCTCAGCTGAGATCAGGGCTCCTGAGTTCAGTACTGTGGGGACTTTCAAGCTGCCTTTTGTGGTCTGAGTGTGACTTCGACACTCAAACTTGTATTGAGGCCTGGTTCCCCAGGAGGTGCTACTGGGAAGAGGTCAGGTCATGGGACAGAGCCCTCAGGACAAGATTCAGCCTTGCCTGCTTCATTGAGTTCTCCATTTCAGAGACTTCAGTGAGTTCTTCATTTCATGTGACTGCGGCAGTCACATGAGCACAGCTGCTATGGAGTTGAGACCGTGGGTGTTCTCTACTGATACCCACTTGTCTTCTGCCTCCTACCTTGGGGGCCCTCCCCAGATGTACCCCCAATCTGAAACCTCCTAGCCTTTCATACTATGAACCCCAACACCCTCTTGCATTTACAAGTGACCCAAGGGAAGAGGTTCTATTGGGGTTCAGACACCTGTGTGCTTCATTGATTACCAAAGCACAGAGACAACCATGTTCATTTCATGATACTTCAGAGAACAACCTAAGCCAGCGGCCACTGAGCTGAGAACTAGGAGAAGAAAGAGGAAATGACAGACAGGTGTTTTCCTCCATCTGCCTTAGGAAAGTATTAAAAGTATCACATCTAGGACAGGCACGGGGTATGCCAGTTACAGACACTAAAAAACATTGGTTAAAAAAAAATCAATTTTGAGATTCAAATTGGTAATATCGGTAAACTGCAAAATGCACGTTTCTGTCCAAAAATTCTATTTGTGTGTGTTCGGTTCCATTCAGGCATACACAGATACTCTGTGCAAGCGTGTTTGTAACAGTGCTGGTTTGTGACTGTTGAAATGAAACTGTTCCTGGGCTGATGAGATGGCTCCTTGTGTAAGAAGCCTTCTGTGGAGTCTGATGACCTGAGTTCAGTCTCCCAGCCCCACATTGTAGATGGTGAGGTCCAACTTCAAGCTGTCCTCTGACCTCCAAACGCATGTTACAGCAAGCATTCACCTACCCACCTCACCCCCAAACAAACAAACAAATACATTACAAAAAATGAAAAGTAAACAATATCGAAGTGTGGGCTGGTAAAAAAAACCTGCTAAATTCACCAATGGGATACTCCTGAGTTTTTTAAAAGTCTGTGGCTTATCTCCCTATAATGTCAATAGCAAAGCTAACTTATACTGTTCCTTGGGGGGTGATACCACAAATAGTGTCTATAATTTTACTATACCTTTGCTTCAAAATACATATTTGTTTCTTTTTCTTTGTATGATGAGTCCTAAAGTAAACTTTACCCAGCAAGCTATGAGCATCTGCTACTTGGGTGGGTGGGTGGGGGGAGGGTCACAGACACAGGGGCTCATAGCTTTCTCCAATGCCACACTTGCATTTTTTTTAAACTATGCCTTCTTAATATTTGAAAGCAGATGAAAAATGTAGATGATGAATCGATCATGGACTTTTAAAAAGGGAAAGGAAGGGAACAGGGTAGGATGTAGGACTCTAGAAACAGAGAAAAGGCATGTACCATGAGGAGACTGGGGAAGCTCTATGTGGAAACCCCAGGTTGTGGGTGGTGGGGAGGGCTCGGGTGATGAGGCACAGAACGCAAAGATAGCGCCACGCACCTGCTGAAGCCTCCAGGCTTCTGTCCTGCCAAGGGATGCATGGAAGAGTAGTGGGTGTCAGAGAGGGAGAAACCTCTGCACAGAGGAGGATGGAAACCAGAAGAATGTCCCCAGCATCCTCTGCCCAAACACAGTCCCAGAGACAGAACAGGGAAGATATATGGGATGGCATGGTAGTTGATACCATCAACCTGACAGGCTCTAGAATCCCCCCCTAGACAGATCTGTAAGCATGTCTGTGAGGAATTCTAGACTGATGGACACTGTGGGCAGCACCACTCCATGGGATGTGGCTAAGGATGCAATAAAAAGGAGACCGTGATGTGGGGCAGTAGACTGTGCCAGGAAACTTGGTAAGGTTGCGTGGTTGGAAACCCACCTCTGAGAGAATGGTAGGAGGTTCATCCGCTTCCAACCAGGTCCCTGTCACGTGACCCCCCGCCCCCACACACATAGGAATGTGACCTATGGTCACTTAGATCAGAACAAGAGTTCTCCATGCTAATGAGGTATCTAGAGGTTCTGAGGGTTTAGCCAATACGCTTCCCTTGCCGGACATTCCTTCCTGCAAAAGGTATTCTCTAATTCATCCTGAACAGGCAATATGCACCCATAGTCCACGAAAAACAATCAGTAAACGCTTTGGAACCAAGGACTGTCTCTCTCATCAAGAACCACCATGGGGAGCATGGAGAAAGCCTTTGTCCATAGAGTTGCACCATCTAAGTCTCCCACAGAAGGACCCTCCACACTCCTAGACAATGGCCACTCACCTAAGGACAATCGTTGATGAAATAAGCCAGAGCTCCCCATCGCCCAAGCTTTGGGCTCCTCAGCCAGAGGGCCCAGCTCTATTCCCAACTCCCGGAGACCTAGCAATGTCCGGATGTCCAGGAGTTTAGGAACCACCATTCCTGGCCTCCCCACAGGCCCCCAGGCCCCCTTCGTTCCCAACTTATCCTTGAGGTTTCCAGCGGCATCTGTATTCCCGGGAGTCAGAGAACCCCAGCTTCAGCCTCCCACATTTTCTCACCCCCTAAGCCATGATTGCTTCTAGTTTTGTCTGCCCAGTGGAGTTCCTACCCCCTAGCGGTGAGGTATACCACAGAACCACACCTTGAGCCCAGCCCTAGGGTTCATCTCTGCTTGCTGACTGCAGATGCAGTGTGAACACCCACCTTCCTCACCTCTTGTTGTCATGCCTTCCTGCAGTGATGGACCATATCCTCGGATAGAGCCCAGAATAAACCCTTCCTCCTTAAATGGCTTTTGTTGGGTATTTTGTTGTAGCAACAAGAATAGTAACTGACATGGAGGGATGGGGGAATCCGGCCAGCATGTGGTGTGTGTGCAAGGAATGTGAGCCCCAAGGAAAAAGCACAATGTTCAGGGCCCGCTTCAAACCTCTAACAAAACGGTCATTGTGATAACTCACGGGAACAAGGTGTTCTCTAGATCACCCATACCCTGAAGCCCAAATCTCTGAGGGTCAGGCCTTTGAACTTTTACCCAATTCTTCATGATCACCAGGTACTCTGAAGTTTGAGAAGCAAGACACTGGACTTGATTTCAAATGGGGATTCAGCTTTGTGTATTTACTTTAAATGTAATGTATCCTCTAATAATAATTGCATACCTGGATATAATGTGTTCTGATGACTCTCACTTCTAACTCTGGTCCCCTCCCCACCCCTTCCCCTTCCTCATCTCCTTTCTGGCCCTTTTGTTTCAGCTTGTGACCAGTTGAATTGAACCAGGGCTATCCACGTACAGGAACATGGGTGTGAAATTATCCATTGGAACCAGATGGCTACAGGATTGGAGACAATGTCCGTCCCTACCCCACCCCCTCCCCCCCCCCCCCCAGCATGCAACAGGAGCCAACAGCTTCCTGGATGGTTCCCCATGATGCACACAGATGCTTGGCTTAGCTGCGCCTACACTACAAACACTTTCCGTACTGCTCTTGCAACCAGCAAATTCTGCCATCGATGGTCTGGGTATAAGAAAAGCAACCAGCTGAACCATTAGGACAAACCTGACTCTCCATGCAATTCTGAATTCTGACGACTTAATTTATTTCCTGGCCTCATTTGCTTTTTTTTTTTTTTCCAAAATGAGGGAGGTAAGCACTGTGTTCTCCAAGGTCCCTCCAAGCTACATAACGTGTCACCGTGACTCATCTTGGGCCCCTGCTCCCAACCCCTATCCTGCACCCCCTGCTCTGCGCCAGTCAATTGAGAATTCAATAAATATTTAGCTGATTGATGTAAGCAAAAGCATAAAAGTCACTGAAAGGGATGTTAAACTTTTAAGAAGCTCTGGAACCTTCTGTGGTATCTCTCTCTTGTGAATTCCTTCAGAGGGCAGTAAGCATAAATAAAAAGGGCGGCTGAGGTTTGGTTTTTTTTTTTCTCTCTCTCTCTTCTTCTCTCTTTAAAGTCAAAGGCCCATAAATCATGCATGTGCAGATTGACTTCATAATTAACATCACTGGGTATATGTCTGTGAAAGTTGGGTTTCATCTGGGCGAGTTGTTCTACTAATTAAAGGCTTATTTTGTGATGGGGATCATTTTGTGGAAGCTACTGCACCCGGCCTACTTTAGATATGTACTTTTTAATGGCCCACTGGCTTGGCAAAGGAAATCAACCATTGGCACAGTGAGGCTCACAGCATATTACACAGGAACACTCTGTGTACCTCCAGAGCCCTCATGCTCCAATGCAGCCAGTGGCAAGTGCGATCTCGAAATCACTGGGGGGTGGGGAGGCTTTGGGGGAATGACTGAGGCCCAGGGCCTCCTACTAGCCTAACAGAACCCACCTTGAGAGCCTTGTTTTATAGTATCCCCCCCTCCCTGCCACGGCCCATGGTTTCTGTCTAGCCTCATGGCCCTAGTTGTCTTGGGATGAGCTGCGGATGCACTTGCTGAGCTTGTGTTGAAGCACTGAGGAGGTGGGCCTGCTCACAGCAGTGCTCAGCACCCCTGGAAGCAAGAAAATTGGAAAGAGACAGCTGGGATGAAGTCTTAACATTTTTAATAATGTCCGGGACCATGGCTGTTGCCAGGAGATTAGCAAGGGAATGGAACCGTGTGTAAATTTTTCTAAGAATTCCATTAACACAATCAAAGGGCAGGCAGGGGTTAGGGGCATGAGCAGCTTTCTGGAGGCTTCAGCAGGAGGGAGTTTCTAACCTCTGAATCTCAGCAAATGCTCCTCTGTGAGTCCCAGGTCCCCCGAGGCCTTCTCTCTCCTTTCTTCCATGGTAGTGGCGAGGCAAGGTGGTTCAGGGAGATGGGAAGATCTGAGTTCAAGTCTCTAGCCTTTATCTTCCTTACCAGGTGGTCTTGGACAGCTTCTTCTCCTGCACCCAGGGATAGCTCTACTGAGCTGAGGAGCTGGCTCAGTGGGTTCCATTGTTCAGGACCACAGCTGGTACAGACCAGCTATGTCATTGGCTCCCACTTCAAACGCCACCCAGATTCACCGAGATCACTTCGCCTGTCTCTGTCTCTACATCTAGATTGTTTGCTGGATGCCAAGCCAGTGCCAGATCAGGTGCCAAGAAAGGAGGGAGGATCCAGCTGTTCCTCCAGATGCTGACTGTTCAGAAGCAGATTCAAGGCACTACTTTGGGGGTGAGGGTACCCCCCCAGCCCATGTCACCCCGCTTATCACAAACACCCTGTGCAAAGGCACTCTGTGGTGGGTTGGATGAGAATGCCCATAGGTTACTATGTTTGAATATGTGGACTCCTGTCGGAGGATCTGTTTGGGAAAGATTAGAAGGCATGGCCTTGTTAGAGGAGGTGTGCCATTTGAGGTAGACTTTAAGGTTTCAAAAGCTCACCCATTCTCAGAGTCTCTTTCTCTCCCTGCCTCCTGCTTGTGGATGAGATGAGAGCTCTCATGTGTCAGCACCATGCCTGCCTGCCTGCTGCCACACTACCTATCATTATGGTCATAATGAAACTGTGTAAGCGAGCCCTCAATTAAATGCTTTCTTTTAAAAAGCTGCCTTTGTCATGGTGCCTTATCACAGTAAGGGGACAGTGACTAAGACAAGCTCTTGGTCCCATTTTGGAGATGAAGAAAGCAGCGTTTAGACAGATTTCTGTTTGCCCTCAGCTACAGGCCAGTCTTGCAGACTGGAAGATGGAGTGTTTGAATCCAGGTTTGAATCCTTCCTCTGACATCGTTACTTTTATCTGACCTCCCTTTCCCATCTCACTCATCATTTTCTGATTTCTGTTTTCTTTGGTCTTACGCTTATCCTTGGCACTGCATCTGTTGAGGACAGATATTTATTTATTGAAAGTTCTCTGTACCTTCTATGATGATAATATACACAGTAGGTACTTCAGGAAGATTAGGGCAGCACTGGAATAGAGACTCACTGTTTCCTTAATTCATCCAGATTTTCTAATGATGTGTCTGTCCCTCAACCTACATCTATACCCCCCCCCCCGACATACTCACCCACATACATACATATACACACATACACACACATACATACATACATATACACACATACACACATACACGCACACACACACATGCCCGCACAGAGAGAGAAGAGAGTGAGAGAGAGAGAGCTTGTGAAATCTAATAACAACCGGTTTAAAAACATACTAAAAACAGAAAATTTATGTAGCATGACCCAAATTGAATTATACATTACAGCACTATAATTGATTTTTTAGAAGAGAGATTAAATTTATTTTATGCCTCACTAACTAACAGCTAGATTTACCTAATTGCTTAGAGTGCAGAGCTAGTATGACTCATTAAACTCCATACATGCTTGGGTACGCTGTGCACTGAGTAAAACTTCCCTGCTCACAGCAATTAACGGGGAGAGACCCGAGGCCTCTCCGGTAATTGGTAAGAACAATGCAGCCGGAAGTAGAAGCTTGCAGTGGGTACTTGAATTCTGTCAGTGATGCAGCTAGGGAACCTTCTGGTACGGCAATCCCAGAAACCAGAAACATAACAACTAGATCTTCATCCCTACTCTCTCCCCACCTCCCTCTCTCCTTTGTGATGGGGAGGGGAAAAGAAAAGAAACACTCAGGAAAGGCAAAATGGAAGGTTCATCTCGGATTGACTCCATCCATCATAACAGTTCCTCAGGAAGCCCGACCAGTGGCTGTCAGCATGCAGGCAGAGTCAGCCAACCTAACAAAGAGCGAGTTTGGGTGGAATCAGAGAGCGTGCTGTAATTATATACACATTATCCAAAAAAAAAAAAAAGGTAGTGATTTAGGAAAACTCGGGGGAAGTATGCTAATTTGAGTAGCAAGAGAAAATTAGAACTCTCTGAACCATTTATTTATTAATTATTAATAATAATAAAGAACATTTCCAAGTGGCATGTGTTCCAGCAATAAGTGTGTTCCCTGTGTCCACCAGCCTGGCTGATTGGTGGATATGGTTTCCGCAGAAGTCCCTCGCACACCGTTTTCCCTTCATTCAAAGCCAACATTTGGATTCTCATACTCACCTCCAAGGCAGGTGACACAAACATTGGGCTGTCTGGCCCAGAGAGATACTGCCTAGCCTGGGACAGGACAATCACAGTCTCTTACCTGGGGATTTGAAATTAAAATGAGAGGTCATGGCTATTTGGAGTCCAGACACCCTGGGGACAGCACAGCCTAAGTTCTACCAACATCATTTTGCAACTCCAAAGCTTTACCCTTGTTCTGTAGATGCTCCTGGATCTCTTGGAGATGCTCCTGGATCTCTTCTAATATGTTTCAGCTATTTGGAACCAACACAAAGGAAACAGCTCAGATAAAAGCTTGTAGCCAGGCACAGTTGTCCACATCATCTCTACTGGAAGATACAGGGATTTGGGAATATTTGGACCCCCAAAAGACCTCTACTCCAAAGGATGCAAACTGATTTGTTATCTCAAGAGTCTGTGTACCATTCCACCCAAAACCACATGATTCTAGTCTCCTAGTCTCCTGAACATATGAGAAAAGGGAGGCTTAGAAACCCTAAGCCATTGCCCTGAGCAAGTGACACATAAGAGGAGCAGGATTTGAACTGGGGGCCCACCTGGCATACAGAAATCTCAGCTGCTTCCTTGTGGCATGTTGAAGAATCTATCTATATAGTTCCAAGGACTCTAGAGTCCTAGAAGTCTGACCTTGGTCAACTCCATTACCAAGATGGTTGTGAAACATCTTGCATTTGAGCCCTAAATCTGGGGCCATGAGAGGTAAGAGCTGTCCCAACCTTCAAGGAGCCTAAAGTCTAAGGGGGAGACCAGCCTGCAAGTCCTGGGGCTCTTTTCACTACTGTTTCTGCTGACCACTTTCCCCTGTGACTTCTAAGGAGCCACCAGCCCCTTCCTAAAGGAGCCACCTCCTGGACATGAAACAAGAGGCTTGTTTCTAGAGTTTCCACCAAGAAGAGAGCTCTCCTCAACTGAGTCCAAATCTTCCTCTGTTCTGAGGAAAAGCATCCCTGGGATGAGGCGTTGCTCCCATGCTGAGCAGCCAGGAGCTTCTGGCATCTCTGTCCATGTCTTATCAGGAAAATGGTGGTCCCATTTGTTCAGGACTCTATAGGCCTGCCTCAGGACAGAACTTGGGTTTTTCTTCAAGCCTTCCTAAACTCCAACAGAATTTTGTATGTCAATGCAGTCTGACCACATTCTTGTTTCCTTTCTGTTGCTGTGACGAACATTATGACCAAAAGCAACTTAGGCAAGAAAAGGCTTTATTTGTCTTGCACTTGCAAGTCACAATCCTCCAATGAGGGAGGTCAAGACAGGGAGTCCAGCAGAAGCTTGAAGCAGAAACTGTGATGGAACATAGCTTGCTGACTTGCTCGAAGGCTCATGCTTAGATAGATTCATTATCCTGCCCAGGACCACCTGTCTGGGGATGGTGGGCGGGCCCTCAAACCTCAAAGAGCAATCAAGACAATCCCCTGGATGCCAGAGTGATCTAGACAATTCCTTTCTCAGAAGACCCTAGTCCTTGTCAAGCCAATAGTTAAAGCTAACTCGGCAGCCTCAGCTCTAAGCAGAGCAACACCTTTCAAGCCATCCCGTGGTCTGCCCAATTTTCCTTGGAAGGTAAAGGAAGTCTCTTTCCCATGATCTCATCTCGAAGAGCTGCAAGTCTAGCTAGAGGTGGCAGAAATTAATACTTTAGCTCACTGAGCAGAAGGAATATTCTAGAAGGTCCTCAGTTCTTATCTGACATGAGGATTAGCTCTGATCCAGACTAAAACATCAGAGAAATAAGCAAATGGAAGCAGATAGGGCACACCAGGGAACAGAAACACTTTCCTCTGCTCCAAAGCACAGAGTTCATAGAGAAATTTCACCTTCTGCTTCACCCCAGAGCAAGGCAGAAGAGTAAGTGAGGTGTTTCTCCGGAGGCTACCTTGACCAGCCAGAAGCTCAACCATGGGCTTGCTCTACCCCATGCTGAATTCATGCAGAACAGGGCCAACGTGGTGCGGAAGGGACTTCAACAGCTGTGTGATTGACTCCCTATTCAATGAGAAATCACGGGGATATCAAGGCCTTTGTGCCTTGCACACCTGGGATTCTGCCCTGAATGGTGAAGCATCTCTATGTGAAATCAAACCAAGCTCCCAGGCACCCTAGCACTGCCAGCACAGAGATTCATTGGCAGCCTAAACAAACCTGAATCACCGGTGAATGGGGCAAATTTAAGACCTCAATTCTGTGTTTCCTGCTCACAGGATTGGTATAATTGAAATCCATTTGCTCTCACATAGGAGAGAGCTAAGACTTGAAGGAACATTTAAAGAAGTCTCAGGAATCTCTTTATTTTGTCCTTCAGTCCTTGGTAGAGCCGTGACAAAAGAGATGTCTAAATTGGCCCTATTTATATCCTTCGGAAGGCAGTCTCTCCATTGGGTAGAAACTCCGGACTAGTAAGGAATAGTTTGTGAAGAAAGTTGGGGAAGTCTTTGATAAGTGCATAGAAACTTGGGGGTGTCTTTTGATGGGAAAGTGAGGATGGGGTAGGACTTGAGTAGCTAGCAAGTGGGTTTTGCTAAACTTTCCCTAGCTAATGAATGCACTTAATGGGCACAGCGCTGGGTATCAATGCCGCATAATGATAATTTAATCTCTTTGGCTGAATTTCTGTGGCTTTCCAGGAGAGAAGGAAGGACCGGTGTGAGAGCAGTTAATCACTCTGCCTTTAGCCAATCTTCATCTAAAGTTTCACCATGTTCTCTAAACAGCGCCAAGGGACTGTCATGTGCTTTCGTGAGTCACCCGTAGATCTAAAACAAGCAAAAGACCTGGGCGTTCTTCCTCTTACTTGAGCTGGGAGTTTCTGGTTACATGTGATTCAGTGCGGTACTGAGGCCTAATCAAACAGTGATGGCAGCCACCGTTCTCTGGGGTGTTCTGCAACGTCTGGCACTGTTCTAAAAGTATCTGGCATAGACAGGCATTGTACTATCATAGAGAAGGGGAAACCAAGGTCCGAGGTCCAGAAGATTGGAAGACTCGTGTATGGGGATTGTCAGTGGCAAAATGAAGTGGACACTCTACTCCTGCCCGATATAGTCTATAATCTATTTTCTTCATCGATAAGCCCAGAGATCTAAGCAGAGCATACTAAGGAGGCTCCTGTTGACCTCCCAAGAATGTGCCCTGGCTCCTACCCTCCACCATAAGAAATGCTCTAGGCCATCCAAGAAGAGAAAGCCCACACATCTTACATCACCATGCATGCATGATCCCCTTCACCAAAGTATGGGATCTGGATAGAAGACCCTTCAATTAGGAAGTTAAAATGAGACCCAAGGAGGTTAAGAAAGTTGAACAATTGAGTAAGGAAAGCACTTGGCGTAGCAGAAAGCCAGTGCTGGAACAGACCTATAATTCTAATACCAAGACCCCGCTCCTTCTCTTTCACCCTAGCTCAAGAGAAAGAGACATTGTGTTTCTGACCACACACACACACACACACACACACACACACACACACACTCAACAGGTGGTGAACTGGAAGCCAGGTAGGTAGAGGCCACTTCTTAAGTCTTTGAGGATATATATATATATATATATATATATATATATATATATATTGGTTTTTTGAGACAGGGTTTCTCTGTATAGCCCTGGCTGTCCTGGAACTCACTCTGTAGACCAGGCTGGCCTCGAACTCAGAAATCCGCCTGCCTCTGCCTCCCTAGGGCTGGAATTAAAGGCATGTGCCCCCACGCCCGGCTGTCTTCGAGGATATTTAACATGAACATTTATAGTGGCTGGAGAATGCATGAGCAGTGGCTGAGCACAGATGTAAACACACACCACACACCACTGCAGGAGTTAATGATACAACTTGAACTTATCATTGTTATTATTGTGTGTCTGTGGCATGTCACGGCAAGCATGTGCTACGGCTCACGGGTTGAGGTCAGAGGACGACTTTGGGAAGTTGGTTCTCTCTACTGTGACACTGGACTTAGGACATCAAGCTCGTGAGGCTAGTGCGCGAGCCATCTCTCCATGCCAATGACATAACTCTAAAGAGACCTCTGTTGAAGATTCATGTGCCTTCCTCCCTTTGCCTCTGCTTCTTTTCCCCTCCCTTCCTACATGTCTGAATGTTGAAATTCTAAACCCTAATGTCATGATGTCAAGAGGTTGGGCCTTTGGGAGGTGACTACATCATGTGGGTGGAGCCTCATAAATGCAATTAGTGCCTTGCAGCTCTCCACTCGATGACATAGCAGTGGGGTCCTACCAGGTGTAAAGGTCTGCTAAGACACCAAGTCAACCTTGGCCTCCAGCACCATGAGAACTAGACTTCTGTTGTTTACCAGTTACCCTACTTGTGGTATTTTTTTTGCTGCAGCTCCAGTAGACTAAGAACCAGCCGTCCTTCCTTCCTAACCTCCTTCTAGAGTGCCTTCCTCCTCTGAGGAAGGGAAAGCTTGGATGTAGAACATGTCTGGCTTTCTAGTGCTTGTGCTGGGCTTCTAACCCAGCTTGGCCTGTGGCCGCCCTTTAAAGCGATTTCTGGAGCCCGATTCCTGTGTCTGTTCTCTCGATTTGCTGGGTGCTGCAGTCGTTACCATCCCTCCCAGCCAAGCTGGCCAACCTCACCTCCCTCTATCAGAGGTGGAGTCCATCTCCTCGCCCAAAAGAAATCCTCCAAATAGATTATTCAAAACCCAGACTTCCCACACAGAACCAACAGTGTTACATGCTGTCTGGTTTCCACCCATGAGCTAAGTGTTACTTAATATTCATGCTCCAATATCAGCCTGGTTTTATTAGGGACATTCTCAAGGGGGAGAAGAATTTCAGAAGGAAGCCAGCCCTGTAGCCAAGGACTCCTTGAACCTGTCCCTTGGACCTTCTCCCAAGCTAGCACTCAGGGAAAGGCTGGGTCCTCCTCTGGATACTTCCTGAAATAGATGGATATTTGAGGGGTGGGGAAGGCTATGGAAAGAAGAAAGAGCAAGGAACATGGCCTGCCCTTTGTTGGAGATTGGACTCAACAGATGATGTCCTGAGATCACCATCCCAGGGCTATGACTCTTGTGCAACCTGTATCGGCCATGCTGGCTTTGCCTGGATACTGCTCTCGGGTCTCTATAGTCACTCCACCACGCTGCCCTTTATAAAAGCCATGCATGGAGAGAAAGGACAACATTCCTATCTTTTTCCAAATGGAAGCATCATTCCAGAAAGAATAGTCAGTAGGCCCCTCTCAGGAGTAGATTAGAAACACACATACAGGAAATTAAACCAAGCCCGCTGGGGCCTTGGAGAGGAGCGGGCTGCCTGTCCATCAAAACCTCGGCCTCTTCTTGTGGATGGAACAGGAACACTCCCAGACACCTCAGGAAGCCTCTGTGGGTCACTCAGCTGTGACACCAAGGCAGAGGGCTTGGAAGCAGGGAGGCACACCCTTCGTGCATTTCCTTCTGTCCACACAGTAGGGAAGGTGGGCGGATGTGAAATGGAGACCCCAGCCTTGCTCCCCACCCCTCTATCTTCTGTCCCAATGCAAGTCTTAGGGGTGGAAAATAGTTTCCTCCTGGCTACCAAGAGCCTGTCTACTGCCAGGCCCTCTCAGAGAGTGCTTGCATCTGGTTTCTGTTTGGTAAGCCCTCTGCTGCATCTAATCTTTCTGTAGCATTTGGGCTGGGCTCTACCCTTAGACACCGCTGACTCTGTCATCCTCACGTGGGTATTCTGGGGGAGACCCCTAAAAGAGGGGCTCCCTCACACAGCTGTACATCTGTCTGTGTCAGTGTTCTATTGCTGTGAAGAACTATCATGACCATGGCAGCTCTAATAAAAGAAAGCATTTAATTGGGGCTGGCTTATAGTTTCAGAGGTTCGGTCCATTATCATCATAGCAGGAAGCATGGCAGAAGGCAGGTAGACATGGTGCTGGAGGAGAAGCTGAAATTTTTATATCAGGATCCACAGGCAGCAGGAAGAGAGAGATGTTGGGCCTGGCTTGAGCTTTTGAAACCCCAAAGCCTACCCCCAGGGACATACTTCCTCTAGCAAGGTCTCATTGCCTAATTCTCGACGCTCCCTGGTGATCAAGCATTCAAATATATGCACCTATGGGGACCCCGCTTATTCAAACCACCACAAAACCCCTGAAAGCAGGGCCCACATCCACATGTGTTGTGTGCATGAGCATGACGTGTGAGCATGATAGGGTGTGCATGCCCCTGTGTATGGTTTTGAGTGCACAAGTGCCACAGAGCCTTCTTCCCACCTTGTTTGAGACAGAGTCTCTTGGCTGACGTCTCAGTCAAGTTAGTTAAGCTATGGGCTTCCATTGATTCAGCTGTCTCCCCTCCTATCTCCCAGTAAGGGGCACTGGGATTACAAATGACATGTTATTCCTGGTTCAAGGCCAGCCTGGTCTCTACAAAACTCTGTCTCAAAGAAAAAGAGGGGAGGGGTGAGTAAGAGAGAGAGAGAGAGAGAGAGAGAGAGAGAGAGGTGAGATCACTGCCTCACAGGCCCGATGTTCAATGTGACCACATACTAAATGTAATATAATGATTATCACAGAGCAGGAATGACACTTCTAATACCCTGCCCCCCAAGAGTGGGAAAGGCTTCCCATAGCCTGGTTTGAGGGATAGGGTATGGACTGGCAAGCCAGTGGACATTGTGAAAACATCACATAATCATCAGAGAGCCCACAGCCTCCTTCCCAGGCTAGAGTGTGGCCTGTGGAGAAACAAAGAGGGTGATACTGGAGCTTCTGGAGTCAGGATGAAGAGCTGAGTTGCACGTGACCTAAGGGGAAATTTGTTATCTATCAGGGACACGGTCCTTCACCACATCTGCCAAAGTCAGTTCCCTGCAAGGCACAAGGGATTCCTGGTGGGTGAGTGAACACTGGTCCAGGTCCTAAAGTCTCCAACTGTAAGTTCTAAGGCAATGGAGGAGAAAAGGGATCCAGTCCTCATTCAGTGTCTCACAGCACCATGGGTAAGGGCATGAACTCTGCAGGCAGAGGTCAGACTTAACCCTCCAGCTTCCAACTATGAAGCCTCTCAGACCAGCATGCAACTCTCGGGCTGACCACGTCTCTTCACAGCATCACGGGCAGATTGGGTGTTAACATGCACAGCCATTCCCAGAGGCCTGTATCTATGGCAGCACAGGTGTGGTACTTACAGAAGGGATCTGCACAGATCAGGCCAGGTGACTGTCACTGTTGCTGCTACTGTACATCCAGTGGCAAAAATGCCAAACTCTGTTTATCCTTGGGCAGGTGAGAGCAATCAGAGCTGTCTCCAGAATTAAACTTCGGTTGCTGTCAACAGCCAAGTAACCACGATTATGCCTGATATATTTGTCTTAGTTAGGGTTACTGTTGCTGTGATGAAACACCATGATCAAAGCAACTCGGGGAGGAAAGGGTTTATTTGGCTCACACTTCCCTTCACTGTTCATCACTGAAGGAAGTCAGGGCAGGAACCCAAACAGGGCAGGCACTGATGCAGAGGCCACGGAGGAGTGATGCTTACTGGCTTGCTCCCCATAGCTTGCTCAGCCTGCTTTCTTATAGACCCCAGGACCACCAGCCCAGGAGTGGTACCACCCACAATGGGCTGGCCCTTCCCACATCAATCACTAAGAAAATACCTTAAAGCTGGACCTTAGAGAAGTATTTTCTTTGATGAGCTTCCCTCCCTTCAGACGACTCTAGCTGGTGTCGAGCTGGCATAAATCCAGCCAGCACACTATTTAAACATTTTCATTCCAGCTGGAAAGGGCCAGCTTCTCCTGTCCTCCTCTTCCTAACCCACCTGACCTCTCCAGACCTTCCCCAGGAGCTGGAAATAGAAGTCTGTAGTAAGCATGAGAAGGCTGAGCCTCTAAGCGGGTTCTAAATGGACTATATTCTAATCTGGATTATGCTCAGTCAAATGTGAATTTTAAATAAATAATAAAGCTTGTAATGTGAGTATACCCCAAAACATTGCATGCTGAAAAAGATTTTTCTCTATTGTTTTGTTTTCTGAAATTTACCATTAAATTCAGAATTCAGGCAGGCTGTGTGTGTGTGTGTGTGTGTGTGTGTGTGTGTGAGAGAGAGAGAGAGAGAGAGAGAGAGAGAGAGAGAGCAATGCTGAGGTTTGAACTTAAGGCCTAGCACCTTGCACATAAGTGTTCCCAGCCCATAAGCTGTATTTTGCCTGGTAATTTCATCTACATATTTATTTCCTTTCTAGAACAAAGCAAGAAGGTGACTGAACAAAGGCTGAGAGGATGGAGGGGTCCCGAGAAAGAGCTGAGGCCTGGAGAGACCCGTGCAGGAGCCAGCAGAGAGGAGGCAGAGGAGGGCAGGGCTGAGGAGGGAGAGCCCTCCCTCTCTGCAGCTGCTTCCTGTCCTCTGACCGCCTCCCCCAGCAGTGAGCTGTGGACAGGGCAGAGGATATTGGGCACGTCTCAGGAACCTGAGTGTGCTCTCTGAAATGTCAGCTGAAATAAACCTGGCTGATCCTCCTCAATGGCCCATCACATTAATATCCCCGAAATTCCAAGCAGATTAAAATAACCACGAGCATGACACCGTTTGGAAGGCTGGGATTTGCTTGGAAGAGGAGGCCCATTGGCGAGCGTTCTCCTAATTGCCGCTTCGTATAAATAGAGTGCTCTTTAATATCGCCACCAGCTCTGGCTGACAGATTTAGATCGGAGCTGTCGAAGTCATTAGTGCCCAGGCCGTGGTAAACCGAGGCTCTGTTAGGGCTGTAAATGGGATTCTCACAGGCCGATCAATCTTACCAAAGCCGCCAGCGTTGCTTGCTGATCTGCAAGGTCCTGAGTGGCCACAGCTTCCCAGAAATGCGCTTGCATCTGTCAGAATTATGAGCAGCTGGCAGCTGACTCAAAGGTCATATTTGCTGCTAGTGTGGAAATAGAATCTCCCCAGTACAAGAAATGCTACTTAGCAGTATATCAGTTGCAGGCAGGACATTACAGGGGTGTGTGCGTGTGTGTGTGTGTGTGTGTGTGTGTGTGTGTGTGTGTGTGTGTGTTATAGCCTGGCTTGCCTGGGACACACTTTCTCGAGGTACACTGAGCTCACAAGCAGGTGTTCAGGTGAAATTAAACAGTGACGAGTTTCCAGAGAACTTTGCAGCGTGAATGTCCTAAGGAAATTCTCCTTCTGTCACCTGTCACACTGCCCAAGACTCTCTTCTAGGCACAGGGTAGAGACTTGGTCCAGACATCTCTTAGTAATTGGCCGTGTGGCTTTGGACATACTGTCAGTATCTTGGAACTTTGCATTCTTCATCTTTAAACAAAGTTTATAATCCCTATTTGTGAGATTCCTGGGAAGACAGGAAGCAGCAAAAGATCCTGAGGTATCAGGAGGAACTGAGCTCATAGGCACTGTCAGCGATGATACGGAAATAGATGCCAGGGCTGTGCAAGAATGGATGGTACAAGGGAGAGAGCCAGAGGACCAGCATGGTCTGAAGGGGTGAGCCACCCATGGACACCCCATGAAGAGTGACTGAAAGCCTTCCAGGTACATCTGTCCTTGGACACTGCGGCGTAGTATTGCCCTCTGTAGAGTTTACACTGGAGAAGACATTTGGACTTTAAAACAATTACAAGAAATCTCCCAACCAGGCACCTTCAGACCCCCTGGAAAGCATTTTATTCTGGCCTGTGTAGTCAGAAGATCACAGTTTCATAAGGCTACTTCTCACTACATGGAGAAGAACTCCCCCACTAAGCTCTGAGTGGATCTCTTCAGAGCCACACAGGAGGACTGCACGGAGACACCTGACCCTGGCCTTCTCCAAGGGCATGGCTGTGACTCCCGAGTTTAGGCAGGATAGGGGCTCTGTCCTCTTAGCCTCTACCTCTCTGAAGAAGCCATTTGTGACAGAGGTCTTGCTTTGTTTTATTCTTCACAAAATGTGCTTGTCACACAAACACAGGAAGATTAGATAAAATGTATGGAGGGAGATGAAAATAACGTATGGTCTACCACTTAAAGCTAACACAGTCAATATTTAGGAATACATTTTCTGTGTTCTTTTTGGTCTTTTTTCCTTCTCATATATTGATGAGGATGTCTTTCACTTTAGAGACCTAGAAATCAGACCCAGCCTGATTTCACATTAAGGATGTACCAGTTCCTCTATGAAAGTGCCATGAGTAGGTAACTTGGGGGCAAGGCTGGCCCAGGACCTTTTTCTCCAGTCATTAGCTTCTCCTTCTCAAATTCCCAAAGCATCCATGGAATTCCAAAGCATCAGCTCATGCGACTGACTCTGGCCAGCAAGAAAATGGGAACCTCTTACCCCAAGGTTCAGCCTGTTTAGTCTGGCCTCTTGTTGCGTGCCTTCCTCTGGACCAGTGACTGTGGGTGGCGGGAATGCGAAACACTGGGTAGCTTAGGTCAGGGCTACATGCTCCACTGATGGCATCTGGCCTGAGCCACCTGGACTCGAGGGAGAAACATCTGGGCTGGAGAGATGGCTCAGCAGTTAAGAACACTTGCTGCTCTGGCAGAACCCCTGGGGTCATTTCTCAGCAACCTTAGCAGCTCACAGGCACCTGTAACTAATTCCAGCGCTAGAGGATCCAACTCCTTCTGCTGGCCTCTTCAGGTACCAGGCACAATCGTGGTGTAAATACATATGTGCATTCAAACAGTTAGATACCTAAAATAAAAAGCAAACAAACATTTAAAACAAAAAGAAACAGGTCGCTGGGCATGGTGGCGCATGCCTTTAATCTCAGCACTCAGGAGGCAGAGGAAGGTGGATCTCTGTGAGTTCAAGGCCAGCCTGGTCTACAAAGCAAGGGCAGGACAGTCAGGGCTCTGATATACAGAGAAACCCTACCTTGAAAAACTAACAAAACAAAAACAAAAGCCAGGCAGTGGTGGTGCACGCCTTTAATCCCAGCACTTGGGAGGCAGAGGCAGGCAGATTTCTGAGTTTGAGGCCAGCCTGGTCTACAGAGTGAGTTCCAGGACAGCCAGGGCTACACAGAGAAACCCTGTCTCGAAAAACAACAACAACAACAGCAACAACAAACAAAACAAACAAACAAACAAAAGCAAAAAACAAACCAAAATAAAACAACAACAACAAAAAAAACCCCCAATAACAACAAAAACAACAACCAAACAGACAGAAAGAAGCATCAAGTTAAGCAAGAGGCCATTGCTAGACATTGAAGAGATGGATGTGAATGCGGAACAAAGCACGCATCTCTCAGGAGACTGGCTTATTGGTTGACCCTTGTGGAATACAGACTAAGGTGGGAATTCCCGGGATTCTGACCTGCTGACCCAGGATGACCTCAGTCAACCAAAGGCCCACGAATCTTCTGCCATCCGACCTGTCTGGAGGACTCAGGTGCCGACCCCCTGCCCCCAGAAGCAAGGCAGTTGTGTCTCTTTACCTCTCAGGAGCTAGTCTATGAAGCAGAATCATTCTGTCGCCTTATTATGGTGTTCACCTGCCTGTGTCCCCACCAGACAAGAAACAGCACAGGATAAAAGCCAGAAAGGCCAGGGCAAGTGGGAAATGCATTCTGGGAAGTGCTTCTCTCATTAGGCAACCTGAGAAGCCATGACCATTAGAGCATGCTGGGAAAGGCCTTCCCCCATAGCAACCATCAGGGCAAGTGACAGGTCAGGAGCTCATGATTGACTAACGATTGACCAGGAGCTGGGCACCGCGCTGGGAGCCCTCAACCTGCCCCAGTGGCAAGCAGGAAGGGACATTTATTTGCCCACCTTCCTAGTGAGCTCTATAGATGAAAAGTCACAGTCAGTTTACTTTTTTAAATTGGGCATTGCTCTTCGTTTGTTTGCTGTGCATAGGTCTTGCTTTATTTATGTTGCATAGGCTGACCTCAAATTAGCTATAATCCTCTAACCTCTGTCTCCCAGGAACTAGTACTACAGGCTTGCAGCACCATGCCTAAGCAGCTATCTCTTTACTCTATTTAAAGGGAGCAGGAGGTCTTAGGGAACAGGTGCTCATTTCATTACAGAACGAAATAATGAGGCGGTACGTAGAGGGAGAGGGTGGGAGATGGATGAATGACAAGCCAACTATAAACATAATATTTGACTTAAAAACCACCTTGGATTTAACCAAAAATAGACTTGACGACCCAGAAAAACAAATGAAACAAGACAGAAGAAAAAAAAAACTTGGTCAGTTCTCCTGGGGTGTGCACAGAAAGAAAGGAGAAAGAGGCAGCTACTGGGAGAAAGGTGAGAGACACATCCTAGGGCAGTTGCTGGAGTAGACCTATCAGAGCAGGCCTTGCAGAGGCTAGTCAAAGGGAGAGAGGAGTGGGCTTCTGGGAAGAGGAGGCGTGGCTAGAGAAGCTGTGAGGGATGTAGAGTTGACATGGGTCTCTGTTTTCTTCAGTCTGGCTTGCCTTCCTGGGGGCGTAGTCAGTCACCAGTCCTCTTGTAGGCTCCAAGTTCAGTACTGCCAAGAATTTCCTAGCAACTGTGAGGACTGGGATGTGGCAGTAGTAGGGTAAAACAGGGACACAGAAGCTGGAAAACGAGGACCCTGAGAGGCTGCTGGGTGGGCTGAGAGGGTGCAGAGGAAAGTACCTTTTTTATTCTGCAAAGGCTGGAAGGACTTCCTGTTGAAGAGAGATTGTTTTGCTCGGAAGAGTGTGTATTGTTCAGGACAACCACCTAAGCAGGAATCACCAGGCCAGAACCCCCAGGGATTCTGATATGGCCAGGCATATCAGCATGCTGACCACTGATGCTGGTGATGAATATCCTTACAAAAAGGAACTTAGGGGAGAAGGGATTTATTTGCTTTGTAATTCCACATTATAATCTATTTTGGGAAAATCAAGGCAGGAACTTAGAGCATCCATAGTCAAGATCAGAGATGGAATAAACAAGATACTTGCTTATTCTCAGTTAGCTATACATGCTCTTAGATTGTTCGGGACCCCTGCCTAGGGAATGATACCACCTACAAAGGACTGAGTTTCCCAACATCAATAGATAATCAAGATGTCTGCAGGCCAACCTGATCTGGGCATTTCCTCATTAAGACGATCTGTCCAGGTGATCCTAGGTTGTGCCAGGTTGACAGTTAAAACTAAGCACTCAATAATGTTTAAGGGCTGCAGGGTGGCTGAATCTGAGGGGCCATCGAGCAGTGGGCAGAGGCTCTGTGTAGCTCTCAGCTTCTTGCCTCTTCGCCCAACCTCAACATTCTCCGAAGCTCACCCTCTGCTTCTTCCTTTCAAGAAAGCTCACTTGACACAAGGGTCAGCTCACCTTCTCTAGATTCTTCTCATCCCACCTCACTCCTGACGGGGAAGAGGGACCTGCGGTTCTGCTGTCAGAAAACCAGACAAGCTCTAGGACCCGATGTCCCTGTTATCTCATAGCGCCAACTCTGTGGAGATATGAGCCCGGCCTGATTCCGTCTCCCCCAGGGACAGTGACAGACCACCAAGCCTTGCACAAGGGTAGCACACAGGACTGTCAGGATGCTGCAAGAGAAAAAGAGAGGCCTGAAAGAAAAGATTCTACAATGAAGAGCAGCAAGGTCAGATGGTGGGCTCCTATGCGCGGGTGGGGGTGGGGCTCTGATAATAAAGAAGAGACCAGAACTATATTTAAATCCGCCACAGATATTGGCTTTGGAACTGCCCTGTGTCCTTCTCTGTCCATTGGGTACTTGTTGTCCCTCTTCCCCAAAGGGATTGTATGTGGGGCTTAAAAAGAAAATCCCAAGTCTCTTTGTGTCTTTATGTCTATCTAGTGTGTGTGTGTGTGTGTGTGTGTGTGTGTGTGTGTGTGTGTGTGTGTGTTACATTGTGGCCTGCCAGAGCAGATTTTGAAAGAAGATTCTCTCCATTGGTTATATGCATGTCTCCTAACACAACCTGTTTTATGACTTAATTTTTTAGTCCTGAAACAGCTAGGCACAGCCTTTCCCACATGATTGCCTGGGCTAGGCACCCCAGACCCAGAATCAAGAGACTCAGGATGAAATGCCACTAGCTGCAAGTGTGTCAACCTTATGCCTGCCCCTGGTCTCAGGGCTTCCTTTCCTGTCACAAAATGTGGCAGATAAGAAGACAGCCTTGGTCATGCAAACTTTATATGCCCCAGTATAGGGGAGCGTCAGGGCCAAGATGTGGGAGTGGGTGGGGAGGGGAGCAGGGCGAGGGATGGGGGAGGGTTTAGGGGACTTTCAGGATAACACTTGAAATGTAAATGAAGAAAATATCTAATAAAAATTGGAAAAATAAAAAAAAAAAAGAAAAGAAGACAGCCTTCTCCTTTGCCCTAGGTGCTCCTAGCCATTGCTATGGAGTCCTACATCAGCTCATTAAAACCAGTGGCAATTTATTTCTCTTGGTTTGGAGGTTGGGAATCTAACCTTTGGGTCCCTGTGGGCTAAAAGCCAGTTAATAGAGGGTTTGCCTAGCTTGCAAATGTTCAATTTCCAGCACCAAATAAGCCAACTGAGATTGTGAGTACCTGTAACCCCAGCACTGGGGAGGTGGAAACAGAATAATCAGAAACTTGAGGCTATCCTTGGCTACATAGTGAGTTTGAGGCTAGGCTACATGAGAACCTATCTGTAAATCAGTTGATTAATTAAAATTTTAAAAAAGCAGGCTGAGAAGGAATGACTAAAACCAGGAATGACTGAAGTCAGGAAAGGGGGGACCTAGAGTGTGATAGGCCAAGCAAGTGTCCAGGACAGCAGCATAAAGCCACTGTTACAGGAGGGATATGGCCCTCTGCCAAGCAGCCACATGTACTATATACTCTTAGCCCAGAGGACGGTTCAGAGCAGGCTGGCTGAAGAAGCAAAGGCTCAGCAGAAAGGTATAGACAAATGCCTGGAGCTACGTTAACACCACCCTAACTCTGCTTTTCCAGGACTGGATAATACACACACTTCACAGAAAGACCATGGAAGCTGAAGGAAGAGCCACTCTGCCACTGCACAAATCGATCCAGATCCAAACAGAGACCAGTCTGGTTCCAGGGCCCAAGGTTATTCTTTACCCAGCTTTTTGGAATAGCAACAATAGCTAGCATCCTCTAGCTAAGGTCTCCCTCCCTCCTGGCCTGAGCAACTTGCTTCGGAGGCATCTCCTTGCTCCAAGAGCACCTGCATGTCCGAGGTCCCTGTTGGCATCAGCCACCTTACAAGCCTGAGGTTGAATGAATCCCACATGAACCTTGCAAGCAGGAACAAGGTGGGCATCCCAGCTTAGGCCTTCACGTCCGCAGTCCTTCCAAGTCACTCCAGAGCTCTGGCTGTGGCCTTTCACATCTGTGTCCCTGTAAGTCCTTAGTGCTTGCTCACGTCCATCATGGACTGGATGAGCAAAGGAGCTATGTTCCCAACCTTCTGAAACTGCGTAGACCCGCCAGGGCCCTCACCTGCAGGTCTCTCTGACTGGGAAGTTCAATGACACCGTTTTCCTGCTGAGACTGGGCCAGGGAAACCATGACTGGGGCTAGGCAGGGAGATTGTTCCTGTGTGATTTGTGCTGGGGAGATTTACTAAGGTGTCTTAGCAGGAGTAAATATACTGCCTGAAAGTCATAGGTGGAAGGCAGGTAGGTGTGTCTTAAGTTCAAAGCCACCTAGGCTACAAAGGAAGATCCTGAGGGGAAAAAAAAGGAAAAAGCAGTCACCCCAAGTTGAGAATTTGGGAGACATAAGTCTTTCAAAGGGGGGTATACCCTCCCCAAGACTCTGCTACTTTTGGGAGGGGTCTCTTTGACTGGGAAGTTCAGTGAGAATGCTTCTCTGCTGGGCCTGGACCAGAAAGACCATGGTTGGGACAAGGCTGGGGAGATTGTTCCAGAACCTGTTCTGACCTTAAGGGCTCTGGCATGAACCAGAATACCTTTATTCATATTATTCACATGTTTAGAATCAAATGAAGGAACAGAAGCCCGAATAATCTGTCATGAAAGAGTCAGAGTGACCCCAAAAGTCTCTTGTCACCAAAAGTGGCATGTTTCAGGGAGTGGCATGACCCCACGCTTCTGGCTACCCCCTTATTCAGAGCTTCCAGGGGTACACAGGAGCCCTACATCATGCCCCTGGTCCTCCGCTCCTGTGAATAGCAAGCTTGTCTGTCCTCAGCTCTCACCCAGCTGGGGCTTCTGGGAAGGACAGGGCTGGAGAGGCTCCAGAGCATTGACCTGGAAGAAATCCCAAAAGCTGTGTTACCCACTCTGGTGACCCTAACACCTTCAGCTGCCCTGCCTGGGTCACAGGCATGCTCTCATCTCACTAGTGAGGACCCTCACTCTGCACCCCCAATGCTTCCTTTACTTCCTCTCTTCCCTCTTCCGTCCCTCCCCCACCTCCTTTGCACACCCCCCCCCCAAAAGGGCTTTTATAAGGGTTAAAAGCAGCCAAGTTCTTCAAATCACAGTTCCATTGAATTCTGGCAAATGGTGTTTTCAGAGAGTCAGAGAGTCTGAGAACTTGAAAGGATCTGATTGATGGTTTCGGCCAACAACTCCCTCTTTTAATAGATGAGGAAAATTAATAGATAGGAAAAATGAAGGCCGGTGGGAGGTGGCTCCCTCTAGGTCACAGCAAGTCAGCACAGGGCCTGGGCAAGCTCTCTGTGGCCTGACCTCTTAGATTTGCCTCTCTCCCTACAGTCCTTTCCACAGGCCATTCTGGATCACAGAAATCCAGTGTCCTGGAACCAGGGGTATAACTCAATTGATGAAGTATTTGCTTAGCACACACAGAGCTCTGGGTTCAATCCTTAGCACTATATAAGCCAGTTATGACGGTCCATCTCTGTAATCCCAGCACCAAGGGGGGAGAGGCAGAAGAATCAGAAACTCAAGACATCCTTGGTTCCATGACAAGTTTGAGGCCAGCCTGGGCTACATGAGATGCTGTCTTAAAAACAAACAAACCCAGTGTCCCAAAAACCGTGTGGTCAGGGTAAAGGTTGGTGACAAGCCTAATGCTTGCTCTGACTATAAAGTTATTTAAGGTAGAGGTGATCCGGGACTCAGTGAATGACATATTAGGCCCAGGTTTTTTTATATTCTGATATTTTTTGAAAACTAGAAAATAGGTTTTTCTTGTTTATTTTTGTTTTTTTGTTTGAGTGCATGTGTATACACATGTTTGCATATCTATATAAGGATATATGTACATGTGGTAAAGACAACATGTATGTGTGTATTGTGGAGTGTGTGTGTATATGTTGTGTTGTGTGTGTGTGTTGTGTATATGTGTGTTGTGTGTGTGTTTGTGATGTATGTATGTTTGTGTGTGTTAGTATGGTGTGTGTGCGGAATATGTGTGTATGTGTATGCTGTGTGTGTGTTGTATATGTGTTTGTGTGTGCTGTGTGTGTGTATGTGAGTGTGTTATATGTGTATGTTCTGGTATGTGTGTGTGTAGCATGGTGTGTGTGTGTGTGTGTGTGTGTGTGTGTGTGTGTGTAGGTTGCCCTCCTTATGTCTTTGAAACAGGGTCTCTCATTGAACATGGGGCTCACTGATAGAGAAAAGCTGACCAATGAGCTCCAGGAAATCTCCCCTTCCCCAGTGCTGGGATTACAAGTGTGTGTCATCAATGGTGGCTATTTTTGCATGGACTCCAGGCCTCCATCTTGGGTCCTCATGCTTCTTGCTTGCACAGCCATTTTCCCAGACCCAGGTGTTTTAAGTGTGAAACAACTCCATTTCCAAGTGTAAAACCAAACTTTAAAACCCCCAACACTGATCTGTGGCCTCTAACAGAATCCAATTCCATTCTATAAATAGAAATAAACAGAGGCACGGGGCCCATCAGTGACAGCCCACACACCGCAGAGCTCTAGGTGTAGCTAAGTTACTCGTGAAAATGACATTTGGCCCATGTCCTGCCTGAGTGCATCCTCACACACCCAGGCCCAGCCCATCCTCCTTAGGTCCTTCCATAAGCTCTTCTGGGACCTTACCCGTGGGCTTCTGTTATGTTTTCTCTATGACCCACATTTACAAATCTCTTTGAATATTTTTTTTACCTTGACTGTATCCCTCTAAGACTTCAAAGTGGACGAGAACATTCCAGGCCCCAGCTGGAGGCTTCCAACGGCATACACTCTTGTCCTGGGCCAAGCCCTTCCCACCTGCCCCTCCCATAGCCTCTGAATGGTTTGTTCTTGGCAGCCCAGCTCCAAATAGCACAGCCAACACCCCAGAAAAGAATCCCATAAAGCCCAGTTAGGGACATGTCAGCAAAAGGGGGAAATGAGATCACAGCCACCCTGCCACCTTCCCTGGCTGGCTATATCTGTCAGCAGCCCAGCGGTTGCCAGACCCTTCCTGACCCCTCTGGCATGTCCAGCCTAGAGCCCTGGATGAGAGCAGAGGGTGGTGATCAGTGAGCAAGGAGATGACACAGGGCCTCATAAAGCCACCAGGAATCATCCGAGAGTCAAGTGCTGAGAGTCTTGCCAATAACAAGGGCTTGGCAGGCTCCGAGGGAGACTGACCAAAGTAAAAAGGGAACTGGCAGGAAACTCGGACTAGAGTCGGCCTTGGACAGTAGAGCTAATGTGGACGGATCGAGGAAGGGAGAGAGGAACTCTCAAGGTGTCAAATAGGCATGTCCAAGGTACAGGAGTGAGATGGGTGTGCTGGTTCAAGTCCCCATGCCCCAGCTTTTGGAGAACCTGTCATGGTTCTGACGTCTGCAACCCCACCTGTGGGCGGGGGCTGTAGCCATGTGAGCTCAGCAGGTTTTTTAGTCTCCTGGCCCAGCCTGACCAATGACGATGCCAGGAGTATGAATGAAGGAATAGACAAATGAATCAGTGGATGGATGGATGGATGGATGGATGGATGGATGGATGGATGGATGGACAAGTAAAGAACTAAGCATCAATCTAATGAGAACTCTGAGGACAGATGATACCTTTTAAAAAAAAACCCTGATACTTTAAGTTTTTCCGAGCTGTTTCCCCATCACTCTTTACACCACTCCCTTAAGCAAGCTGAGAGGCAGAGAGTGGCATTCTGACAAATAAGGAAACTGAGGCTGGGTCTCACAGCTCCAGTATCCCAGATATTGTGGGCAGAGTGGTTATTTGGGATGCCTTCCTTGGCTGGGGAAGTCTGGCTGGCTCAGGGGGCCCACTGATCTTTGCTCCTGTGAACCGGTGTAAAGACGCAAGCCTCCTCTGCTCCGTTGGGAAAGGCGGCCCACTTAGCCCCTGGTGTCCTGGGGACAGAGGGAGAAGAAGAGAGGAGGCTTAGGTGGCTTCAGATCACAAAAGGAACTGGTGGCCTTGTTGGTGACCTCACACGATGCCTGAGTCTCAGCTTTTGTCTCTGTCGGCCGGGGGGTGGGGGTGGGTGGAAGGATGCAGTGCTGGTCTCATGGTGCTTCTGAGAGGATGAGAGGTGCCTGTAGTAGCACAAGCTCCTGCCACCACAGAGGCGAGTAGACTTGTAACCCTCAAAGGCACACAGGACTCGAGACTCACATGGTGAGATCAATCAGTGCTTTTATGGAGAGATCAATAGACAAATAACTTTCCCTTTGACCTGAGGAGTCTCTGAGCTTCAAACAACCAAGGCTCATTCCTAATGAGAGTGATGTCACTTTGACTCCCCTGTTTTTTCTTTCACCTAAAGTGGGGCACATGTTGGCAGAGCCCTGGAGCTGTTATGCTGGTCCACCGACGGAAAGATGCAAGGGGCCGCAGTGGAGGGCTGGGGGGACAGCTGCCCTAGTAAAGGGCATTTGCTGCTTAAGAATGAGGAACTGCGCTTGAATTCCGAGTATTCACATAGAAATGAAGAGCCGGGCATGGCCAAGCGCAGCTGTAAACTCGGTGTGGTATGGTGGAGGGACAGAGGCAGAGACAGAAGGATCGCTGGGACTTACTGGTCATCAGCATAACTCCAGGCTCAGTGAGAGACCCTGTCTCAAAGGAATAAGGTAGGCAGCAATGGAGCAGGACATTTAATGCTCACATCTGGCTTCCACACATGCGTGCATGGGTACACACACACAGACATATGTGCATACATCACACACACACACAAAACAAACACACACACAGACACATACAGCAGGTGGAGGGGAAGAATGGATGAGCAACGATACAGATGGAGCCTGGGTCTCTAAAACCATGCTACCTGTGGGGAAATGCCTCTACACTGTGTTCAAGCAAGCGTTGGTATGATACCGAACCACTTCCCTGCACTTCACTGCCCATTCTTCAAAGCCCACCTGAAGGCTTTCTCCTCCATGAAGTCTCTCCTGATTATGCCCACAATATCTGCCCTCCTCTCACCCATCACCCTCCTCCCAGCACGTATGGCCTAGACCAACTCTGGACACACTGCCTGACCCTACATTTAATGCCAGCCCCTAGTGATGTGTGTGGCAGGAAAGGGCCAAGTGGCTTGGGTCTCACGGGATCTTCCAGTGACATGTAACACTCAGGGGAGATTAAGATCTGGACCCACATAATACCCAAAACAAAACAATAACAACCAGAAGCCTAATAGGGTAATAGAGCCAGCCGTGGGTGTGGCAGGGGACATCCCCAGCACTGTGCTTTAAATACATGCTGATATCAGAGAACTGGGTAATGTACAACCCAAGACAGGCGTGCTATAATCAGATCTTTCCGACATGGAGGAGGGAATAAGGCAGGCTGACTGCCGCCATAACGGAAGTGAGAAATGTCTGTCCTGGAGTGTAAGGATGGCTGGCAGAGTCCCTGCTGCTCTTTGGGGGCAGTACACACCTGTTCCAGCTGGAGACCTGTCAGCCTGACCAGCCTCCTCGAGTAGACTTGTTGGGACACCACAAAAGGACAGGCTGTGTTAACAGACACACAGGACACTAAAATTAGCAGCTGGCCAAAATGGAATGGAAGGCCTGAGGAGGTAGCCGAGGTAACAGAGCCAGAGGTGTAAGTGGGTTGAGACCAATAGGGCATTCCAAACTTCCGTGGGGGCAAAGAGCACTCTGGGTTACTTGAGGTTTTGTGACACTGTGTTTTCCAACTATAGCTACTTACTCTATGAGTCCTTCCACCTACCTTCCATTAAAGGTCCTTCCTCGTGGGTAAGGTTCAGGTACAGGAGTACTGTGTTATGCCTCTGATGCCTGCTGCTTGTCACACTATTCAGCATACCCTTCCTCGGAGAGCTTGGGGCAGAGATTCCAGGAACCCTAGTCACATAGTTAGAGTGTTTGATCACACAGAAAGTAATAGAAAGATCTCTCTCTCTCTCTCTCTCTCTCTGTGTGTGTGTGTGTGTGTGTGTGTGTGTGTGTGTGTGTGTGTGTGAAGACAGATAGAGGTACAGAAAGGTCTAAGGATGAAAATGTAATGATCCAAATGTGACATCAAACACAGCCACAGAGAACACCTTGGGCCCAACCCTACCTGGCTCAAAGCCAAGCACCCATGCAGAGCTCTCTCCTTCCTGTGGATGCTTTCCCAAACAACATGGAACTGGGAGTCTGCAGGGCTGTCTGTGGGACCTGAGTGGCTGGCTCCCTAGCAATGAGACTTGGGCACACCACTAAATGCCATCCTAGCTCCCTCCACATCCAAACAAAAGGAAACCTGGGTTGGCCTACCGAAATCTTCTGACTCAGGATGTGAGAGCAGGATCCGGGTTCTAAAGGTGGCTTTGAAGCCAGCTCTGCTTTTTCTGAGCCACGCAGCCTTGAGCAAGTTACCTAAATCTCCCAAGCCTTAGTCACTGCCTCTGTAAAATGGGAAGCTGGGTATGTGAAGGCTTCAGGGAAGTGCGAAAGTCAGCCCTTCTTGATCGTGGCCTTTAGTCAGTGAACCCCTCAGGGAGGTGTGGCAGGCTTCAGCCACCAGAGAGGCATCTGGGAGGTACATGCTACACGCTGCTCTGGTTGCTGCTCCTTGGGTCATGTATGTATGTATGTATGTATGTATGTATGTATGTATGTGACTACTAGGTGTCAAACATGGCAAAGCATACAAAGTTCAACTCCCTGTCAGTGAACTATACAAAGACTTCCATCCTTAGAGCAAGCCCAGCCCAACTGTCCATCTAACTGACAGCAACAGCCATGGTCTGCTTGGGCCACCCTAAGCTCTGAGCATGGCTCTCTAACATTTCCATGGGGGAGAAGGCAGATAAACACTGAACAACACTGCTCAACCACAGAATTGTGCCAAGGAATAATAGATATCATGTTTATTAGTTGTCTGAGAAAAGGAACAAGTCCAGGTATTTGGCCCTCACCTCCCATGCACACGTGTACATGCATGTCCTTACCTCCTACCTCCATGTGGCTAAGTGTGTCTGAAACACTGGCTAAAGGACCCATTAGAAACTGGGCAGAAAACAGATGACAAGGGATGAAGAATTTTCACTGTTGAGGTGGTCGGTGTCCATCCCTGATTCATCTGTCAGATCCTTGGGCATGGATAAATATCATCTCTGTATTTTCTTAGAGAGGCAGCCTAGAAGCTTGAAAGAAAGGAATACATATTCAAGTTCACAAATTACATTTTTATTTTCACCAGGCAATTAATCAGAATTAAGTATTTCTGAATTAACAACAGGACTAGAAATCCACAGAGTGGCATCTGGGCATGAGGAGAAGAGCCGTAGGCAGCCTCAAGCAGTGCCTGAGTTGGGGGTGCAGCTTGGAGTGGTACTTCCTAAGAAGGCCCAGATAATGGGAGTAAGAGGAGGAAGAGGAGGAGGCATCAATGAGTCCAAGGCACCAAGCAGCAGTGTGGGGAGGAGATCTTGGGGTGTATGGGTGGGGATAGTCCCTAAGTCACCTTTCTTTCCACTAGCTTCTAAGTAGTTCTGTGTTCCCATTAGAATCATATCTCACAGGTTTCCAGGGTTCTCGCTAGTATTATTCTCAGTTTTTGGAAGAACAGATATCTCTATTTTTAACCACAGCCCTTGAGTTGGTATTCTCACGTCCCTTCGTGTCTTTTCAGCAGTAAGTCCAGGGCTTGCAGTCCCCCACCATGTGGCTTCTTCACTGCTGTCACCTCTGGCTGTCTGGCTGTCCCATCATCCCTCTGTCAGTCTCTGGAGGACAGCTTTAGTCAGGTGACACCTAACCCACAGGGCTGACCTTGGGCTCTTGCTGAGGCTGTTGTGGGAAATTAATTAATTAGTAATGAAGTAATAAGCATGACCTAATAGTATACTGTCACCAAGGGATTCCATTTATGTTCAGAATTTCAAAAATGTTGAAAGGGAAAGTATGGAAAAAGATACTCCATGAAAATGAACTCAAAAGCAAGCAGAGGAGATTATACTAATATCAGCCCACAGTATATCTGAAGTTTAAAAATTGTTATGAGTCAGAGAAAGATATTGCATATTAATAAAAGTCTTGACACAGCACGAAGCTATAATAGTCACACATATGTATGTACCTCAATGAACGGTGCAGACATCTGAAGTATGTATTGATGGGATTGCAGAGAGGGAAGCATTAACCAAGAACAGCAGCTGGAGATGTCAGCATCCAATACCAGTGGTGCCATGATAGAGCAACCAGAGAGTGGATAAGCAAGGAAAGAGGACGAGCACACCTCATGCCAGAGTGCCTATCACGGCAGGGCGCTCCACCTCTCCTGCTTCCTGTTCTTCTTGAGCACAGATGGAGCACTTTCTGAGACAGACCACATGTCAAACCTCAGATCAAGTGTCAACAGATGGCTGTCACACAAGGGGTCTTCACTGAACACAACAAGAAGAAATAAAAATGAATAACAAAAAACGCTCCTAGACATTCACACGTTCTAGTCAGACAATGATGGTGTATACCTTTAATTATAGCACTCAGAGGCAGAAACGGGAGGATCTCTGCAAGTTCAAGGTCAGCCTGGTCTATAGAATGAGTTCCAGGACAGCTGGGGCTACACAGAGAAATCCTGTCTCCAAACACAAGAAAGAGAGAAAGACAGAAGGAAGGAAGGAAGGAAGGAAGGAAGGAAGGAAGGAAGGAAGGAAGGAAGAAAGAAAGAAAGAAAGAAAGAAAGAAAGAAAGAAAGAAAGAAAGAGAGAGAGAGAGAGAGAGAGAGGAGGGAGGGCCACACCATTCTATTTTAAAAATGATAGATCACAGAAGTCATAAGACAAGTTAGATAATACTTAGACACAAGTAAAATAAAATAATAAAAAAAATACTTGACATACCAGAATGTCTGAGGCATAGAGAAAGCAATGATAAGGGGGATTTTTAAATAAGTGTCAGGCTGTCCAGACAGCTGAGCAGAGGAAGATCTGTTCCCTCCAAGCCTGAAGACCTGAGTTTGATCTCCAGGATCCAGTTAACAGAAGAAGAGAAACAGTTTCTGCAGGTTGTCTTATGATCCCCCACATATGTGCCATGGCATGTACACACACACACACACACACACACACACACACTCGCATGCAAATAAATACATAAGTAAATGCAATAAAAAATTTAAGTGTTTATACTGGACAAAGCAAACTCAGATGAGCGACTTGACTTTGCACTGAAGACACTAAAAATAGAATGACCCAACCCTTCAGAAGCAGAAGGCAGAAGTGGAAGGAAGGATATGCAAAGAGCGGAGGTAAGTCAGGTAGAGAATAGAAAACAGTGAAGAAAATAGTTGAAACCAGCAGCTGTCTTAGGAAGCGCAGCCGCATTGGCAGCCTGCAGGTCAGAAGTGAAAGCAGGGTCCCGCCACCACTTGCACAGAAACGCGGAGGATTCGAGAGAGCATCGTGAACAAGCACACACAAACAAGCTGGGTAACTGAGATAAAATGCACACATTCCTAGAAATACAAACTGCCAAGCCTGAAGTGTGAAACGAAAGAAATCTGAGCAGAGTTCTGTAGAACAAGGACAGCTTACAGACTCAAAAATAAAAATTCTCAAAGAACTTGAGAAGACTAACCCTCTGGCCCTCGTGGTGTCTGGAGGTTTCTGAAGATCTCTAACGTTTTTTTGCAGATCCTTCTCAAAGGCTTCCAGATGTTAAAGAGGAGCATCTCCTAACTTAGTGCATAAGGATGTCATGGATCATCTGTTTGTCGACTTGATTGAATCTGTTGGGTGGGTCTCTGTGGGCATTTCCAGGAAGGACAACCAGGAAGGTACCTCCCCACAGGGTGTGTGGTACCTTCAGGTGGAGGCCTAAATAACAGAGAGGTTCCAGAGACAGGCTGTACATTGCCTGGCCACTTTGACTCTGCTGTTGAGTGGTGTTTGCCTCATTGTTGCTGAGGACACTAGCCTTAGCTGACATCCGCTTCTCCAGCCTCCCAGACTGGACTGAAGATGAGCTGCTCTCCAGGAATCCTCTAGACCCACAGTGCTAGACTAGAGTAGTAATCCACCCAGCTCCTGGACCAAGCAGTTTCTCAGTTCTCAACCTCTCTATCATGCAGACGGTCAGGACAGCTAGGGCTATACAGAGGAAGCCTGTCTCAAACAAAACAAAACAAAAAACAAAGCAAAATAAAAGTCAACACATGAAAGAAAGTAATATTTTCTAACAACCAAAAACCTAAAAAAGCGCATGAAAATATTTTCATCTGAAATAGCATCAAAAGAATAAAATACTTGGAAATTAAGCCAGGCGTGGTAGCCCACGTCTTTGATCCCAGCAGTCTGGAGGCAGAGGCAGAGGCAGGCAGATCTCTGTGAGTTCATGACCAGCCTGGTCTATAGAGTGAGTTCTAGAACAGTCAGTGCTGTTACATAGAGAAACCCTGTATTGAAAAAAACAAAACAAAACAAAACAGCAAACTATGAAATGTTGCTTAAAAAATTAAATACATAAATAAATGGAAATGTATTCCATGTTCATGGATTGAAGAACAAGGCTATAAAAATGATGATCGTACTAAAGTGACCACCAGATTTTATACCTCTATGAGCTTTATGTCATGATCAAAATGTGTATTCCCAAGTTTATACTCTGAAACTTAATTACCATTATAATAGTGTTTGGAGCTGGAGTCCTTGGGAGTAATTAGGTTATGGAGACAGTGCCCTTATGAATAAATTAGTGCTCTGATAAAATAAGCTTTTTATTGTTGTTACTGTTTTCTAAACTACTTTTATTTATTATGTATGGCAGTAGGGATGGGGCATGTGCCATAGCGCACCTGTGGAGGTCCGAGGACAACTTTTAGGGATTCAGCTCTCCTTTTCTACCATATGAATCTGAGAGCTTGAACTAATGCCATCAGTTAGCCGAGATTCATCCATCCATCTATTCAAGCATCCGTTCATCCATCTATCATCTTTTACTATCTATCCATCCTTCCATCATCCATCCACCCAACCATTCATTTACTTGCTCACAAAATATTATAATCACATACTATGTGTAGTCTCTGTGCTAGGAAAAGATATAGTGGTGATTCAGACAGTTCCATATGAGTGATGGATGATGGATGGATGGATGGATGGATGGATGGATGGATGGATGGATGCTTAGATGCTTGGATGGATGCTTGGATAGATGAATGAATAAATATTGGATAACCAATGGCCTCAGATATGCCTGAGCTCACAGCAAACAAGGCTCTATCTTGGTTCCCAAACCCTGCCCACAGTATGAGTCACACAATCTCTAGCAACCACACAATTCTTTCCACAGTGAGGTTGCCCAGAGGGGCCCTGAGTCTCAGAGAGTGTCAGGAAAACTCAGCTCACACACAGCTCTTGCCCACATCTGCTTGCCGCTAAGCTTTGATGTGACCCTTGTGAGTCAGAGCTGCTCTTATCCTGATGCGCTTCCGCTTTCAACAGCCCTGTGAAGTTTCAGAGAAAAGTCCAAGGAACCGGTTCTGCCTCTGGGCTCTGATTGCAGACCACTTTTAAGTTTGGTTACTCCTCGATTTCAGTATGAATGGACCCGTGGTTGGAAATGACAAGGGTATCAGAGGAAAACTGGTGGCCTTTCTCCTGTAACATCTGCAGTAGTCGCTGAGAAGATCTTCTCATCAGACACAATACTCCTCAGCCTGTCTCTTCTGATGCACAGGCAGGCAGTCTTCTTGATATCTCTTCCCATCAGACTTGGGTCTGGCTCCTTCCTGACACACCTTGGACACTCATCCCGGTTCTTGACCACAGGTCTCTTTCTGCCAGGAGAGCTGCCTTCACCCCCAGCTCCACGTCTCTCTTCCAAGCACACTCCTGACTAAATTCACTCATTGCTTGTCAGGTCACCAGAGCCATGAGCCCTAGAGGCCTAGAAACACTCATTTTCCACAAGGCATCTGCTCTTGTGATGCTCTGATGCCAGGTTTTGTGTTAAGAGGATTTAGATATCATCTCTCAGGGATGACACCCTTAAAGCAATAGGAAGCAGTCCAGGGCAGCTCAGCCATTTCCATCTTCATCTCTGAGATAGATTGGCCTTCAGTACAATTACAACTTAGTTGTTTAAAAAAAAAAGTGTGTGTGTGTGTGTGTGTGTGTGTGTGTGTGTGTACATGCTCATGACATGAAAGCCCAAGGTCATGTATGTGCATGCACATGTAGGTTGACATCAGACATGTCTTCCTCTACCGCTCTCCGTCTTGTTTTTTGAGACAAGATTTTCCCTGAAACTGAGGCTTACCAGTTCAGCAAGGAGGACAGTGATCCCTAAGGATCTTGCTGTCTCTGCCTCCCCAGCTCTGGGATTACAGGTGCTCACCACCACGCCTGGTTTTAATGGAGTGCTAAGCTATCTCCACAACACCCTACCCCCTCCTTTTTTTTTTTTTAACTTTTGAACATCAAGTAAGATACTAGTGACAAGCATGCTCTGTGGACTGGGTAGCCGCACGCACGCATGTGGGAGAATATCAGGACCATCATTTTCATTCTTCCTATTTACTGTTCCTGTAACTATCAGCACCATCAGCATTATCAGCATCATGACCATTATCTCTCCACCCCTCACTTCTCAAGCACACGTTATCTTCCCAACTGGCCTGTTGAGCATCTCTCTACTAGGGACTAACCAGTGGCTTATTTCCAACCTCTCCTTTCCCCACACATAGCTCAGGGCTCTCTACACAATAGGTACCCGAGATGGTTTCCCAATTGATTGATAAACTCAGAGAAAAATAAATCCAAGGAAGAGTACTGTGTCTGATGAGAAGGTCTTCCACAGCCCCTGCTTCCTTCCTTTGAGCATCTTGAAACAAACACGGAGAGCAACATCATGATAAAATTCAAGTGAGCCATCCCATGCCACCTTATGCCAGGACACTTCTCATTCCAAAGCCTTCAGCCTTTCTAAGGAAGGGGTCTAGGAAGCCCCACTGTTGGCAAACTGAGCAAGCTTGGGCCATGTCAACTACAGGAGGGCTAAGTCGTTGGCTATGCCCGGCCTTGAAGCAGGACTCTACCTCTTGACCTTTGGATGTTTTGGCAGGGACTGTCACTCCACTGAAAAAAGCCCTTCTCCATAAGGGAGATGGCTATTTGTACATGTAACTTCATAAGTTCCTCTTGGCATACTTGCAAATGTCTCATTCTCACTCCTTGATGTACCAAGACTTCAAGAAGTAAAGTGTCAGTTTCAGGCTCATAAGGGAGGTAAGGCAGAGCTCTGCTCACCTCTCATTTCCCAACGAGCACTCAGAGGCATGCTGGCTGAGCCTGCTGCCAAGTCTCTCCCTGAGTCCCCTGGCTCCCCACTGCACAGGACGCTAAGGTCAACCACATCCTGCCACGTCCTCGCAGAAGAGATATCAGTCCCCACCACCAGCATTCTCTGTCCCACCACAGCCGGGCCAGCCCAGGAAGACTCAGGGCTTCCTTCTCCCTCTGATAACCACTGAGCGTCAGAGCCTTGCTCCAAGCTCCCACTTCAGAGTCAGCTGAGGAGTTTGCTCATACTGCAAAGCTGTAGGCCAGCTGCAAGGTGGGGAAAATGAAGGAAGGCTCAGACATCTGCATTCATGGGGCTCATTAGACTGATTCCATGACAGCTTGAGTCTAGGAGCCTTCAGTCCAGAGCATGCGTGTGTGTGTGTGTGTGTGTGTGTGTGTGTGTGTGTGTGTGTGTGTCTGTGTCTGTGTCTCTGTGTCTCTGTGTCTCTGTGTGTGTCTGTGAGTGTGTGTTTCTGAGTGTCTATGTGTCTCTGTGTATTTGTCTCTGTGTGTGTCTCTGAGTGTGTATGTGTCTGTGAGTGTGTCTGTGTGTACGTGTCTGTGAGTGTGTGTGTTTCTGAGTGTCTCTGTGTCTCTGTGTATTTGTCTCTGAGTGTGTATGTCTCTGTGTGTGTGTGTATGTTTGTGTGTGTGTGTGTGTGTGTGTGTGTGTCTGTATGTATGTATGTGTCTCTGTGTGTATATATCTAAAGTTCAGGAGTCAACCTAAAGTATCAAGTGTTGTTGGTCAGAAGACGTCAAACTTGTTTTTATTTGCTGTTAATAATGAACCAGGGCCTCATTGGAACCTGAAGCTCACTGATTTAGCTAGACCAGCTGGCCAGCCAGCTCAAGGGATGTCCCTGTCTCTGCCTCCTCCACACTAGTATTGCATGCACATGCCACAACACTCAGCTGGGGACAGAACTCAGATCTTCAGGCTCACTCCTCAGGCGCTCTACCAGTCCCTAGCCTAGAAAGGGAGGGACCCTGTCCTAGTTCCTTTGTCTGTAGGACTGCGGTATCTTTGGCTGGTCTGTGATGCACCTGTGTTGGGTGCTGCCAAAGGCTGTTGAGCTCATACTTTGCCCTCAGGAAAGCGGGTTGAGGATGTCCTTGAATCTAGCCTGAGATCTGGCACACCCAGTTCCACACAGGCAAGAGGAACTATACATTGTGGAGGGAAAATAGGCCTTTGAAGGAGCCTTCAGGAAGAACCTCCAGGATCAAGGCTGAGTCAAGTGGACATTGAGAAAACCTTCTTCTCATAGTGGTGGGATGTTAGAGCTCAGCTCCAAAGAGTAAGTAACCCCTCTCTGGAGAGGAAGAGTTGGCTGCAGGCCAATACAGCCTGGCTTTAATCTAGTTATGCCCAGGCTTATGTTATGTCCAGGGCCATTTTTTTTAACCATAAAATTTTCTCTTTATTTAGAAACAGTAAGGTGTGAACACAATTCAAAGCCAAGCACAGACTTTACACAGGCATCAGGTAAACAGAGATAACCACTAAGCACAGCAGACATGTTTAAACAAGTGTGACACTCACATCCATGTTGTATCAAAATACACTGTGAAACAAAGCCTCGGAAAAGACAGTTCATGGGACACTGGTGTGGGACTTGATATTAGTTAGTACCTTACAGACAGTGAGAACACCAGTACTCACCCTAGCACGTCAGCCAAATATATACCTGGTCTGAAATGTCACTCTGTCATCACTACCTCTGACGCTGCCCAACCTGAGCACTGGTTTTCTGAGACATGTTCTCTCCACACAGCTCAGGCTGACTTTCAACTTGATCCTCCTGCCTCAGCCTCCTGGGTGCTTAGAACAGTGTGCCACAATGCCTCACCCAATCTATTTTAGATTATTTTTCTTTTTGAAAACAATTTCATGGTAGTGATATAAATAGTAACCCCACCCCAAGTGCTGAGGACGGAACTTGAGGCCTTGTCAATGCTAGCCAAGTGCTCTATCCACCAAGCTACAGCCTCAGCCTTGAGATAGAGAACTTCTAGTCTTAAAAATAAAAGTGGAGAACTCTGAGAGGCCATCTGTTCAACCTAGGACCACAAAAATGTTCACAATCTGGCCATCCCCTGCTGTCCTCAAACCAAGACCAGCAAAGAACTCCTCCTATGGCTATATGAGAAAGCCCCTGAGTGTCCAGGCATGTTCCCTCACTACCACAGCAGCATGGTGCTGGCCAAGATTGCAGACACTTAAAAAACAAAAGCAAAAGCAAAACGGTTGAATGAGTGAGCCACCACAGTGAGCTAGCTTAGTTCCAGGTATGCAAATGAGAAACATGAAGCCTTTTTAAAGAGCTAACTATACAGTTCAAGGTCAGGGAAGCAGAGAGTGGGGGTTGGAATTTGTCTTATTTAAGGTACAGCATCTTCACTCACACATTTGAAGCCAGGACCATGAAAAATTCTACAAGAAACCCACAAGAATGGGAAGCTAGGTGAAGTCTTTTTATTGTTACTCCATTTGTCACTGTTAGCTCCAGACCCAGAAGCTTAGCTCAAAACAATGACCTCTCAATTATGTTCAAGATCATCACCCCAGGCATCCGGGACTAATGGCATTGTGCTTTTTATGGTTATTTTTGTCCAAGTGGCCCTAACAAAGTTCATCTCATGCAATAAAAACATTATCTTATTATGTGTTAAGTTTTTTTTATGACGTGTGTGTGTGTGTGTGTGTGTGTGTGTGTGTGTGTGTATGCAGCTGCCTGTGGAGAGAAGAAGGTATTGGATTCTCTGGAGCTGAAATTACAGCTAGTTAATCTAAGTCTTTGGTAAGGGGTTAAATCATGAGGTTAGGAGAAGGGATAGAGATTTTTGGGAGGAAGAAATAAATTTTGTCATATAGTTGGCTAATTTGTAGTACAGTGTTAGCTTCTTCCCGGACCTGTGTTCTTAAGGAGTAATAAATAAGGGATTTTTTTTTCCAGCTGGGGTCAAAGGATGACACTTCAGAGAGTGAAGAAGAGGGTGACAGTGAGTCAAACGGGCTTGCAGAGGTCATTCAAAACCAGTGAGGCTCTTGTCTGGGTGATGCTATGTCATTATGACCTGAATGGGACTCCTTCCTGTGACCATGACGCCTTCCCTACCTGGAGCTTCTCAGCCTGACACCCTGCCTAGCTCATGGGAAAGCTTTGGAGGTCCAGGACACATTCTCTTGTGTCTGATGAGCTTTGTTAGTGCCACTTGGACAAAACTAATCACAATGTCATTAGCCTTGGGTGCCTGGAGTTATGATCTTGAACATAAATTAGAGGACTCCATTATTTTGAACTAAGCTTCTGTGTTGGGCCCTGACAGCGCAGACTCATTCACATGGGTAACTTACACTCACCTTTTACGTCACCAAAACTGAAACGAGATTGTCTGATCTTCTAAGCAAGCATGAAAGATAGGAACCAATGTTCCCCTATTGCTTGTTTCCATGGGCTTGATAACAGCTTCTCTCCTCAGTAAGAATTTACCCAAAGTAACCTCGTGTTCACCAACTCATTATTTTTCTCTTGTTCTTCCTGCACGGCCCTGCCTGACAAAGGAAGAGACTTTGAAGTCACAGGTATCTAAAGAGATGCCTCCGTGGGTCAATGCACTTGCTGAGCACACAGAAACCTTAGTTCAGATCCTCGGCACTGGGTAAAAAGCCAGGCAACCAATCACAAAAAATAAAAAATCAAAAAGCTCATCATGAATGGGACAGAAATGCCAGAGCCAGGTGAATGTGCTCAGAGAGTACACTCCTTCAATTTATTTACAGATAGCATTTGTAGCCAGGGAGGAGGACACGGCCCATGAGAGGAGGACACGGCCCATGAAACTGTAATCCCAGAATTTGGAGGGTGGAAGCACGAAGACCAGAAATTCAAGCTCATCCTTGACTAGATAGTGAAATACTGTCCCAAACCACTCTACTCCCCCACCCCAAAAACTGTGAAATGTAGGTTATAGGTCAAGCCCTGTGGCTGCTCCACGTAACAGATAGCTTGTCTCCCTATAGCTTGTCACCTATAGCTCGTCACCTATAGCTTGTCACTGCCTCAGGTCACCTGGGTCTGCACTCTCATCCCTCTCCCTGACTTGCTCATGGAGATGGAAAGCTAAATCCTGAGTCTCCTTTGGTTTTTCTTCTGTTGATTTCTTTTACAGGGTGCCTAGGAAGAGATAACTAGGCCTGCGCAAGAATGGAACCCACACCCCCAGCAGCCTCCCAGTTCCCTAAGCTACTCCTTTTTCAAGCTCCAAGGCTTCCCACACTTAATGCAAAGCATCTCTGCTGAGTCTCTCTGAGTTGCTGGAGGGGAAACTCTAAACCTCAGAGTGAAATTAAGAGGCTGATTGGCCCTTGGGAAATGAGACAAAAAAACTAGCCCGGGTGAACCACTGGGCTGAAACTGTTTCCCCAGATGAGTCACAGCGTTATCCACGAGAAGGAATGTCCCTTTCCACCCCCACCCCCACCCCCACCCCCACTCCCCAAAGGGCCTCAGCTGATCTGGAAGATTGGCCTGGTTACATAGCCAGAGGAACAGAAGGCAAAAAAGCAAGAGACTGGGGTGATTGCTTACCAAAGAAACCGCAACCACCTTCCGCCCGCCCGCCCGCCTGGGTGGGGCCTGCCTTTCTTCTTTTAACCTGTAAACTGCTTGTCAGCACCTCTGTTTCCTGCCAGCTCTTAGAGGAGACCTTTGTGTGCTCTCAAGAGACCATGCCCTCAATCCCATCACCTCTCTCTCTCTCTCTCTCTCTCTCTCTCTCTCTCTCTCTCTCTCTCTCTCTCTCGGGCAAGGCAACAATAGTCTTTAGGCTTATCCCCAACAAAAAGACGTTAAAACGCAGGGGCCAGTCACCATACGTGTTAAGGACCAGGAAAACAGAGAGCAGCAAAGTTAGCATGGGGTACCTGTCCTTGTGGAGTTGACAGTCAGCCAGGATCAAATAACTGGTACAGAGAGCATTCACCAAGGACAGAGGTTGGACAAATGTCTAGAATGTGACAGAGAACCAATGTGTATGTGGCAATCCAGGAAACTGTATTAGTAATTGTCAACCCATCATGATTTATTTGTTTGTTTATTGATAAAGAAAGAATGGGCCGTCTGGAGAGTATAGTCCAAAACAGGCGAAGGCTGTGAAGCAGACGGAAGATCCTTCGGTGAGGGGCTCACTGGGAAAGGTCTTTGGAAGTGGAGGACAGGGTCTGTCTGAAGAGGACAGCACAGAGGGGTCCTAGTGGCAGTAAGAGGCAGTTAGAGTGTGCAGCAGGGACCTATGTGGTCAGACCCCTGTTGCCATCCCAAGGTCAAAGAGCCACTAGGAAAGCGCATGCTCGAGTGTCCAGCTGTGTGTGAGTGTTTGGAGCACATCAATGCTTATGGCAGCTGAAGCTGGAAAGTAAAGTGATGTATGGCTAACTCACTGCCAAGTTCACCTTCACTTCGCTGTGTAATATGGCTCATTTAACAAATGCCGGGATCACATGACAGCTTACCAGATGCCAAGCTAAAAGCTCGGCAAATATCAGCTCACTCTGTCCTCACAGTGGCCCTGTGACATGGGTGCCTCCATTAGCTTGTTTAAAAGATGGGCCATCTTAGCTGGGGTATTCAAACCAACACCATAAGTGACAATATGATAGTCTTCCTTAGTCCCTGAGGGACATGGAGAGTTCCAGAAACCTGCTTGTGCCTATGGGGGAGGAGGAGGAAGAGCAAGAAGAGGAGGAGGGCAGAGAAGCAGCAGCTGTAGTTACTGTAGCTGAGGGAGACAGATGGGCAGGAGCAAAAGCAGGTCAGCTGTCAGAGGGCCCAAAGAGCCAACCACAGTGGAGCAAACAGTGCTGGTATGAAGACATAGTTCCTTGATCCTGTCTTGGCTGAGGTCACAACCTCTGTCCACAGGACACCAGGTTTGCTCTCCACTGGATCAGCTGCTTTGTGAAATTCGTCTTCCTTTGTTGGCTCCCCACTCCTTCCAGGCGTACCTTGAGATGCAGATATCTTTAAAACCTCCCCAGATTGCTATTTTCCTGAGTATAAATTCAATAACACATTATTTTCTTCAGAATATTATAGGCCTTACTTATTTGCCCCCTGTTTTCAGGGTTGCTGTGGAGAAGTCCACTGTTGATTAGTAGTTTGGCTGGGTATAGAAATCCAGTCAGAACCAGCTTGCAGAGCTGCTGTTGAGGACTCAGTGCCACCCTGTGCCCCACTCCCTTGCTCTTGAGACAGAATCTCAAGTAGTCCTTGCTGGTCTCACACTCTCTCTGTAGCCAAAGATGACCTTGAACTCCTGATCTTCCTGCTTCGACCTCTAAGATTCTGCCTTCTGGGACAAGAGCTACACCCCCATTTCTCAGACCTGTTATAATGATTTTGTTCATGCTATTATTCTCTCTCTCCCTCTCTCTGGAAGCTCTCTTTCTGGAAGCTCTCAGTATCTTTATCTTTGAAATTTCACAATAATTGGCGTTGCTGTGGGCCTTCTGTCCTTTGTTGGGTAGNGGGGAGGGGGCTCATTAAGCAAGATTAGATAGGACATGGCTAAGGGTGGGAAGCATCAAGATCTGGAGGAGAGAGGAACACTCCAAAAGGCTGGGTTCCCCCAGTGCAGGCCTCGGAGCACCACTTCCGAGAACACAAATAACTGTGAGACTAAAAAAGAAAAAGAAAAAAAAAAAAGACCAGACCCAAACTAACATGTAAAGAGACACATGTTACCACTTACAGGCCAATTAATGTTGGTGTAGGGAGAAGGGCACGGGGAAGGGAGGCCCCCAGGGTGGGAACGAGCAGGCCCGAGGCTGAAACGGGTTATTATGTGTCATCGGGAAACTTAAGAAGAGGGAAAAACAAGCCCTGATCAAAGTCCCTTTTGTCAAGTTCTCCAGATTAACAGACGACTGACTCTGCACTCTGGGCTCTGCTGGGTTGCAAGGGCAAGGGCAGCAGACAGGGATTTGTTAGGACTTTCTTCTTCTCCTATGCAGCTGCTGTGCTACAGAACTTACCGTTCTGACGGCCCAGCTGTCTGAGGCCACTCCAGAAAGGTCTGCCTTCCTTGGGACTCTTTGGAAGGACAGTGGGGTAAAAACTCTGGACCCTGAAGGCAGACTCAGCCTTTCTCACCCTGTAGCCTCTGCTGTGCTCGGGCTCCAAGGAGCCTAAGCCCATCAGCTGCCACTCCAATCCCTGTGGCCTCATGTTGTCCTCTATGGATCACAGAAGGAAAACAGACTTCCAAGGCCGGCTTTGAAGTCCTTGCCATTCTATGCCCCCAAGCCCCGTGTCCTCAAGGGTTGTGTGCCAGTCACACCAGATTACCCGGGCTCTCCAAATGCATCGTGCTCTTCTGTCTCCACATCATTATGTTCTCTGCCACCTTCTCTATCTCTCCATCTCCTATCCATCCATCAGGGTGGTTCTGGTATCAATGCACTTGGGAAATTGGCTCTGACCACCCCACCCCCCTGCCCTGCCAATGTCAAAAGTGTCTCAAAGCTGTGTGTAACCCTTAGACCTCCAAACAAAGCCCTCCCTCAGCACTTTGCTCAGTAGGAGCCCTACCCACCCATTGCTCTCTTTCCACACTGATGAGGGTGTGGAGGTCTTTGTGCCACCTGGCACAGAGAGGGCACTATGTGTTACATGGCTATAGGAACACCAAAGCATGGGAGGCCATAAAATGAGGCCTAACAACAATCGTATCTATTCATTGTTATTACCCTGATTTTACTTACCACTCATAGATTTGAGACTATGTCTAACTATTACACTATATTAAATGACACGGGGCATCCCTCTGTGGTCCCACTGTGGTTTATACAGCAAGGGAAGGAAGATGTCAGTTTCACAACTTTGGTACCTTATAAATGCTACGTGGAGATTCTCTGTGCTAGCTTGTAAATAAGCAATCCTGTTCTGGGGGCCCATGTGGCAAAGAACTGTGGAGGGGAGACTTTGGAGCCCATGGGATGGTTCTGGACCCACAGAATGCATAAAACCAGGACCCTCTCTTATTCAGTGACAAAGGAATGAATTCTAGGCTGTAAAAGAATCCTCCCCTCTTCTCATCTCTTCTCCTCAGTCAAGCCTCCTGGTGAGATTGCAGTCTAATGCTTCATTGCAGCTTCTCAGGCCTGCTGGGAAGACTCCATTGGGCTACCTGGTCTCTTGACATCAGGATGGGAGCAGATAAAGGCCTATATTGGCTAAAATTGCCATCTTTTCAGTAATTTTCTGCCCAGTGATGAACAAATCTATAGGCTAATAATCTATAATCTAAAGATGTCTTCCTTGGGGGTGGGGATGTGGCCCAGTTAATCCACTGCTTCCCGGGCTAGCCCAGAGCACTGGTCTCAATCCTAGCACTTTCCATTGAGTGTGATTGTACAAGAGCCTATAATCCCAGAATCTGGGAAGTGGAGTAGATGGATCTGGAATTCAAGGTCATCCTGGCTACAAATCAAGTTTGAATCTAGCCTGGGCTATAGGAGAGGCTGTCTCAAAAAGAATTTCCTTTCTGATCTGGAAGTCCCCAGAGAATCCTGTTCCATTCTAATGAACTGATTGATTTGCAAGAAATTTTGGGCTGGCCAGTGGGAGCAGAGCCATCCAGGGAAAGGATGAGAAAGAAAAGCCATAATCAGACACAGGGCAGGAAGAGCCCCTGCCAGATGTCAGGTTTCTGAGTTTCAGCCATCAGAGATGCAGTCATCAGGCTTTGGTCAAGGTGACCTTGAACCACAGCGTTGTCTGTAACACAGCCCTGGGGACAGAATGAGTGCCAGGATTCCCAGGCCACAAGGGTACTGTTTACTAAGGAAACACTCCAACCCATACACTCTTGAATCTCTTCAGTCTCTCCCTTCCTCATCCATTCAGAATAGACTATGCCTATGGTTAGTAGCTTTTAGGATCAATTACTATAAAAGAGACATCTGATAACATGGATCTTCAAGAAAGACATACATGAATTGAGGTAAGGGGCAGGGTTAAAAAGCTATGTTAGGGTTCCTTCAGTGCCCACTTTCCCTCTCTCCACATGCCTTAGGGAACTTTGTTCCACATGCTTCCACAGAGTGGATGGTCCCCTCTTCCACCTAAGTCCCATGGTCCAACCCCAGTCAGAATCCTGAGTCTCTGGCTACTATAAACAGCCCGCAGATGAAGCACGTGTCAAGAAGGACCAGTCAGATGCTCCCAAGGGGACTCTGATGAATGCTAGGGTTGGGTTTGAGAAGTTTGAGGCTATGGTGGCTGGCTTGTGGAGAGAGCAAGTTGAAGATCTAGAAAGGGGAGGCCTGTTAAGCATGATTCCAGCCATCTGTATTTCTTTGACCTCATAAGTTACCTTTTTACTTAAAATTGTTTGACTTGGGTTTCTGCCACTTAACTAATTTAGTTATTTAATCTTGGCATGTAATTTTAGCTGTGAGTCTCCTGGATGACAAAGGGAAAGAACCGTGGTAAAGCACAGAGCTCTTGTTCTTCAGCACCCTAAGGCCCAAACCGCAAAACAGATCCTTTTTCACAGGGGCGCAAGCCCTTCTTTGGCATCGGCGAGTGGCCCAGAGCAGTGTCTTCCACAGATGTTTCAACAATGAGACAGACATATTCTTCCCATGGCAGGCTGCCTTTGAGACAAAAGGCAAGCAGCAAACACGTATCATCAGTTAGTGCTCACAATGAGGACTCCCACTGGCCAGCCCAACATTTCTTGCAAATTGATCAGTTCATTAGAATGGAACAGGGTTCTCTGGGACCTCCCAGATCAGAAAGAAAATTCTTATCTTTTTGAGACAGGCTCTCATATAGCCCAGGCTAGACTCAAACTTGATTTGTAGCCAGGATGACCTTGAATTCCAGATCCACCAGCCAGAGAGGCCTCAGCCTGTCCCATCTTCCTGGGTCCTGTGACACTCGGGCACAGTTCCTCCAACGGCTCCTCCAAGGTGTGACTCCAACACATCGCTTCTTTGGTTGGAAGATTGGTGTTTTCTAGCAAGGGACTACAAAGCCATATTACACTCACTGCTAAGTAAACAAATGCTTGAGGCTGTGTTTTACTGGTTCCATATCATCTGCCATCTGGTTTGGGGGAGCAAGGAAAGCTGTGGTTTTGTTAGGTTTGTGTATATGTGTATGTTGCTGTTGTTGAGTTTGTTTTTTAAGGGTTTTTTTTTTAAGTTTAGGGTTTTTTTTTTTTTCTCCCCTCCATGAAAATTCTGAGGTTGAACGCTGGCAACAGTAAGGGGCTGCTTCAAAGCCCTCTAGTTTCTCACATCTTAACACTCAGCTAAACGTTGGAGGCTGGTCTGGGTCCCCATCTGCTAGGCAGCCTGTTGTGTGAAAATGAGATCTATACATACGCAGGGCTCCTCGGGCCAGCGTCCAAGATCCGAGGGATCATTCCGAGCGAGCCGTGAGTGGTGGCTAGTGACTGTGGACTCGATGCTTGCAGAACAGGCGACAGTGGGTGAGAGCATGCGACAGGAGACTAGAGGAAGCCTGTCTCCACAGCAGAGCTGTCAGGGCACGCTGGCTCAGCCTTCAAGACCTGGGATGCTGGAGTGGAGATCTTGGAACGGCAAGCATGCTCCAGGGGCTTGAGTGGAGAATCAGCCTAGGCTTATTTAGAATCCTCACCTTGGGAAGATGCACGATTCACTCGGGGGTGAAAGTGAGGTGTGTGTCAGGGGTGGAGGGTGTGCGGTGCATTGTGGGGGTGGGGAGGGATATGTTTCGTCAGGGAGACGGGGTGTACTGTATGGCAGGGGCGAGGTGCGTCGTATGGTGACGTCAGGCGTAAGAGGCTTTGTATATGGACAGTAAAGCTCAACAGCCCAGCGTGGCCTGCCAACCCATCGGCTTTGCATACTGGAGCTCTCGGAAAGGGGGAGAGGTGTTCTTTGAGCAGTTTTTGCAACCCTTGCCCTGACTTCTGCTTCCTTATCTATCAAACAAGACAGAGGTGGGTCTCGGTTGCGCCACAGGACCTGGCAAGCACGAAAGCCGACTGAGGCTGGAGGGTGGGGCCTAGCACATGTATGTTGAATAAAAGGATTGAGGACACTCAGCGGAGTGGAGTAACCAAGGCCATGTGAGAGCCTGACCAGTGAAGCCACAGACCCCAGGTTCTCAGAGAAGGCCAAATTTGTAGCTTTGGAAATTTTATATTGAAATATGACATGCCTAATATTTCCATACTAGCAGCTGGTAAAACTATTAGAAATTATTCTGGTCACGTAAGATTTGTCTGTAACCCACAGAAGGCACCCCGGATCTCCAGCTGGTGTCGTCCATGGAGGAACTGGGTCAGACTTGTAAAAACCATGGACTGCCGTGCATGGCTTTGATGAGAGCTAAAGAGGCCCAGACCAGGCTAAGCATGTTGGTCCTGCCCTGTCCTTCAAGAACTGTGGCTGACACATCAGTCTCCTGGCATTGGCACCTCCAGGTGTGGCATATGGGGCTGAAAGGGCTTTCCCAAAGGTACTGCTCTAATGTTCACATCTGAGACAGCTATGAGGTTCTAGTTGCTGGAGAGTGCAGTGTCCATACATACCCTTCACTTTTATTTCTAAAGTCACTGCTGGGAGACAAATGAGCTCTACATGGCTGTGCTGCTGTCGGTGTCCATGTGAGCACGTCCACACGCCTGTGCACACGTGGTGTCCCTGTGTAACTCTGACTTATACATGAACATGATTGCGGTGCACTGCTTGGATGGTAATCTGCTCCATCCTCTCCACCAAGTCCGCAAGCTGGTAGCTATACAAAGTGACACTTAGGTGACCCATCTCTGATTACATGTGGGCCCTCTTGGGATGCTGACCAGGCCTTGCAGTCTGCACAGCTGGAGAATTTTTACATGATTTTTCTCTGGATTTTGCAGTGGTGAGGTTTCTCTGTAACCCAGCTTTGGAGAAGGCCTTGGGTCATCCGACTTTCTCAGTAAAGAGTCCTAACTGGGATTCCTGCACAGTAGTAAAACCTTCTCATTTGCATTTCCAATCATGTGACCAGATCATGTCAGCAAAACAACTCAGAGTCCTGTTTTTCCCCCTCTAATGGATCTCATGTATTTGAAATGAAGCCATTATATTGTATGTCCTAAGTTTAAAAATGACTATGCAAGCTTGGGGATGAGTTTATTTTATTTTATTTTTTGGTTTTTCAAGACAGGGTTTCTCTGTCTGTGTAGTCTTGGCTGTCCTGGAACTCACTCTGTAGACCAGGCTGGCCTCAAACTCAGAAATCCGGCTGCCTCTGCCTCCCAAGTGCTGGGATTAAAGACTTGTGCCACCACACCCCGCTGGGATGACTTTAAAACAACCTCCTAGGGTTGTTTTAAAGCCCAGACCTCACCAAGACTCCCTTCTTGCCATGTGGCCTTGGACACACCCTCTGAGGCTGGCTGACCTAAGTCACACCCCCCGACCCCAGTCCTTCCTATCTCAATGCTCCAAGACGAGGTAACCCAGACATGGTGAAAACTCACTACCAAAGGTCCCAGGGATTTCTAGGGCAGCTAGATCACTAAACCAGACCCGTGAAGAAGGACTGGTCCCCTGACAGACTGGGAAACTGAGGCTCAGCTAAGTGGGGTGTCTGGGGAAAGGTGGGTTGATAGAGAGGCTCTCTTTCTGAAGAGCTTGAGGGCTCTCAGGGACTTGTAAATCCTTTTGGGGGGCAACCAGGCTGGAAGTGAAGGGCCTCTCTGAGGAGACCCGGAGGCAGTTAAAGAAAATAACTAGCTAATTTGCTGCTTAGTCAGGCGTGGGCCTATCTCACATTCTAAAACTGAGGTAACAGCTGATGTGATTTAAGAGCCCACGGAGATAAAATGAAGTGTAATTACTTCACGTTATTTTATTTTCTGTGACATTCATGCAAGACACCCCTACTCCACTTTCACCTGCATCAGAAATGCTCTCTCTCTCCACTAATGTGCACTGCAATCTTCCCAGGCCTATCTGTGCCTGACTGGGCTCCATGACGTCTGCCCATGATGGACCAGCTTCGGGAGTCCTTGGTGCCTCAAAGTGGGCAGACTTTGAGGCACAAAGAAAGGAGGGTAACGAAGACATTCTCTATCTCTATTACACACACACACACACACAGAGAGAGAGAGAGAGCGAGAGAGAGAGAGAGAGAGAGAGAGAGAGAGAGAGAGAACACAAGAAAACCACATCCAGTCTGGGCTGAAAAAGCAACGGTGAAGGGTGACTACCCCACCCAGTAAATCAAGATGTGGGATTCAAACCACTTCCTCCCTCAGCTTCAGGTCAAGAGCGTCACGTATCTGCATAAGACCTCACAGGGGCGGAGTTGTTGCTGCCGGGACGTGAGTGCAAAACCCCACACAGGTGACAGGTCACACACCCATGGACACAGCCAAGTAGAGGAGAGGCCAGGATGAAATGACAGATCTGTTCACCTCACGAGACAGGACCACTGGACTCCATTCTCCAAGATCCCAAGGACCCAGAGGTCTATAGGCCACAGTCCTTGAACCAGACTAAGATAGCTCTGGCACAATTCCTGCTGAGCTTCTGGAATGTTCTACACCCATCTCCTAGGCCTGAGATTCTCTCTATGTAGGGACCCCTTATGAACTCAGGCACTGAACCCACAGGGTATATTAAGAGGCTCAGATCTGGGCTGGAGTCGTGACTCAGCTAGTGAAAGGAGTTTACCCTGACACAGCCCGATGACCAAACGCCCACCCCTGGAACTCATGTAAAGGTAGCAGGAGAAAACCAACTCCACAACATTGTCTCTGCCTACACACACACACACACACACACACACACACACACACACACACTACAGAATGTGCGTCCACATACACCAACTTCAATGATAATCTAATAGAGGTGACTTTTGAAGGGTCCAGACCTTCACTTCAGAAGGCATACTGGTTGATGGCCAGTAGCCCTCTTTGTGTAGAAGGCTCTCTCTACCCGCTGGCAGTCATTCCCCATTATCCCAGATGGAAGGAGCCTTAGAGACCACAGTTCTTCGTTTTAGGTGCTGAAGCTACTAAGCCCCCTTCCATCGGATTCCCCATCCCCTTGGGGAGCTTATGATGTTGCTCCAGTGAACTGGCCCAGGCCTGCCTGCTGTGCAAGGATCCCAGGTTGTCGGTCTCTCATCTGCAGACAACTGCTGCCCCTGCGGGTGTTACCCACTCTCAGCTGTGACTGACTGTGATGTCTATGCGGGCTTACGGACTGGGTCAATTCTTTCTCTCCTACTGATCTCATCTCTAAAGTGGGAGAGGCTAGACAGGGGAAGAGTTTACTCCTTATCCACATTTGGCTTTGTGTCTGTCCCCAGGGACACCCCTGGAGCAAGGACTCAGCCAGCAAAGGCAACAACAACACAGCAGTCACAAATGGAAGAGAATCCCTATGTTTCCAGGTTCTGGGTCCAGTGTGCACTCTGTGCCCTAGAGACAGAGACAGGGAGGCAACCCCACAGCCTGAGATGAGGAAGTGCGTTCTCCACTTCTGAGCTACTTCTAGGGTGAGGGAGGGGCCTCAACTTGATGGTTTCTAGGGAGAGAGAGTTTGTGGCAGGAAGCAGGCCAGAAAAAAACAAAAACAAAAAACCTAAAAACAAAAACAAAACCAGAATCAGCCGGCGAACATCAGCTTGCCACATAGCCTCCCGGGACCTTGGTGGAGAGTCACTGGTACAATGCATCCCCAGAAGTCCCAGAAGGAGGCCGGGGAAAGTAGATTGGGGTTGGGCACTTTCGGGAAAGCTACCGACATGGCTGGGGACAAATAGCACTGTGCAACTTCAGATAAGGTATGAAGAAGGTGGGACCACATTCAACTCACACTCAGCAGGAAGGACTCTTCTCCCTCAGGAACTGGAGCACATATGTCTATCGTGGTAGCCAGGTCTGGGTTGAGGCTCCTCCACCTGTAAACTGGGGGCATTGATATTTTGTGGATGTTTCAAGCCCAGGCCTTCCTTTTCCTGAGGATAAGAGCAACTCCTCTTTCAGCATAGGGCCACAAGGTTTGAAAGGTTTGAGTGCCTGGCACATATTAGGGCTCAGCCGGTGGATGAAGAGATGAAGGCTGGAGACTTGGGGGAGCCTAGAAACTCTTGATTAGTTTGCAGTCTCGAGGGATCCAGATTCCGCAACTGGCTCAGAAATACTGCCCCACTTCTCCACCCCCCACTCCCAATTCTTCCTCTAACCCCCACTCCTCCCAGTCCCCCATCCCATCTCCTGTCTGTCTGTCTGTCTGTCTGTCTGTCTGTCTGTCTCTGTGTCTCTCTCTGTCTCTGTCTCTCTCTGTCTATCTGTGTGTGTGTGTGTGTGTGTGTGTGTCTCTGAAAGAGAAACAAACAAACATCCACCCCGGGCTTCCCCAGGCATAAGAAAACAACAGGTGCATCCCCCACAATATAGCAAGCTGGAGGAAAGCAAGCAGCCTCCTCCGCTCCAGCAGCAGCAGCAGCAGCAGAGCCAGGATCACCCACAGGTACCACAGTAGCAACGCACAGTTTCTGGTGCCTCCTAGAGCTCCTCTTGCGATGGCTGATGCCTTATTAGGAACTCAGAGTAGCCTAAGAAGGAGCACTGAGGAGCGTGTGCTGCTGGCCCTTGACAAGTTGGCCTCCCAGAGTTCCCCTGAGTGCAGAGGATGGAAGTGAACAGCAGAGTCCTGGTTGGGGGGAGACCCACACCACCCCAGAAAGACCCCCTCGTAGCAGGGAAGTCACTTCCTCTCACAGGGCCCCAGCTCTTCTACAGGAAATGAGGTGTGTGCCTTAAGTGAGATCTCAGAGCCCCTCTAGCCCTGGGATGATGAATGTAGCTGGTCACTTCCCAGGCTTCAGTCCTATTCAGGAAGCACAGGCTGTGGCCTGTGTACCAGGCACCTGTGCTGACCTGAGAGGAGATGGCACGTCCTGTTTGCTACTGCCACTGTAAGCTCTGGGCCTCATGAAGGCAGACATGTCTACACTTGAGTTTAAACGTGGATGGTCTCAGACTCCAAGACAGTGCTAACAGTCCCATCAGTTCTTCCAGAGAGATACAGGAAGATTCCAGAAAGGAAGAGGATCTCTGAGATGTGATCAGGGATATGGGAAGGTAAAGGCTGAGAAGAAAACAAAAGGGAACCTTGCATGTGACTGATCATAGCTGCAAGGAGACATACAGAAGGATGGGACCCCAGAGAGACAAGCTGGTGACACAGTACAGAAGATGTCAAATAGCAGACCATGAGGTAGCACTTGTCCTGTAGATATAAGACATGTGCAAAGATCCCAGGCAGGGTAGTGACAGCAGCATATCTTCGGTTTAGACTATGCATGTTGTCAGTGACATTGGTCCCCTCTGATCACCAGAACCTGGCCCACAGGTCAACCCAGTCATGCTTGCAACCCAGAGATCTTTTTTTTTATGTTGTTCCTTTACTCTTTTTTTTTTTTTTTAAGTTATGATTCATGTACACAATCCAATTTCCTTTTGCTTCAAAAGAACCAAACTTCTGCTTGCTCTTCCCCTCCTGGACACCCCCACTTCCCATGCCCAGCTCCCCCAAGCTCAGAGTCCCTGGACTCCAGACCCCTTCTTGCCTTTCCGTTTAGCACTGGCTCTTCATCTTACCCTCAGCCACCCCTTAATCCATGTAGAAAATCCCTATTGGTCCTCTGAGACCCTTTCAACCTGGTCCCCTGTAGAAGTCATTTCCCACCCTAGGCTCTTCTGTCTTGTCCACATTTACCACTGCTGAACTGCGGCATCTCTGATCTTTTGTCTTTCCCTTCCACTCACCTGCACCTTCAGCCTGTGTCCTGGGAACCTGAAGGAGAGAGAGTCCAGCCTGTGGTTTGTGCCCTTTAAAGACATGCTGAGTGAGAGAGCTGGCAGATACTTTCTTCAGTCCTGTATCCCCAGAGGCAGCTGGATCCAGGGCTGGCTCCCAGTCTCCTGGCTTCCCCTGCTGCTGGTTATGGGATTTATAGCAAGGCTGTAGCCTTTTATTAGGATGTAATGGCCTCCGTTAAAATGTGTTACATGGAAATAGCCTAATTAGGTGTGTCAAATAAGTCACCATTCCCCCACAGTGGCCGGCCTTGCCCACACAGTAGTGCCTTATTACATGGGGAGGGAGGGAGGTACAGGGACATCAAGGTTTCACACTGTCCCCACTCAGGCCTCTGCACAAGTCCTGCACCCCGAGCCTCACTCCATTGCTTCTGAGCATCCCTTGGGCTCAGTGTATGACACCATTTCCAGCAGCTCTGTTCACCCGTGCCAGGGTGGGTTAACGGACCCCCAACTTGGGAACCTTGTTTCTACTTCCCTTGACTGTTCCCAAGTCCTTGGAAAGATGGAAGATGTGCCCATCTCCATTCCAGGAGAGATTCTACTAGTGCGCTGAGAAGAGTTAGGCTTGGGTGGGAAAGCTGTTGGTGACTTATACATCTGCTTCCCCACTCCTCCCTCTCTCTACAACAGGTCTGATGTAGCCCAGGTTAGCTTCAAATTGCCCATTTGGTAGTTGCAGAAGACCTTGAATGTTTAACCCTCCACTTCCCCAGGGTTAGGGTTATAAGCATGCACCACTATGCTGGGTTTATACGGTGCTGGGGAATCAAACCAAGGTTGCATGTATAAACTCTACCAACTGAGCTACAGCCCTAGACTCCCTTTCTCTCTTTTCTTCTACTTTACCCCAGATGCAGGAGTCCAGCAGGAGGTGTCCATCCTGGGATGCCAGGAGAGTCTGCCTTCAGCAATAGAGGAATTCTGAACTGTGGGCCGGAGAAGCAGCCATGATTATTTAGACAGCACATAATCATTAGGCTGACTGTGAGTACTGAGAGTCCTGGGTGAGCTGCTCCCAAGAGAACTCCCCATACCCAGGTGGAACATTCCAATTGTTCTCCACTTTGGGGGACCTTGTCCTGCTTTCTCTTGCTTGCTTGGGTCATGGTTGCTCTGAAAAGCATTCTCATTGGTCAACTTGTCTACATCTGGAAAGAACTAAAACCCAAGTGGCTGGGTACATCTGCAAGGGATTTTCTTGATTGGATCATTTGAGGTGGAAAGACCCACCTTATATCATCTGGGCCACAACTTCTGGTGGCAGTCAATATGAGGAATGTGGAAGAAGGACGCTCTTCTTCTATGCCTACTCACCCTTGCTCTTGATGGCAGGTTCATTCTTTCATTGGCATTAGAGCCTACTTCTTGAAGATCCCAATGTTGACTGAAGACCAGATGAGACTTCAGCCTCAAGGACCAAACAACTATTGGATTGTTGGGCCATCATGAAAGAACCATGGTTAGAATAGTCAGACCACACCATGTAGGCCACTATAACACACACACACACACACACACACACACACACACACACACACACACACACACACTTAAATATTCATTCTTCCCATTCTGCTTGTCAAGAGAACCCTGACTAACACAGGTTATTTTGGCTCACAGTTCCAGATGAATAAGTCGCCATGGTGAATAAGTCGGGACATCAGTGGCTTGAAGCAGCTGGTCACATGGCATCCACAGTCAGGAAACAGAGACTGATGAATGCTGCTTCTCAGCCACAATTCTCCAGCTCAGGGGATGATACCACCCACAGTGGATGGTCTTTCCAATCAAGAAAACCATCTGAAGGCATGCCCAGAGGCCCGTTTCCCAGGTGATTGATTCTAGATCTCACCAAGTTGGCAACTGAGATTAATCATCACAGGCGCCCCTATCCCAGTCTGCTAGATTGAACCCATTCTTCAATGCCCAGACAAGTTCCATTACACTATTCTTCCAGACCTTTGAAAGCAAGCTGAATGAATGCAAGTGGGTCTCAGAATAGTTCTCTGGGATGATAGCAAGATTCCAGGCTCGCAGAAGTTCTATGTTAGAATTAGGCAGGCTTATTTCCCTGCAGAACTTCCCTGGTGTCCCTCCCGTTTGTGCTCATTAGGAATCCTCTAGAGAAAGCACGGCAGCTCAACGTGTCTGCTCTTAGGAGGGCCCACCCTGTGCTTTGCTGTCTGGTCTTACAGAGCCTCTTACAGACCAGGCTTCGGGTATGTTAGGCTGCCCTTGTGACCTATGGTGGCAAACAGGCAATTGGCTCAGTGGGCTGTCCAGCAGGCCTGGCAAAGATCCGTTAGTTTTCTCTTGTGTTATTGTCACTGCTATGAGAAGAGTGAACCCTGATGGCCACAGTTCTATAAGACAACCAGAGGATAGTTTCACCTCCGATTCTTAACTGGAAACAGAGCTGCCCCATCCCATTGCTGGGCCTAGGAATGAGAAGGCCCGGAGCTCACTGCTTACTTAACAGTCGCTGATGATAATTGTTGCTGCCATAACATGACCACAGGCTTAAAACAACACACACTGTGCTGAGGAGATGGAGTAGGGCACACAGGGTACCTGAGCTCTGGCCCTAGAACCCTCATTTAAAAAAAAATCCAGGTGTGATAAACACTCTTATAATTCCACAGCCTGAAGGACAGAAGCAGGGGGATCCCAGAGACTCAGTGGCCAGCCAGCTTCGATGAGTTGGCAAATTCCAGTTCTCAACCAGAGACTCTGTCTCAAAGAACAAGATGGCAAAGACACTAGCATAGCTTGTCCTGTGGCCACACAGGCAGATATACAAAGCACGCACTTACTCATTTATTATCCTATCATTCTGGAGAGCAAGTAGTTCAAAACCAGTTTTCCTGGACCCAAGTGAAAAACATGGCAAGCTGGATTCTCCTGGAGGCTCCAGGGGAAAAGCCACTACCTTGCCTTTGACCAATTGCCAATGGTCACCCATCCTCCTGGGCTTGGGGTCCTTCCCTCCACTTTTAAAGCGGACGACTCAGATCTGCCCACTTCTCGCTTTGGCCTTTCCACCCATGGGCTCTGGACACATGCAGAAGCCTCGGGACCATAAACCTCAGAGTTGTCAGGGCTAAGGGAGATGACTAAGAACATGCCTTACAAGCACGAGTTCTTGAGTTTGGTCTCCAGAACCCACATGAAAAAGCTAGGCACGGTGACGTAATCCCAGCGCCGGGGAGATGGACACAGGCAGATTCCTGCAACTCACTGGCCAGCCAGCCTCACCTAATGGAAAACTCTAGGCCACTGAGAGAGCCTGACTCAAAAACCAAGGCAGATGGCATGTCTGACAGCGGCACTAGAGGTGGTCATCTGGTTTCCACATTGTGAGCACACACATGCACACGCACACACACCACACAAGAAAGAAACAGAGATACCTCTGCCTCCCCTGCCTCCATCTGCCCCTCCCCATGTGATAAAGCTTTCTGCCTCCCCTGCCTCCCCATGTAATAAGGCCACACTGCTTGGATGGTGACTGATGTGACACACATAACTCCCCTTTTCGTGTAACACATTTTAAGGCCTCTCGTGACTACACTGAGACAACTGCATAACTCAGGGCGATCTACCCATCCCATAATGCTTAACTTAACCACACCCACAGATTCCCTTTGCTGTACAGAGTCATAGGTTCTGCACTGAGACTTGGGTATACCGGGGGTTGTGGGGCACGATTCAGCCTACCAACACTGGCTGGTCCCAAAAACAGCTTACATGTAATAGGGTTTCTTAAAATACGTTTCCCACACACACATCTTGGAATATCTTCTTCCTCCTGTGGACACTACATTTAGAAGTTAGGCCCATCCCTGTCTGATGTTTCTTTTCTCGGTTGCTATTATTGATGAAGAGATAGTCCCCTCATTACCAGCGGCAGGATTATATGCCTCCCTAGATCCAGTTTAGCTACCTGCTTTGCTTGGGGATCTCCAACTTGACGAATGAGCCAAGTGGGTAATTCCTGTGCCTGGCTGAACTGACTGATTGACACGTATGTTGGTAACTTAGGCTGTAGGAGTCTAGATGCTAGACCAGTAACTCCGGTGTCATTCCTCAGGAGACACCCCCCCCCTTGTGTTTGAGATAAGAACTCTCGCTGAGATGTGGGGCTCCCCGTTTGAGCTAGGCTAGCTGGCTAGTGAGCTCCAGGAGGGATCTTTCCATCACTGCTTCTCCAATGCTAGGATAGGAAGTGTGTGCTACTGTGGCCGGATTTGTATGCTGGCGCTGGTGCTCTGAACTCAGGTCTTCATGCTTACGCAGACACCTTACTGACTCTCTGCCCAGCCCTAGACCCACTTCTCACTGATCAGCGTTGTCCTTCCTAACCCGCCTGTCTGCCTTTGCTAGAGTGGGGAGAAAATAAGACTTAAAAACTGCCCCGTGCATGGCGGATGACAAGGGAGGGCTATGGCTCAGGGAGGCGGGGTCTTCTGCTGCTCACAGCGTACATTCCCTCACTGTCCTTCCTTCTGCAGGGCATGGTATACTCCTCTGCAGGGCATGGTATACTCCTCTGCAGGGTATGGTATACTCCTCTGCAGGGTATGGTATACTCCTCTGCAGGGCATGGTATACTCCTCTGCAGGGCATGGTATACTCCTCTGCAGGGCATGGTATACTCCTCTGCAGGGCATGGTATACTCCTCTGCAGGGCATGGTATACTCCTCTGCAGGGTATGGTATACTCCTCTGCAGGGCATGGTATACTCCTCTGCAGGGCATGGTATACTCCTCTGCAGGGTATGGTATACTCCTCTGCTTGTTGTGCCTTCCCTGGACAGTTCAAGCCCTTGAGGGTGGCAGGCAGGAAATGTGTGGCCTAAATAAACTAGCTTCATTCAGCTAGCAATAACTTTGTGGCTTTGGAGATATTCCTTGTTTCCTTGGGCCTTTGCCTGTCCCACAATCTACCACGAGGCCACATCATGAGCTCTGAGGCTAGTCTCTACCAGACCTGAAAACCTTGAGTGACTCTTGATTTTCTCAATATTTTGCTCAAATAACACAGGCTGTGGGGGCCTGAGTAACTCTTCACGCAAACATGGACACACCTTCTTTTAAACAATCTTCCCATTTTTACATTTTAATGGTCTCTTCAAAGCAAAAAGCCAAAAGTGGGAGCTGGGGTGGGGTAGGGTAGCTCAATCAGGGAGATGCTTGCCATGCAGGCAAGAGGCCCCGAGCTGGAGTCCCAACACACGTTTGGAAAGCAGGGCTTGGGGGAACAGATTTATAATTTGTTTTGGAGAGATGGAGACAAGCAGATTCCTGGATCTTACTAGCCAAATATACTAGATCCAGACCGATGAAGGACTCTCCCTCTCAAAGGAAAAAGAAAAGGTGAGCTGTACTTGAGAAAGGAAAAAATACATTAGAGGTTGTCCTTTGGCGCGCGCACACACACACACAGACATATGCACACACAGACACAGACATACACACACATACATATACACAGACACACAAGCATAGACATACACACACACAGACAGACACAGCCATAGACATTCACACACAAACACACACAGAGACACATACAGGCACAGACATACACACATACACATAGATACACACACACACAGACAGACACACAGGCATAGACATACACACACAGAGACAGACACAGCCATAGACATTCACACACAAACACACACACAGGCACATACAGACACACACAGGCACAGACATACACACATACACATAGATACACACACAGACAGACACACAGGCATAGACAAACACATACATATACACACACACAGACACACATATAGACACACAGACACACACACAGGCATAGACACATATACACACTGGCACAGACATACACAGGCACAGACACATACACACACAGGCACAGACATACACAGACACATACAAACACACAAACACACACAGACATACAAACACAGACACACAAACACACAGACACATACATATACATATAAACACACACAGAGACACACACAGACACACACCAACACACACACACACCACAAGAAAAGCAGTGCTGAATCACCCAGACTCTAGAATAAACATCTAGATGGCTACTGGGCCTCTTTGAGGACAAAGTAGATGCCGCAAAAGTAAAAAGCCACGAATGCCGACTGGGATTCCAGTCCACAAAGCCATCAGCCTCAAGGGTCATCTTGTGGAAGCAAGAATATGGATTCTGAAGAAGGCCTCAGGCAGAAAGCTTCGGGCCGAAAGGTCAGCCTCCTCTCCTCTGCCCGCTCTCGAATCTGGGGTAAGTCATGCCATTAATATTTTAAGCAACTAATTTGACATTTTTCCATTTAATTAACTCCCATCTATATGAGAACAGGGTTTTGAGACTAGCATGACATTTAAACAAAGTCATTTAAGATTTGCCATTCCTGGTGGCTTGCTCCCTTTTTCCTGGCTCTGTTTTTGCCCCATTTCTGTTTGGCATGGCTATTATCAAGCTGGTTTATCGTCTCGGAGAATGACCAAAAGTTCTCTAGACAAAACATCCCACACTCTCGTCCTGGGTGACGTGGGTGGGCCTGGAGCCCTGGGCGGGACTCCTTTCAACTGGAGCCTGCTCTTTTCCATTCCTCCCTGCAAAAGGGTTTCCATCCTAGCAGGCCCCAGTCACCAGCTAATGTTTTCCTGTTGCCAACCCAACCCAGGATAGGAGTGGGGGAAGGGCAGAAATGAAAACCATTGATCAAAGCAAGCCTTGCCACCTAGGAAGACAGGGGCCTTCCAAGGGGGAGGCGGTGGCTCTCTGACAATTTTCTTTTTCAAATGACAAATAATTGCTGTCAGACCATGAAATGATTAAGAAATAAGGAAAGTAGACAAATGGAGCGCATCCAGGGTGGGATGGTGTGTGTGTGGGGGGGGGGAGTGGGGAAGGGCTTGCTCAGTGTTCCATAATTGAAAAAGTGCACCCTAATTAGCTCCCACCCCAGAGAATTCATAAGTTCTGTGCGCCATCACGCAGCCCAGCAAGTCACAGAACTCAAAGCCATTAAAGTTTACTACCAGTTGCAAGCAGACATCTTTGCCTCCAGCTGCGCCCACTCAGACTCCTCAGCAAGCCCAGCACTCAGACAGAACGATCCGCCTCATATTTTCATCTGCCAAAGTGGCTCGCACACTGCTTCTCAGCAGCTTTGGCCATCCCCAGATTCTCTCATGGAGGCCAGCAAGAACTCACAAAAGACTATTGGGGCTGCATGCCCTGTGTCCGTGGGGGAGAAAAGGGGCTGAGAAGGTGGTCCAGCCAATAAAGCACTCGCCCAGAAAACATGAATTTGGATCCCCCCCCCCCCACAACTCATGTTAAAAGCAGGAGCAGCAGTCCAAATTTGTAATCTCAGCCAAGGTGAGATGGGAGGCAGAGACAGGTGATTCCTGGAGCTTCCCTGTCCATCCAGATTAGCTACTTGATGTTCCAGGCCAAAGAGTCACTCTTAAACAAGAGGAAGATGCCTGAAGAATGTAGGTCTTCCCCTGTCCCTAACATGCATGAGTACACGTGTGCACCTACCACACCAACACAATCTCTCTCTCTCTCTCTCTCTCTCTCTCTCTCTCTCTCTCTCTCTCTCTCACACACACACACACACACACACACACACTCCTATTACAAACTCAGATGCAGGAGCCTAGGGAATAACATGTCTGTGTGTGTTCCCGTCAGGACGTTTTCTTGAAATGCCTAATGAGCCTGTAGACTTTAGGAGGAAGAACACTACTGGACTGGTGGGATACCAAGCCTGAAGGCAAGACCTGTAATTCCAGCTACTCACCTACTTGGAGGCAGAAGGAGCAGGATCTTAAATTCAGGTGCCTGCCGCCTGCATACGGAGTTCAAAGGCTGGCAAACGCAACTTAGAGTAACATTGTTAAAAGGGGGCGGAGCTGGGAATGTAGCTCTGTGATGGAGCAGCTGAATTTGAACAGTATCAAGAGAAACAGGAGGAGGAGGAGGCGAAGGAGCTGGGTTCCTTTCTCTTCCCCTCCCAGCTCCGAAACTTATCAGCTCTGTGATCTTGGGAAAGTGACCTGGTCTCTCTCGGAGGAGTGCTTCCTTGATGAAAAGCAGATAAAGTGTTGGGTGTGGCGTCACATACTTGTAATCCTAGCACTTCAGAGGCTGAGGCAAGAGGATGAAGAGTTGAAGGTCAGCATGGACTGACCTTGGAGGACACAGTGTGGGAAGAGAATGCACTATTATTGCTGACTACACCCCTTGATCAATCTTTATATCTTACTTGAGGTGATATCTTACATACACACACACACACACACACACACACACACACACACACACACCCGGTTATAATAATCTAGAGAATGAATTAAATGTATGTTAAGGACCTTATACCAAGTTGGTGTCCAATTAATGTTTAACTTCAATTGAATCAGCCATAATCTGTTTGTTCATTCATTTAATCTATCAGCTGATAGCACTGAATGGCTGATCCTTGTCCGACACTTTGGACAGGATACAGAAAGGTGGTACGGTCTTGATTTGCACCTACAGGAGCTTACTTCTTAAAAGTCAGAACAACAAACTATATATACATAAGCACACAGATTATAAAATCAAATCTGAAAAAAAAATCATCCAGAAACCAAATATAAAGTATTAGCTTAGTGGTGACTTGGAAGTGAAGGCCCAGACACTATGAAAGAGTCAGCATGAGAGGACTTACCAGGAAAAGCATCGCTGTTGATGCTACAGGAGAAAGGGCTGGGGACAGATAATAGTTATCTAAGTCACTGACTAAGTCAGGCCAAGTTCCTCTAACTGTTAGAACAAACAGCCCCAAATCTGTGTGAGTTACAACAGGAAAGCTTCATCGAGCTTCTTGTCAGATCATTGGTGATGGATTTTTTTTTTTTTTTTTTCCCAGTAATCCAAACCCAAGGTCTGGCCGAAGAGATGGCTCAGCAGGAATCTCAGGTGTTTGCCACAAAGCCTGATGAATTGAGTTCAATCCCTGGGACCTACCTGAATGTTGGAAGGAAAAAGCTGATTCCTGAAAGCTGTCCTCTGACCTCCATATTCAGGCCATGGCATATGCACACACACACACACACACACACACACACACACACACTCATGCAGACATACAATGTAAATGTAAAAATATTTAAAATAAAAATAAAACCCAACCCCCTACCAAACAAACCACCCTCAACCCCCTAGAGTCTCCTGGCAGTGTGCCCACTGTGTCCTTTATGTATTTGGTCAGAACAAAGAGTTTGTGTCCTATGTATAGGAGAAAAGTCTCCTGGGACAATGACGATCACCCCATGGAGACAGCACCCAGGGTCTTCGATCTGGGCTCAGATACACAGTCTTGAGTCCACAGAGGGGCTTGGAAAGAGAATGTGACTATGTGCAAACCAAGAATTTCAGAGAGAGAAAGAACACAAGGTGAGTTTCCTGCCTCACAAAGTAAGTACAGGTAGGACGTGTGGGGCTCGCGAGATGAGAAGCAGGCAGTCAGGCTTGGTAGGGCTTTGTAACTAAGGAAGGAAATGTGAATTTTATCCTCAGAAAATATGCAGGCATCCTGGCATTCCTTATAGACCAGACAGGATTTTATTCCATAAGAATGGGAAGCTAGTCCAAAGCAGTGGTATGACCTGATTTGTATCTTGTGTCTTTATTCTTATGTTATGTGATGTGATGTTATGTTATGTATGTTCGCATGCGCACACACATGCACATATACACATGCATATGTGTATGTAGATGCCACAGCATAAATGTGGAAGTCAGGGGAAAACTTGAGAGAGTCAATTCTCTCCTTACACCGTGTGGGTGGCCAGGTTCAAGATCAGGATCTCAGGCCTAGTGGCAAGCACCCTTCCCACTGGACATTCCACAGGCCCCTGACTGAGATCTTTAAAAAGACTCTCCGGCTGCCACGAGAACAGTGTCCATAGGGGATAATGGGAGCCAGAAGACCAAGTGGGAGAGATCAGCAGCAGTCTGGCCAGAGAAGAGGGGGAAATGGATGTAAAAGCGACATGGCCTCCATCGCACAGTGAACCTAAGAGCCACAAATCCCACTTGGGTTCACTGGCCAGGCAGTGTGCAGATTTTGCTGATCCCCTGGGTATCAGGTAAGATCTTTAAGAGGTTAGAGAAAGTATAAAAGACTGTGGCAGAAGGTAGTGGAACCATCTCCAAGATTACTCCCTGGACCAAAAGCTGAGGCTGGGCTCCCCTGTTGCACCTTCGGCCTCCTGGCCTTCAGCAACCATAGCTTCTCTTCAGGTTTTGCTTTCCTTGGAGTGAACAGTGAGAATATCCAGTCAGGCTGGCTTCTGCCAGACACACTCAGGTGGCCCCAGGGAAGCTGGGAGCGGGGCTGTGTGGATGATTTGCACAGAAATCGAGCCTCTTCTAAACACACTTGCGATCACTATTCTCTATTCTCCCAACTGGGCTGGGAAATTAGTTACTATTATCCCATCCTACAGGGAAGGGTACATTCAAGGTGCTCCTGTGACTTGCCTAAATTTGTCCTGTCACCAGCATCCCAGGGTTTAAAAACAGATCTTCTGCTGGATGTGGTGATGCACGCCTTTAATCCCAGCACTCCAGAGGTAGAAGCAGAAGGACTTCTCAGAGTTCCAGGCTAGCCTGGTCTACATAGAAAGTTTCAGGCCAGCCAGGACTACATTGTGAGACTCTGTCTCAACCAAACCAAACAAAAACAAAGCAAAAAAACCCAAACAAAACAAACAAACAAAAAAGAAAAAACAAACAACAAACAAACAAAAAGCTCTTTCCTTTGTTCTAGTGCAGAGCAGTAGATCTTCTCACTGGCAGGTCCAACCTGCAGCCCACCACCAAACTGTAGCTCCAGTGGCTACCCTGCAGCCCGACACATTTGTACGTAACATTACATCACAATGTCAGAGGCTTGGATATGGGCTGAGCAGATGGCTCAGTTGGTATTGAGTTTTCCACCAAGCATGAGAACCTGAGTTCGATCCCCAACGCCAATACAAAAAGTTTGAGGGATGTCATTCACCTGCAGTCCCAGAGCTTGCTGGGAGCTGAGAACAGCAGAGACTTAGGAGATGATCCCAGCACCCACAGAAAAAGCTGGGTGTGGCTTTGACTGCCTGTAACCCAAGCACCAAGGGAAAGTGGAGACAGGTAAGTCCTGAGAGGTTGCTGGCCTGCCAGCCTAATTGAAACGCAAGCATTTGGCAGAAGGAGAGATCCTACCTCATGATAACAAGGTGGATGGTGCCACATATGACATGCATAAGAATAAATAGGCAAATACATAAGATAAGCAAATGAGTAAGCCAGCAAAAGTTACTAGGAAGGAAGAAATGAAGGAATAAGGGAGGGAGGGAGAGAGAGAGAAAGGAAGGAAGGGAAGGCAGACAGGCAGGGAGGGAGGGAGGGAGGGAGGAAGGAAGGAAGGCAGGCAGGCAGGCCACAAAACATCAAGCAAAAAATGTGGACACATGTTGAGGATTGACAACAGAGGTCAACCAATGGCCTCCACGAGCAGACATAACCACCTACACGTGCACCTGTATACACATAAACAAAGCTTACACACCCGTGACTCACTTGGCAATGTGGAGGTGCGCAGCTACTACCGCTCCTCCCACGTGGCGAGAACTGGATCCTCCCCAGCTCCAGAGTACAAGTGTGGTACCAGCATGGCAGATGTGCCATCTGTCCTAGTCCCTGACTTACAAATGTACCTGATCCTTGGAATTACATGGCAGCATTTAGACACCTACCACCCTGAGCTATCCCAGATGTACCGAAGCAGATGCTCTTGGTGGAACGGGGGCTGGTACTCACTGCACTTGTTAAATCTCTAGGGAACCTCCACACACAGTGTTACAGTGGTCAGAAGCAACGTGATGCCAGCCCATGTATACACAGGTTAGGAACGAGTCACTGGAGAAGGAACGGCGCCAAGGTAGTGAGTTAGCAACCAAGGCAGGAAAGAGAGACAAGTTTCCTCGGAATGAATGAAGTTCTAAGGCAGTGGTTCTCAACCTATGGGTTGTGAGCCTTCGGGATCCAAAGACCCTTCCACAGGGGTCACATATCAGATATTTATATTAAAATTCATAACAGCAGCAAAATTACAGTTGTGAAGTAGCAACAAAAGTAATTTTATGGTTAGGGGTGAGCACAATATGAGGAACTATTTAAAGGGTCGCAGCATTAGGAAGGTTGAGAACCACAGCTCTAAAGGAAAGCCACCTTTACCAACAATATGATGAGCCAAAGCAGAGTGCAAACTTTGGGTTATCTCTCCATCATAGCGCCCATTGGACCACTAGTGTGGGTTACAGGAGATGACTGGCCTGCCCTGTATCAACTGTAGCATCACTTAGGAGCTACATCCTTGCAATCTATGTCTGCAAGTCTTCTGGGGTTTCTGTTGTTGAGAGTCATATTTGGAACCCACTCTCTCACCATTTCACAGTTGATAAAAATCAAAGCCCAGAGGAAAAAGGTTTGCTTGAGATCACTCAGGCTAGTGGTGGGGTTCTCTGACTCAAGCCTGGGCTCCTTGCCACACAGTCTAACCTATAGCAAAGCTGGACCACACGTGGTGGTGGGGGGGCGGGGTAGGGAGGAGCGTGAGTGCCTGCTTGCTTGACCTGTCAGTTGCAACCTTCAGCCCATTCCGTTTAAAGAGCTGCCTCAGCGAGACATCTAATTAGCTGACTGTAGCCCAGCTTCCTTCCTCTGGTTATTGATGTCTCTTCTCCTGGCTCTTCCTGGTGCTGGCCCTTGCTCATCCAAATGTGATCAATTACTCACAGGAATAAATTATGCACGTAGCCTACAGTCTATTAGGTAATCGCTGGTGTGCTGGCTGAAAGAACTGAGCAGAGAAGACAAGCTGTCTAGAGCAGAGGCCACTGGGAGGGGACCTCTGTTGGTCCAGGGATGGAGAAACCTGTAAGCAGGAAACACTCCAACCCTCCAAGCAAAGGTTGAAGTTGGGGGCTGGTAGGGGTGGAGAGGAAGAGGGTGCAGGGTCTAGACTTTCAGGCCAAACTTGAAACCAGCTTGAGGGGCAACTGCAGCTCTGCTCTGCTCTGCTGTTTTTTCCTGGATGACACTCCCTCTCTAACTCCCACCTCTCAGTGCCCTTCCCTCTGGACAGGCTCCCTCAGAATCTCCTCTGAAAAGCGCAAGTCAAAGCAATCCTACTGCAGTAAAGGTTCTGACTGACTCAGGAGGTCAGAGGAGCTCCCAGGAAACAGCAAGGTCACAGGGAACAAGGCTCTGGAGTTTTAGCTTGGGTTAAGCAAAGTGGCCAGCCAGCTGTGTTTTCTGGTAGGTTCTTTTCTAATTTGGACATTTTCTGGGTCCTTGCTTGAACAATCCGATCCACTTAGAAAAGTCCACATTTCACTGAGGCCAGTCTTGGGAAGAATAGGCCCTTAGAAGCCACTTCAGGTAAAAAGCAAAAGAAAGGCCCCTCACTTGGGCCTGTACTAGTTTGCTTTTTTTTTTTCCTGTGATAAGACACTTTGAGCAAAAGCAACTCAGGGAAGAAAAAGTTTATTTGGCTTAAACTTCCAGTTCACAATCTATCAATGGGGGAATCTGAAGCAGAAACCGTGAAGGAACTTCTTGGCTTACTCAATACCAGTTGTAAGATATAGCCTGGGGCCACCTGCCTAGGGATTGTGCTGCCCATGGTAGGCTGGGTCTGCATCAACCATCCATCAAAACAGTTCCTCATAGGCCAATCTTTCAAGGCAACTCTTCAATTGAGATTCCTTCTTCTTCCCAGGTGACTCTAAGTTCTGTCAAGCTGACAGTGAGGACAAGCAGCCTCACTACAAGGTACAAGTCTTACAAGCCTTGAGGTGGGAGGAAAGCCGAGCTTCTCTGGTTGTGTGTTGTGTGTTGTGTGTGTGTGCCTCTTTTATTTCTGGTCAGACTCACGATTGACTCTGCGTAGACACATTAACCACTCAGAGAAGTGTCTGGCTACCTACCCTATCTCTTTCCTCTTCCAGACTGGAAACACAAAGATAACTCATTGTCCTAAACCTGCAGTCACCTTAGATTCCAGGGATGGCCAGTCCGGGCAGGATGGATGACCTACAAGATGAAAACGAAAATATCTACCATGGAAACGGCACACCTTGTATCTGATCGGGTGACACAAACCAGATGATATCCTCTATTCATTGGACCACTTGGCAGGATCACACCTTGCTCAAGACTGCTCAGTTTTGCACGCCTCCCCTCCCCCACTGTCCAGTTCTTTCTCTACTTAAATCTAAAGTCCACACAGGTGTCCTGAGGACAGATTCATGGCCACTGGACTTCCTTCTTCCAGACAGTTGATAAAATATTTCTCTGCTTTTCAGGATTACATGTCTTATGGTGTATTCAGACCAGTGGCTGAGCCTGGCCTTTTAAGGCTGTGAGAACTGGGGTTTCTATGCTGGAACTCCAGTTACACACTGGCCACCTTTTCCTCCGTGTTTTTTTCAGGGTTCTCTGACACATTCCATGATAACAGTGCTTTGACTTTTCAGTCTCTTGGAGTCCTGGAGGCTCTGTGCAAAGTGCAGACTCTTCAGTCCCAAGTTGGGTAGAACACTCTATCCATTAGACACTAGAGGGCTTGAGATAAAAATCACCACACACACACACACACACACACACACACACACACACACCCCAAAATCATTGGCTCTGAAACATGAAGGGGAAACTTTACAATGGAAATTAATAAAATTTTAATGAAATGTCTCCCAAACAAAATCTTCCATCAGCCTCATTAAGGGCTTCATTTAGTATTCATAAAAATTTCATTACGTTTCAGAACGCTGTGCAGGTTAGATTTTTCTCACTTTGCAAGAATTCCTGAGCCCCCTGATAATTGCTGAGAAATCAAAGCCAATTCTACATCAAATGAATTACTTGTAGCCAAAGAATTTCAAAAGCAAAGTTATAAAAATAAGTCATAATTTTTCACAGGAAAAAAAAAGTATTTAATCTGTTTGATGTGTGTGAGGCAGAGTCTCTGAGCATGCTGGGATCCAGCACCGGTCTGAAGGCAGTCTTGATGTCTGGCCTAGGCAAGCATATGTTAGCTTCCTCCTGAGTGAATGGGTGGGGGAAAAAGGCAATCTAAGTGATAGTGAAAAGTGTAAAGGTGGGAGGGAGGGAAGAAAAACAGACAGGAGAAATATAGCAAACATGAGCCAAAGTTTTAAGGCAACAAGAAGCAATCTTAGCATCAAAGCCAAGGCCTCGCTGCTGACGGAAACAGACCACATCGCCCCCTTCTGGTTGGAGGAGTACAGTGCTAGCCGCACGACTTGAGTTTCTCCCACACTCAGAACATCAAAGCCCCTTGAAATTATCTCAGAGAGAGAGAGAGATCAGTGCTCCCTGAGGACCGAGACCCTGCCTCTCCTCCAGCCAGGAGCTGGGAGGAGAGCTTTGTAACTGGCTCCGTGTCAGGCATCCTGACACACGTCTAATCCCATCTTGAACCTATTTCTGCCTTTTCCCCAAACCGAGTCTCGCCTAACCCATTCCATATGTCTTTCTCTCTCTCTCTCTCTCTCTCTCTGATGGAAAATAGGCTTTACTTTCATTTCAAAGGGCACCATTGAAAAATCTGGGTGACAGGACTTTGTTCTAAGACAAGCAATACTCAGGGAGCTCTTCTGAGGAAGTAATCAGAAATAAATGGAAAGATTTATATACAAGATGTCCGCTGCAGAATTATTTGTAACAGCAAAGAAATAGAGACAGCCACAGTGCCCCCAAAGCAAGGAGATGGTTAAATAAATTATCATCTACCCACACAAGAGAAGTTTATGCAACCTTTAGCATATGCACGATTTTGAAATTTTCATTTACAGCAGTAGCCAACCATTAGGGAGCCCTTCCTAGGCAATGTGTCACTGTACCCTACTGAGGAAAGTCCTTTGTGTTACTCCCTCCTCTTGATACACAAGAAGACCGAGGTTCCACCACTGAGGTACATAGACTGTGTTAGAGTGTCCTGCTGGCCTCCTAGGGGCACATGAGAGTGGGGGGGGGGCAAAGGGAGGGAGAATTTCACTCCTAGATCCTCTGCAAAGCTGTAGCAAAGGAGGGTGGATCTGACCCCAAAGGGGTCATTGAGATTCATCGAGATTCATTGGCTCTTGCAAGGAGCATCCACGGGGAAGGTAAGAACCAAGGAAAATCCTAGAGGGTGACTTTGGGGGTAGGAGTCCAAAAGTAGTGGTCCTTATCTTAGATGCAACACGGCTGCCAATTAGCTAGGCGAGGCTGGGCTGAGGCTTTGGAGAGCCAATTGGTAATGAAAACAAGGCATCAGTGAGCATGTCAGCACCAGCTGCTCTCCCCTGGTCTCTTTAAATCCCATGGACCATGGCACCTCCTTCCTCCATTGTTGTTCCAATAGACAGATGAGAAAATTGAGGCTTGGGAGACTCAAACTTTGGCCTGAGGTCCTACTAAGTAGGTCCAGAGGCTGTATCCTTGGGCACCGTCACAGCCTCTCTCCGAGACAAGCTGGCTACCACATAGAAGCAGAAGCCTATGTTGTTCACACCCACCCAGTACGATGCTTTCTCGTGTCCCTCAGTTGCAGCTGGCCTCCTCTACCATTTCAGGAATGTGTTCTGCACGAGAAAGCTTGCAGAGCCTTCTGAGTCTAGAAGATCTCCCCTGGAAACCCAGTGTCAGGCAGCGTATGAGCCAAAAAAAAGTAGAAAGCCTCATCCCTACTGAGGGAGAATGGCCAAACATCTGGGGCTCCTCGCACAGGTGCTGTAGGAAGTGTCAAGGAACCCGAGAGGGCAAAGAACCACCCTCGCTCCTCAGAAGTCCTTCCTCAGAGCTGGCCAGCGAGCCTAGGATCTGCCTGTCTCTGTTTCCTCAGTGTTCGTGATTGAAGCACACCTCACTACGTCCAGCTGCTGTGGTTCCTTGTGTGGGTTCCAAGGATTAAACTCAGGTTCTCATGTCTGTGTGACAAACACTTTACCAAAGTAATCTTGGCCTTGGTCCAGACCAGAACCCAGAATGAAGTCATGGCAGAGGCCCAACCTGCCATGCCCCTCCTGAGCTCCACTCAGACTCTCTCCCTGCCTTCACGGGCTATAATCACAAGATACTAAGATTTTGTGGAGTTTTCCTAAACCGTTGCTCTCTTCTGAACCAGTAAGTACAGAAACCTGTGAGTTCTGCCTTGAGGGTGGACTCCCTCTCACAACTCACTTGGGTCATACACATAACTCTGGGTCGGGGTTTACACAGAAGAGACAACCTTAAAGGGTATTCCCTCCTCTTAGAGCCATGATGTCTAAAGACTATCCTCACGTGCTGCAAAACTGAAAGAGGGATTGGGAGATGGAAAGGTCTCTCCCCGCAGCAGCTGAGGCCCATCTATTGTTTTGTATAGCCAATCAGATTCTCCTGCCCCCCCCCCACCAGCCAGGCTGAGTTTCGCTCCCAGGTTCCTATAGCGGGAGTTCAGAACAGGAGCATGTAGAGCCATTTGTCCTTTAAAACAAGAACCAGTGAGGCAGGGCAGAGACAAGGAAAGAGGAACAGAAGGAAAGAGGGAGGGAAACAGAGCCACAGGCCTAATTTTTTGGTTTTCTGCTTCTAATTCTTCAGAGGTATGGCCCAATCAGTCACCCTGGGGTTTTGTGACGACTGCCTGCCCTAAGGTCACTACATAAGCAAAGGAGCTGTTTCTGAAGTCCAGGGGGTCCCAGTTAGGAAAACTCTAGAAATCCAAAGGTCTGAGGAGGCCACTCCTGCGGGTGTGGCGATGACCCCTGGCCTGCACCTCTCCAGAGCCAGGGAGACTTATGCTGGGGAAGGTAACCTGGCCTCACACAGTGTCTTTCAAGCCTGAATTCCAGGACTCCACAGCCTGCCTCCACTCCTGCCCGTTATCACACAGCGGCCTCAGCTTCGTCTAGTCTTCCTCTCAGCTTCCCGCCCGCCTGCTGCCTAGGACACAAAGGCCAGCCCAGCATCCAAGGGCACCAGCAACCTCTGCCAGGCTCATCACTTCTGCATTTCCTATCAGTTGGACCACATCTGCTCCCTTCCTCCTCAGCCTGACCAACTTCCCCTCAGCTCTCTGCTTGTTCAAATCTCTGAACTTTCCATGCTGAAGGAGGGGCTCCTCACCCAGCCTATCAGATCTCAGGAAAGACGGACCCCCCTTTCTCCTCTCCTCACACCTTGGGTGTGAATTGGTGGCAAGCTACCCACTCACTCTCTTTCCTTCCTCCCTGTTTCCTCTCAGCCCTTCTATCGTCCAGTCCCATCTTTCCTTCCTTCCTTCCTTCCTCCCTCCCTCCCTCCCTTCCATAGACTTGATTTCTATGACTTTCAGGTCCCTTGTTCCCAATTTAGAGACAATAAAACTGAGGCTCCGAGAGGTTGACAGTGACCCCAAATCACAGATCTAGGACATGCGAGTACCTGCGTGAAGAGCCAGAATTGTCTTCTTCAAGCTCTACCCTCACCCCACCCCCATCTTCTGTTCCATTCAATAATCAAGGCCAACTCCCGACATTGCGGTGCGTTCATGTTAAACATTCATGTGCTCTCCTCAAAAAGGCACACAATCTGAGTTTGATCCCCAGAAGCCATGACAAAGCCAGGCGTAGCAGCACGTTCTTGCCATCTGGGCCCTAAGGAAGCCAATACAGGATCTCCCTGAGGCTTGAGTTTGGCCAGCCCAGCTGAATCAGTGAGCTGGAGGGTCAGGAAGAGACTCTGTCTAAAGCTAAAGCAGGAAGGCTGGGAAGATGGCTCGGCGGTTCAGAGCGCTTTCTGCTCTCCCAGAGGACCTGCAATTATTCCCCAGTACCCATGCTAAGTGGCTCACAACTGCCTGTTCCTGAGCTCCAACACTCTCTTCTGGTCTCTTCAGCCACCTGCATGTACATGGCACACACATGTACCAGTGGTTTGTTAAGAGCATCGATTGCTCTTCCAGAGGTCCTGAGTTCAATTCCCAGCAACCACGTGGTGGCTCACAACCATCTGTAATGGGATCTGATGCCCTCTTCTGGTGTGTCTGAAGACAGCTACAGTGTACTCATATACATAAAATAAATAAAAAGTAAATAAAAATAAGGGGGGGGGCAAAAGAAGACATTTGCCATCTTCATCTCGCCTACACACACACACACACACACACACACACACACACACACACACACCTGTACTCACATGCGCGCGCACACACACAAATATATACACATATACACAAAACCATAGGGAAACTGATAAAAAGAGGAAAAATATTTTTCTAAAGTCTAAAAGACCCTGAGAAAATCTGACCTCAAGAAAAAAAAAATACAGTTTCAAAAGCCCTTGTTGTTAAGGAAGGAAATCTTGTTGAATGTACATCATTGAATTAGTGAAACAGGCAAACGGAAAACGACAAAATGGGAATTCATCGATTGCTAAAATTAATACCAGTAAACGAGAGAAAGGGGGAAAAATAAGTATTTAAGTGAAGTCTGTGAAACCGGAAGTGGTCAGAGGCCCCGTGGTGGTGGGCTGGAGAAGGCCTCGGTTTCCTTGCATGGTTGTTTATCTTCCACTAGGCTTCGTGGGTCACATGCGGTGCTGCAGGCTGAGTCTACTGAGCCCCAGAGTGTATCCCTTCCCCTAGGCTCCATGGGGCACGAGCGGTGCTCCAGGCTGAGCCTACTGAGCCCCTGCGCGGTGGTTTCCTCTCATTGACCACAGAGCCTCTAAATTGCAGGGGATCTCCGTGTGGAGTCCTGGGATTTCTTTGCCCAGCCAAGACTCCTTGGCCTGGCAGTGTAGCTTTTCCTTTTAGAAGTGAAGCTCCACCATCTGGGCTTATTAAGCAAACAAGTCGGTTCTGTCCTTTTCAGCAAGGAAAACCGCTCTGGTTTTGTTTTCTCCTTGTTGCCAGGAGTCAAGAGGAAGTCTGCGGTTAGACGTCTTTGGGTAGAGATGTACACATACCCAGCGGCGAGGCTATTAAGGAGCGCCTGGGACTCAGCTCGCAGCCCCATCCAGTGGGGTTAAGGAAACTGAACAGGATGGAGGAGATAACCCAGGGAACACGATCCTCTCTCTCAGCTCGGGCATGCAAACCTGCAGCATGGTGGCTCTGTGCTCTACTCCTTGGCGCGCCCCGACTCCCCATTCTTTATCCTCCACACGCGAGACTTTCGCTCCCAGCAGAAGCTGAGTGTCAAAGAACCCTTCAGAATCGGTCCCATCTTAGGACAAGAGTGTGGTGGCCTCCCCACATCCTCCCAGACCTCTCTTTCCATCCCATCAAAACCCTAGGTTTGTTGGGGGTAGTGGTGTGTCCTCTCCCTTGTCCAGCCTCTTTGTATTCACAGGGTGAACATCTGATTGCAGCCATTGCATAGTTACGGAGAGTTTTCATTCCCCACACAAGTTCCTACTCTTAGATGGAAAGCCGGACAGGAAGACACCTGTGTTGGGTTTATAGGCAGCTTGTGTGCATGTGGACCAGGCACAGAGCCTTGAAGCGGGGTGTGGCATGCAAAAATCACTTCTCCCTACCCCTTATTGTCACTAAGATGTTAGCAAACAGGATCAAGCTAGTGGAGCTGGTTGCTATATGGCATGCAGCCAAATTCATTCCTTTTTTGTTTGTTTTTTGTTTGTTTGTTTTTTGAGACAGGGTTTCTTGGTACCCCGGCTGTCCTGGAACTCACTTTGTAGACCAGGCTGGCCTTGAACTCAGAAATCCACCTGCCTCTGCCTCCCGAGTGCTGGGATTAAAGGTGTGCGCCACCACGCCCGGTGCCAAATTCATTCCTAATTGGAACAAGAGCCTTCTCCTTCTTGGCTTTTTCCAAATACTCGCATCTTAGCCCCTTGTTGGGTCTTTTTGTTTTGAATCTGAAGAGTTCTCCTCAAGCTCATGCACATTCCAACGCTTGTTCCCTGTTCGGCAGCAAAGTTTTAGAAATCCAGGAGATCTGGCTGGCCAGTGTGGGTCACCAAGGGGAGAACTTTGAAGGTTGCAACCTAGTCTCTTCCAGACCACTCCCCCACCTGGTCTGCCACCATGCGAATAGTCACTGTCACATTCCTGCCCGTGGATGAGCAGCTCTTCTGTCCATGTCCTGCTAGGGTGGCATAAAACCACAAGCCAAAATAAAGTCCCTCTCCTGTCAGGTGTTTCTGTCAGTTATTCTGTCTGCATTATAATACACACACACACACACACACACACACACACACACACACACACACACACTAAAACAGACCCAGCCTCCACAGAAGTTCACAGATCAGCTCAGAAACATCCTTTCTTTTTCCAAAAGGGGAACCTGACAGAATCAGCACTGGAACCCCAAGACTTAGTTCTCCCACAAAACACCTCCTTGCTAGGGCTGGAGAGGTGGCTCAGCAGTTAAGAGCAATTGCTGTTTTTGCACAGGACCAGAATCGGATTCCCAACACCCACAGGACAGCTCAAACCCACGTGGAACTTCAATTCTAGATCTGATACCTTCTCCTGGCCTCCACATGCATGGTGGACTTACATGCAGGCACATACACATAAAATATAAAATATATTGTCAATGGCTGCTAATCTCTTTAGTGACCCCAGCCTTAGTTGCAAATGCAGAAAGTGGAAATTCCTCAGGGCCCCAGGAGTGTGCTCCAGCTTCTAATATTAAGGATAAATTAGCCTTATTTATTTATTTGTTTGTTTATTCTTAGGAAGAGTCTCACCATGGAGCCCAGACTGACCTGGAGCTCTCTAGACATCCCAAACCATCCTTAAAACTATGATCCTCCTGCTTCAGCCTTCCAAATGTGGAGATTATAATCATGCCCCACCACACCTGCCTTCTGGTCTTTTATTCTGAAGATAAGACTGGAGATTAGGGTTTGAGTCTTAGACTGGCCCCTTGCTAGCTTCATGGTCTTGGGAAAATCTCTGCAGAGCATCTTCATGACCACCAAGTAGGCAGGCAGTTCTTTCCCAGGCCAGGTTGAGCTGCGAGCCATCTGAAGATCTCCGGTACAACTCTAATAAGTGTGAGGGTGATTGTCTCTGAATGCTCAGACATCAGGAGATTGCTCCATACGTGATAAAGCACTGGTGGCCTTTTGTTGTTGTTGTTGTTGTTGTTTGGTTTTTCGAGACAGGGTTTCTCTGTATAGACCTGGCTGTCCTGGAACTCACTTTGTAGACCAGGCTGGCCTCGAACTCAGAAATCCGCCTGCCTTTGCCTCCTGAGTGCTGGGATTAAAGGTGATGGCTCTGGCCTGTCTCAAGACTTGTGACTCTTTTGAGCACAGCCCTCTTCGTGGTTGATGTGTAAATTGCCAGTATGCTTCGTGTACCTTTCTGAATACTCACCAGCTTCTCAAGAGCCAAGAATGTCCATCTCACGAGACTGCCTTCCAGAAAGATGATTGCAGTGTGGCCATTTTTATTTGCTCATTGAATCAAGAGATCTTGTTTTCTATATTGTTTATTAGTGACAAAAAAAAGTTATTCAAATACATTATTGTGTTACAGAATTTTTTTGTTTTGTTTTGTTTTTGTTTTTGTTTTTTGTTTAGCTTATTTTAAGTTTTTCTAAGCCAGGGTCTCATGTAGCTCTGGTCAATCTTTGTTGTGTAGCTGAGGCTGGCCTTGAACTCCTGATCCTCTAGCTTCAGTCTGCCAAGTGCTGGGATTAGAGATTTGAGTCACCATGCTGGGTTTGGAAGGGATTAAAAAACAAACAAACAAATAAACAAACAGGTTGTTGATCCCATCTTTGCAAAGCCAAGCTCTCTCCATACAGAGCTGGCATCTTATCTTCCAGCTCCTTCTCCAAAGCCTGATGGACAGCAACCCTCTGCTTGCTCACTTTAAAAACAAGGCTTATATCTCCTGGGCACTCTTTCATCTCTAAATATTCTCTAGATTGTCCCTCCTCAAACAGATACCCCTTGGCAGACTCAAGGATGTGTTCTTGGCAAATGTCTGCTGGTGAGCACACTTGACTGTGGAGAACGGAGAGGCAGAGCTGGTGGGTGCTGGGAAGTCACGTGAGTTGTTGCCAAATGGGAAGTGCCATCTGGGCTGCATGATGACAGGGAGGAAAGTGTCAATCAGCTGCTGGGTGGTGCTGAGACAGCAACTTCCTTCATCTCTCTAAAGAAACTTCCAGCAGAAATATTCCGTTAATTCTGGCATTCTGGGCAGCCTCTGGGCTAGGCCAGGTCAAGGTGCAGAAGTGTGGCAATTTCAGGATTTGGTAAATGAAAATCAAGACCTGGGGTGTCTTGGGAATCTGGGGCAGGGTGGCTTGCACACTGTTTTAGCTCTTTTTCCTGTTGCTGTGATAAACTACTTTGACAACAACAACTTAAGAACAAAAAAGGGTTATTCCAGTTCATAGTTGAAGATGCTCTCACAGTGAGGGAATCAAGGCACCAGGAACATGAAGCAACTGGTCACATGACATCCATAGTCAGAAGAGAAAAAAGAATGTATGCATACATGCTGGTGTTCAGCTCCCAGTCTTCCTTTATATAGTTCAGGATCCCCTGCCCGGGTAACAGTGCTACCCACAATCCAGATGGGTCTTCCTGCACCAATTAATTTAATCAGGATAATTTCCCGTGGACACGGGTAGAGGCGTCTCTTCCAGGTGGTTCCTGATTCTGTCAAGCTGAAAGTTAGCACTGATCATTGCATCCTCTTTGCATGGCCTTGGGAGCACAGAGCCCTCCAAAGTCACCACAGACAAAGAGAGAGCAAGAAGGGGTGTGCATGGGTGTTTGTTTACTTACTTGCCTTGATATCAGACTGTCAGTGAAAAAGCCACACAGCTTGTAACATAGCTGCAAAGGAAGCTGGAAGTGGAGAAGGGACGTAGGAAATATGTGGAACTTGCTGTTACCCCACAGTCTAACATCTCCTAGCACCGTGCCTCTCAACCTTCCTAATGTGGTGACCCCATCCATAAAATTATTTTTGTTACTCATAACTGGAATTTTGCCGCTGTTATGAATTATAATGAAAATATCTGATATGCAGGATATCTGATGTGTGACCCTGTGAAAGGGTCGTTTGACCCCAAAGAGGTTGAAAACCATTGTCCTATCAACTCTCAGAGTATGTGATACAGAAGCAAGAGTCAAATTAAGGAGCCATGCTTCGGGTGGCCAGGCTCTCCACTCCAAGTCCTGGAAGCTAACATAATGGATATCAGACCGATGGTTAGAATGTCCCCTGTCTCTCTGGCATCTTTCCCAATTGCCACTACCCATCACAACCCCTCTTCCACATCTTCATTGGGTCTCAGGGTCCATCTCACACAACTCAATTTGGGGGTGGTGGTTAGGGAGCCATGAACAGAACTAGAACCTGGAGGGAGAGGGGCCTCAGACTTTCTCAATTAGAGATTATAGCTTGAGCTGTCATTGGCAGGGAGTGGTTTGGAAATTCATGAAGAAAACTAAATAGGAATGAGCTAAAGGAGGAAAAGGTCTGGGGAAAGGTAGACATCAACCTATCCACATGGTGAGACAGAGAAGGAGCAAACATTAACCCATCCATATGATGGGGAAGGAGGAGGACCAAACTTTAACCCAACCATGTGATGGGGAAGGGGCAGGACCAAACATCAGCTCACCCATATGATAGGGATGGGAAAGGATAAAGCACTTAACCCATCCATATGATGGAGACAAGAAGAACCAAAGACAAAACGTGTCAGGGTGGCTGGATGCCAAGAGGGGGCTGGGTGTCTGAACACTGGCTATTTCAAGAAGAGATCTGAATATCATATGAGGAGGAGAAACTAGCAGAGAGCCCACTGTGTCTCATCTTTGTGAGCGGTGTGGATGAAGACTGTGGTGGCCTTTACTTCCTTTCAGTTATTTTTAGTGCTTCCTGGAATGTATTTTCATGTCAAAAGTGGGTCACAAGAAACCCCTGTGTGTACTCCAGCTATAGCAATTAAGAAAAATAATAATCAAAACCATGTGCCTAGATAGTGTTTGCCGTAGGCATGTAAGGCTAATGGCATCAGGAAGTGGCTGTAACTGCACAGGGATGGCAGAAGGGAGAACTGAACGTTGTTAACAGCAGGCCATTACCTTAGCTACCTGGGCTCCTGAAGGCTGCCCTCCCCTCCTCCACCCCAACACAAAGGTTTCCAGGCCTAGACGGTGCTCTCAGGACCCAAGCAGACCAGGAGGGTCTCCCTTCTCACTCTGAGTGCCTTATCTCAGGGAAATGACAGTGACAACAACTTTGTTGGTTGCCGCGTGCCACCACTGACTCATCTGACGCTTCCGGCCCTCTGAAACCCAACACGATTTTACCAGCGCTGTTGACCCAGCCACACCACATCCTGTCTGCATCTGGTGGGTGTGTTAGAGTCATGCATGCGTAGAGGTCGCTGTTACCTTTCATCTCCGGTGTGTGTGTGTGTGTGTGTGTGTGTGTGTGTGTGTGTGTGTGTGGCCATTTTGGCCCAGTGTTAATGTCGGGCCTTTGGTGATCCAACCTGTCACTTGTCATCCATCTTTGTCTGCCCACCCATCACTCAGAGGTAGGGTAGTTTAGTGTCAGGTGAGAATTGGGGTTTCTACCTTTGAACCCACACCCTTTCAGTATCTACTAGCCTGGGCAAGCACTTAGCCTCTCTCTGCTTTCATTCCATGGTCTATGGACGAGTGACACAGGCAGACTGTGGGGAGCTAAAGAAATAACTTGTACTAGACACCATAAGAGAGACTCATACACATTCATCTCTCCTCCCCATCTGAAATCCACTCTAATCATTGTTAATGGTATTGACTAAAGAGCCCTTTGACATCCACTACAGACCCCATCCAGACTGGTGTAGTGAGACTCCTCTGATCATTTTGACTGTGGCCTTGTGACTAGCTCTTCATCCATTTAATATTAGATTCTAATTCTTCCAGAATCTAGCCCTAGTTCCTCATTTGGGGACCAGCTTGTAAACATGAGAAATCACTCATTGGCCTTGACCTTTGGGTATAGAATTTATCATTACATTAAAGAGCAATAGACCAAACTTCAACCGATTCCCTTGATTCTCAGTGCCCCAGGGGAAATTCCAGCTGCCTCCCCTTCAGATACCTCACCCCACCCATATGACCCCTAAGTGGCTACCCTGATGTCCTCAGGAGAGGCATGGAGAGCTTGCCCACCCTCACCATGTCACAGCTGGTGGAATCAGTTTTGGTTACTTTGGCCTGACTTTTTTTTTCTTTTCCCTATTTCTGGGCTGGAGAAGCAGAGAAGAACAGCAAAGCCTTATTCCAATGAACCAGAGCTCAAATTCCAGCTCTTTACTTATGAGTAAGGGCCTCAGGGGAGTTGCTAGGCTCTCTGACATCAGATCATGTCGGGGGTAATGAGCCTAGCCTCTCTGGAAGCTCGGGAGTTTGGAGGGGGTCCTCATAGAGCCTACCTTTTTCTTTGTCTCAGTTCCACCAAGACAGCAAGTGTTCCTTCTACCTTCTTTCCACACACACCCTACATGAGAAAAGATGAAAATTCAAGTCCCTGCAACCACCCAGGACTAAATCATCCATTTAAACGCCACCTTAAGTTCCTTGCTCCTAAAAACAAGAGGACCGAATCAGACATCAATAACCTCAGCCTCTCCCGAGCGAATGCTGCTTGCTGCGTGTCAATCAATGCGGATCAGTCCCAGGCTTGCTGAGCAAGCTCTAGAGATGTGATCCTGTGAAAGGAATAGCCCCAGCACCGGGGCATGTGAACCCCCAAAGTCCACTCAGCTTCATCTCCTGTTCCGAACCTGCTTTTGATCCAAGACAACGCAGACATTCCATGCTTCAGCCTTCCCCTGAAATGAGTTGTTTATGAAAAATAGACCAAGTTCTACCCAGCACCTACAACATAGGCACATAGGAAGCCCTGCTTGGATAATCACCCCAGGGGATTCCAGATGGCAGAGACCTGTCCAAGGCCACAAAGCCTGGTTTATCCAACCCCAAGTGCATGCTGGGTCCTCTGACCACACAGTGCCTGTGCTGCAGGAGCTGCCTACGGTTGCCTCTGGAACTGCCAAGTGACAATCTGATGCCCAGGAGGAAACCTGTGTAACATTGGATGTGTGGCGGGAAAGAAACATGCCGGTCCTAGAAAACTAAACCTTTCCTTACAGATAGCAGACCACCATATGCCCAGCATCCTTAGAGAATACACATATATGCATACATATAGATGAATTTATATATACATGCACATGCCCA
>LR750162.1:419010-465786 GCA_902729485.2 Mus minutoides | reverse complement strand
ACACACACACACCCCACAGAAACCATTTTCCCAGCTCACCCAGTTGCAAGGCCCTGCTCTAGTTTAATAAACCCATCTTTGAATAACTACTCCATGAATACACAGGCCCCAGGCCCAGATCTTGTGATAGTCTCAGCAGTGAACTCTCCTCAATGCCATGTTGGTTGAGCACTCTATATGTGCCAGGCCCCATGTGGGAAACTATGACCTCAGAGACAAATAACCCAGGACCACTGGGCTCTGGGGCACATGAGCACAATAAATGGTTCCTCATCCTCGGGACATTGACTGAGTCTTATGCCATGAAGTATCCTCACCATGGAGTCAGAAAGGAATAAGTTTGCAGGCAATGGAGGCAGCGTCAGCGGGTGTGTGGAGGTGAGGCATCCGGACACAACAGGACCTGCATGCAGGAGGACACTGATGGGTGACAGAGCTGGAAGCTGGTCCAAGGGGTTAGCTTGGTCGTGACCATGGGCAGACACTGAAGGACTAAGGAGCCACAGAGTGGGTTAGTTTGGAATAAGAATCTCAGGAAGTCTTCCTGGAGGAGGTAGCTTTGGAGCAGTCCTTAAATGACAGCCAGAACTATGGGAGGTGAACCATCCATCTGAAGTCACAGGTTTTTAGAAATCAAGATTCATAGAACAGGGGCTCACATCCCTCTTCCCTCGACCCCAGAAGTATTTCTTTCCTTATAGAAACTTCGTAGGAATGGAGTTGTTCCCCAGCAACTAAAAAAGGAGAATGTGGTGTTGACTTTTAAAGCAATGTGAGCACTTGTGGGGCCTTCCTGGGTAGGACAGTACCACAGAGAAGCCAATTACTCTCTTTCTCAGCCCTAGGGCTGGCCTGAGCCCCAGGCGCTTCCCACACACTGATTCCATATTCATAGATACTTGGGCCAGAGTAATACAAATCCCATTTTGCAGAAGCAGATTCAAGAGGTCAGAAGGCCTTGAAAGGCTGGAGAGGGACAGCACCAGAATTGGCTCCTGGGCCACGCCCTCAGCCAGAGGCCACCATCTGAACAGTGCTTCATCATTAACTTCCCTTCAGAGCCCTACGAGCCCCATGGCCGGGTTGTGGGGGATGATGGCTCCTTGCCAGGTCAATAACAGCCCATTAGGAAGCCACTGCTTAATACAACATTAACGCTGAATTATTGAAGGGCTAGAGAATGCTGTAGAGATTCAAACAGACAGGAACAGGGAGGAGGTCAGACGGAGAGGCTGAGGATGGAGAGAGAATGAGAACTGAGTCTCCCCAAGCAGGACCTCCTCCTGGGTGTGACAGTATAGCTTTTACATCAACCACATCGTGACCTGTTTCACCTCATTTTACCAAGGAGGAAACTGAGGATATAGAGGTTTCTTAAACCGTACCCAGAAATAAGCAGCCATTGAGTGGAACCAGACTAGGCCAGCTGGCTCCTTCTTTGACACACTGCTGCCCTCATTGAGGGTGGGATGGGAAGGCGGACTGGGAGGGGCCTGGAGAATGAAGGCACAGAGGTAATGTTCCACAGGCAGGAGGAGGAAAGAGGGCCAGGAAGCCATGGTCATACAGGTTGGAGAGAAGGGAGACCTGGTCAGTGTGGTTCTTAGCACCCTCTTGCTCTTAAGAGCTTTGCCATGGCCACTTTAGCATTCTTCAAAAAACAGCAAGTACACCTTGGAATTAGGAGCTGACCTGCAGCGGGGAGCAGAGCAGTGCCTTTTGCTGGAGAGCACACCACCACCCAGTCCTTCTACATTAAATGTCTGCTGCCCCTGGCTAATGACACGCTCCTCGAGCTTCTGGCACTTTCCACAACTCAGCAGGAAATGCGATGTGGGAAGATGGAGTTAAGATGCCAGGCTCTTTCAACTAGACATGGGAATCTATGATTCTGAAGATTTTAGGGAATATCAAGTTCTGTCTTCAATAGCATCTCTGTCCACACCATCTTCTGGGACACGATGCACGGATGACTGGACACAGGGCAGTCTCTTCCAAGGATTCCCAACTGCCCTGGGGTCTGGACAGGAGCCAGGGGGACAATGAACCCTACCACTGTGTCAGCTACTGCTTGGATCTTTCTTTCATCATTTAAATGGAGGGGAATGACATGGAAAACTTAGTTCCACCTATTCCCCAGAAACGTGGATGCAGAGTCAGGGGGAAGCAGCCTCCAAGCTCTGCTGAAGAAGAGCTGGGCTTGCCTGCTGACTGCTGAGAAACCTGGGGAATGGCTGCCTCTTAGCATTTCTCCATCTGGACATGGGGAGGGTAGCAATTACCTTTTATGTGAGACACTCGCTTACTGTGACAGACTGATGGCACGTAGGACCCTGTTCCTGTTCACCCCTCTCTATGCCCATGGCCTTTGCCTATGACTCTGTACTGCCTCTCACTTTAAGGGATGGCATCTTTTTCCTGATAAGGTCTTAGAATCTGCCCCCTCAAAATTCATATGCTGAAGGCTAATGCCCAGCCTGAAGGTGTCAGCAGATGGGGGGGCTTCATGAGATAACTGCCTCATTAGGATGCAGGCTTCCCAAGTAGACTAGAGAGGGCATTGGAATGGGGAGAGAGCTCAGTCAGTGAAGTGCTGGAGGGTCTGAGTTCACTCCCTAGAACCTCACAAAGAGCTGGGTGTGGTAGCAGAGAGCTGTGTGCCAAGGGAGGCAGAGACAGGAGGATCCTGGGATTCACTGCCCTCCATGTCAGTCTACCCAAACTAGTGAGCACCAGGTCGGTGAGGGACCCTGTCTCATAAAAAGGGTACAGAGCAACCACTAAAGATATCGAATATCAACCTGTGACCCTCACATGCTCACACACACACATACACATGTGCATTCATACAGAGATATGTGGATGTGTAAACAGTGATGTGGGGAGATGCTCAGATCTTGGGCTCCTACGGTGTGCTGTTTTGAGAGTGTGTTTCATACTGCTTGCCAAAAATCTTTCCACCCTACAAGAGGCATATACATATATACATATACATATATACATATATATCACATTATATATATATATGTTGTATATAAATATATATTTTATATAAATGTAAAGTAAGAAAATGGGTCTTCTTCAGACACCAAGTGCACCTCAATCTTGGGGTTCTCAACCTCCCGAACAATGAATAACACATTTGTGTTGTCCATAAGCAACCAGCTTCAGGTATTTTGTTACAGTAGCCTTCAGGGGCTAAAACACACCCTCTCCCATTAAGGCTGTCCACATCACTTGCCTTGGCCAATGAGATGTTCACCACTGTGGTAGAAACTAATGGCTAAGCTCTGCCTTCCCCCACCTCTGCATCTGAAGTGGCCAGGAAGAAAAAAACCTACTGAGCCTTCTGGAGAGCAAGAGGCACCTAATGTGGAACCAAGCTTGGGCTACAGGAGGTCTACCAAGTTCACCCCATGGCCAGCCTACGCCCAGGCATGTGATCAGCTCAGGTGAGAACAGAGAGATCTCTGCTGACTTGTTGGTCAAGGAGTTAAAAAAAATGCTGACTCTTTTGTAAGCTGGAGTGTGGGTTGATGGTTTTCGGGTGGAAAGATTTTTGGCAAGCAGTATGAAACACACTCACAAAACAGCACACCGTAGGAGCCCAAGATCTGAGCATCTCCCCACATCACTGTACCACCCCCACACTTTCAAGAACCAACTCCGTCCTAATGGAGACAGTTGGGAGGCATAAACCCTGGTCCCAGGGCACTCTCAGCTTCTAGCTCAGTGTTACCTCCCACTTCGGATTGATTACAGACGCGGACTGCTCAATTTTGATTAAACACTAAATTGTAAGCTGCTTACAGAATGCATGCAGAAAGCTGACATTTATGAAGTCCAATAAACTACTTGTAAGAACAGGAGTGCTAGATGAGGGGGAAAAAAAATAAAATAAAATCCTCATCCAAACAAACACGGGTTGACAGCTGACAGATGGTCAGAATCCCTTCCCTTCTAAACTAGAAAAATGAAGATTTGGCAAGGGCTGTCTGAAAAAGAACTTGCAAACATCAAAGCTTCCCCCTTTCTGGGCTGGTGTTTTTCTGGGCCTGACTTCAATATTTTCACAGGCTACTGCACGGAAAAGGTGTTGCAGGCCTCCGCATCGCTGGCGAAGAAAGGCTAAGACATACCAGGGAGGGAGGATTTATAGGAGGCAGCGCTGCCAACCTCGCAAAGAGGGAGCGAGCATTTAAAAGCCAGCGCCTGCACACTTCCATAAATCCCCACAACTCAGCGTCAAGCCTCCCCCTTAATCTGCCGAGGTGTGAGGGAAAGGAAGGAGGAATTTTCTAACTCCATTTTTCCACTCCGGATCAGCTTCCAAGGGGGAGGGTGACGGCGAGTTAATCTTTTGAGGCCAACAGCCATCTTAATAGAAATGAGATCCAGCCTTAAAAACCTCAGGACTGGGCTCCCCTCACCTTTGTAAAATGAAGGAAAATGGTTGTTAAGTGGGGCTTTGGCCTGGACTCAAAGGCGCCCCGTGGATGGGGAGCGGCAGGGTCTTTGACTGCATGGGTTTTCGTAGTCTCATGTCCTCCCTGGGAACTTGCTTTGCTCAGTGTGCTGACATGCTGGTGAGGAAGACTTGGTGGTTCTCTGGTTATTTACATGGTATGCCACAGATTGACAGATTGCCCTCACATCCAAAGACAGCCCTGTTGACACTCCCCAGCATCACTGTACAGACACATCAGTTGGTACTATGGTTTGAGTACCATCTAAGCAAGCCCACAAAGTTCCCATTGTGACTGAAGTCTTGAGCTCAATAGTGGTGCTATGCAATGATGGAGGACCTTTGGGAGGGGGTGGGGTATAGTGAGATGACCTTTGGCTGTAGAGAGCACATGCTCAGAAGGGACTGTGGAGCACCAGTTTCCTTCTCTGACTTTATGTTCAATCACACACACACACACACACACACACACACACTGATATGCTACTGTCTGTTATTCTCATTAGATAACTAATAGATCCCACCTTATCTTGGACATTTTATTTACTTTGTGTGCACATGTACACGTACACATGTGTGCATGGGCACATGCGTGAAATACAGACACATTTGTGGAATGTGTGCATATGTGTATGGGTGCGTGTACTCATGTGTGCATGTACATATGGAGATGAAAAGTTTGACATCCAGTGTCTCTCTTGAACCTAAAGCTCTTTGATTCAGCTAGACAGGCTTCCCAATGCTCTCCAGGAATCCGCTTGTCTCTGTCCCACCAGCACAGGAGTTATAGGTATAGATAGCTAAACCTGATTTTTCACATGGGTGCAGGAGAGTCAAACCCAAGTCTTCATGCCTATACAACAGGGTTTTTGCTAACAGAAACACCAGGCTGATTTCTCTCAGTGAACAAGGAAAAAGGAAGCCGTGTTCTAAGTCACTACAGGACATGGCGATGCTTACAAAGGTCATATCTTTGGCCACATTGGCCCAAAGTTTGGACTCTACAAATATAGTGAAGGTTACCACCTCTCAGAAGCAGATGAGGCAAAACACATGAACTAAAGGACACTTTATGCTCTGATCTAATTCTCCCTCCAACTACCTGTTACATGCTGACCTCATTGACTGCTTTCTCTGAATTATAGATAACAGATATCATGGCAGGGCCAGCTCTGAGCCCAGCATCCTTCCTCTGGACCGTAGACTAAGAGCACCGTGCTCAGCAGAATGATCTGTGTGGTCCTGACAGACCACATTTATAATAAAGGTCCCTGAACCTCCTATCAGCTGGTGGCACCATGACCATCCTAACTTGTGTAAGCATACTCTCAGATGTTCATATAGTGACCAAACTGCCTAATGGCACATTTCTCAGAACATGTTCCTGTCATTAAAGGATACTTTGTTTTATATAGATCATATATGTGTGTGTATATGAATGGGGAAATGGTTCCATTGTGTAACGTGCTTGCCACACAAGCATGAAGACCTGGGTTCAGATTCTTGTTTCCCACATAAAGAAACAAACAAACAAACAACAAGAAAAAGCCCCCCCAAGACGAAATACCGGGTGTGGTGGTATATGTCTGTAACCCCAGCAGTTCAGGGGGAGAGGGTAAAGACAAGTAGATCCCAAAATGATGAGTCAAGGAGTTGATGAGAGATCCTGTCTCAGAATACAAGGTAGAGGGCTAGAGAGATGGCTCCTGTGGCTAACAGCACTTTCTGTGCAATCAAGAAGACCAGAGTTCAGATCCCATCATCCTCCTGACCAGCTAGGTGTCTGTCAAACATCTCTACCTCTAGCTTCGAGGGCTATGACTCTTCCTTCTCATCTCTATAGACATGAACACAAGTACATGTGCATACACACACACACACACACAGACATACAGAGAGAGAGAGAGAGAGCAAGAGAGAGAGATTATTACAGGTACTCCATAAATATGTATTGTAATAATGAAAGTATGTGACAGCTCATTGAGAGCCCTGTGGTTTATTTACCAGGTACAATAAATTCCGCAGTGAAATGCCTGTCTGTTGAAAGACAATGTTGTTTTATCCTCACTTGCACAGCCAAGTTCCAACTTGCTGGCCACTAGAGTCACCTAGTTCTTCATTGTGTCTCTCAAGGCTTACTGGACTCACTGTAGTGGCAGAGTTCCTCATTGTCTTGCCAGGGAGCTTCAGGGCGAGAGTCTCTGACTCATGTGGCTCCTTTGAACTCTGCCGCTTTCAAGCTTTCAAGGTCTCACAGTGAGGGGACAACTACAGGATGCAGCCACAACAATATTTAAACACTTAAGCACAACAATTCACCTTCCGAGTCCCCCAGTAACATCTCCTAATTAATCACCTTGTGTACTGCATTCTAAATTAATTGAATTAAAAGTAATTAAATCCAGGAAATTGAAATTAGTCTGATTAGATTAGAGGCACATCCAGAGACCGTGGTGAGGGGTGTCATGTAAATTGGCCAATTTCAGTGTAGAAAAGAGAGACTTGGTTTATAGACAGGCTATTAAGGGAGTAGGCAAGCCTTACAAAGGGCAGTCAAGGTGGCCACGGAAAGGAAGGACATTGACGGGAGTAACAGGATGACAATGACAGGGGTGACTTCTCGGGTGCAGGCTTGTACTGAGCCTGTTACTTCCCAAGAACCCCTCCTAGGGAAATGCTACTGCTGCCCTTACTGGCAGAAGGGGAAAGTGAAAGGACTGTAGTACCAATCAGCCAGCCTCGAAGGTCCACAAACAGGGTTGATGCGCACAGGGAGTACACCAGCGCTCAGAATGGGACCCCAGGCTATTAACCAGCTCATAATGATGAAGGCTAAGGCTCCAGTCCTCTGCAACATGTGGTGGAGAAGACTCATAGACATACTGTGTTCGAGGTTGACCCAAGCCAGAGACAAAGCTGTGAAAAACAGAGACAGGCTAGAAAGACAAAAAGGAAAAGATCCCCTCTGAAGTTTGAAGTCTGGTTCAAGCCCCTCACTACCTGCAAATTAGGAATTCCGGCAGTCAGACAAGACTTTCTCTGTGCCTCTCTCTCTCTCTCTCTCTCTCTCTCTCTCTCTCTCTCTCTCTCTGTGTGTGTGTGTGTGTGTGTGTGTGTGTGTGTGTGTGTGTACATGTTCCTGGGTGTCATTGGGCTTGCATGTGCCATATTTTTATGGAGACAAGTGGACAAACTTCTGGTGTTAGAACCTCAGCTCTCGGGTCTCTTTGCCTCCACTCAATCTATACTATGGGCCTGCAAGTTTCTGCTGACTCTCCTGGATCTGCCTCCCATAGCCCTGTACATGACTCTGGGATTACATGCAGACACATGCTGAGGTGTCCTGTTTTCACATGGGTCCTAGGAATCCAAATTTGGGTCACTGGGCTTGTACGACAAATGCTTTTTTCACCTACTGAGCCATCTCCCCCAGCGAAGACAATATTCTTTTAAGATAGAGAATGGCAAAATAGCAATGAGACACACAAAAAAATAAGTAATAAAGATTTTAAAAGATATATATGTGTGTATATATGTATATATATGCATACATTGACACACACACACATGACTGCTAGATTACCAAAGGAGTTCACTACTCATGGGAATTCACTACTCATGGGAGTTCAGAGTCAGTAGCTTTAGTCCTCAAAGCCTCAAATCCCACAAGGCAACAGGAGAATGACAAGTTGAGCTGCACGTACGGCAGACTGCCATACATGGAGAGAAAGACTCTACCCCTTCACTTAGGAAAGGTGGGTCTTTCCTAGTAACCTCTGTGCCTTCCCTCCCTTAGCTTTGGTGGGAGACACTGTCTGCCAAGGACAGTTGCAATCCTTCTTTGAAAAGAAGGTGTGGAGCAAAGGCAGCCAGTGCCACCACTCACAGAACACGCAGGTGTTCAAAAAGCCTACAGGGAATTGCCAGCCAACACCCACCTCTTCTTCTTACAGCCTTGGCTTTGGGCAATGCTTTTTTTTTTTTTCCATGAGTATTTCACTTGATCAACCACTTTCATTTGACCATCATGGGGTGGAAACAAGTCTGTTGAGTGAGTCTCCTGTAATATTTAATCAAGGCCACTCTAACAGGATGCCAAGCTAGATAAGACCTCTGCCATACCTTTCCAGAGCCTTGGGATAGCCATAGATATGAAGGTTTCCCTTAGGATGCCAGGAGAAGCCCCCTCCTCATCCTCTACTCACCTTTCCAGTTATTCAAGACAGTGGTGTGAGCTGAAGATGATAAATCATGGACTATATAGGCACCCCTGTGACCTGCAATGGAAAAGATTAAGGTACTGCATATGCTGATTAGAGCCTAGGGCATAAGGGGTTCAACTAAACTCAGGCACAAATTTCATGATTTTTTTTTGAAACTTCTATCATTGAGCAAACTGTCCACAGATGTCCTAGTTAAGATTACCATGATAAAACATAATGACTAGAGAAACTTGGGGAGGAAAGGGTTTATTTCACCTTACACTTCCATCTCCGAGAGAAGGCAGAAGAGGAACCTAAAAGCAGAAGCTTATGCAGATCTCATGGAGGAGTGCTGCTTACTGGCTTGCTCTCCATGGCTTTGCTCAGCTTGCTTTCTTATAGAACTCAGGACCACTAGCCCAGGGGCGGCACCATCCACAATGGTCTGAGCCCTCTTCCATCAACCACTAATTAAGAAAATGCCACACATCTTAAGGAGACATTGTCTTAGTTGAGGCTTCTTCCTCTCAAATGACTTTAGTGTGTGTCAAGTTGTCATCAAACTAGCCAGCACAACAGGGTAGTCCTAGACAATGAGTCTGAAACTCCTCCAAATGACCAAGGTCATCTTAAAGCTCTTACTAGGGGATTGAATTTAAACACTTGAAAATCTCTTGTGACCAAGGATCAAGTCACTCTGTTTTCAAGGTCACATTTGGCTTTCATATAAGAATTACCCAGTCCCCGGGTTGCATAGGGTCCCTAGAAACACAGTATCATTAAAACTTGTTGAACACACTCAAGTGGGACTTTCCACAATCTTTAACATAGGTTGGTAGTCTTCCAATGTTCTTTCAATGGCTGGTGAGCCAAGAGGTAAGGTGATTGGCTAGAAACTCCAGTGTTTTAGGAGTTTCAGGTGTTTGGGTATTTTGGGTCTAAAGGCAGACCATCCAGCTACTTGCCACGGCCTTAGTCAGGTGACACCTTTCAGCCTCAAGAGATAACCAGGCAAAGATAAAGAGAAAATGGTTGTGGATACCTGTTTGGTATGGAATAGGCAGGAACTAGGATCAAGAAGAATGGGAATAAACCACAGTCAAAGCTAAAGGTAGGGACTGGCTCATCTGGTGCGGCTTAAGTTGAATGGTTTGGGACAGCTACATCAGTGTGGTTTTTTTTGTGATGAATGCTTCAGGACTGTTCTGAAAGACAATTATAGATGTCATTTCCTTGCCCCTTCAAGGCCTCAAGTTTCAGGAGAAGATACTGCTGCTTCAAGTTGCCGGGGTTGCTGTCCTTTCAGGAGGCATTATGTTACCCTTTTCCAGTTATGTCCTGCCAATACTCAAACTTTCAGTGTGGACAGATCAGGAGCAAGACAAGTTGTGGTCATCGTTGTTGTTATTATTTATGTTTTTGATCTTGCTTTTTGATATAGGGTCTTACTTTATAGCCCAAGGTGGCCTGAAATATACTATCTAGTCTGGGCTGGCTTCAAAAGGCAGTCATCCTTTGTCTCAGCCTTTTAAATGCTGAGATTGTAGGTGTGAGCCACACACCCACCTAAGAGCATTTTCATTCATAGAAGCCCCTGTTCCGGTTTTCTTTCTGCTGATGTGATTAAAAACACTGACCGAAAGCAACTTAAGGGAGAAGTCAGAGCAGGAAACAACTAGAAATTTGAAGCAGAAATCATGGAAGAATACTATTTGCTGGCTTGCTCACAAGCTTATGCTTATCTTGCTCTCATACAGTCTAGGACTACTTGCCTAGAGAATTGTGCTGCCCATGGTAGGCAGGACCCTTCTCCATCAATTAACAATCAAAACAACCCACACAGATAGGCTCATAGGCCAATTTGATCTGGGCAGTTCCTCAAGTGAGACGTCTTTCTCAGGTAACTCTAGGCCCTGTCAAGTTGACAGTTAAAGCTTACCAAGACAGTAACCTGTGGCCTCCTGTAGGGCTCTGGGAGAGGCAGCTGTGTCCTCATCCAAACAACCACTATGCTAAGGACCTAAGACAAGATTAATCTTGCCTGATAATCCAGAAGGTTGAGCCAGAATGAATTGCTTCCTTCCATTCTTTATTTGGTAAGCCTAGAGCAGCTCCTGGGAGGGGAAGTAAAAAGACATTTGTGCCCAGGAGAGTCAGGAAAAAAAAAAACTTGTTTTGCAGAAGAGATGTGGATGGTAAGCAGAACGCAATTGAGAGCAACAAAGGCAGAGAGGTGGAAACAGACAGGCATGAGCTCACACTGGCATCAATACACACACAGCTTGGTCTCTCGCCTGCCCATCAGAAACATCCACATCCTAAAACATCCACAGTTCCTCCCAGAACAGTGGGAGGGAACTCACTTCTCGACCTAAAAGTAGTTTCCACAATGCTAAGGGCACAGCTGCCCTGGAGATGAAAGCCTGCCCCTCTGCCAACAGGAACCGCTGACAGTTTTGAAATGACGGTTTCGCCATGTTGTGCCCATCATGGGATCAAGCAAGTCCCCAGCCCTCTCTCGGGCAGCTGGCATCCTGCCAGTCTACTGCCCATTCAAAACAGATCTACAAAGGCCCCAAACAGCAGAAACCCACTTCCCAAATCACTGGTTATGTTGGATGCAAAGTTGCCTATGAGCCCTAGAGCCACTGCAGGTAGCCTTGGAGGAAAACGCCCTGACATTGATTCTTACAAGACACACAAGAAGGAGCAAACATCACTGAAGCTATGCTCCCCAGCCAGCCCTGGGCTGCTGAAGCTGCAGATAAGAATATGTGTTTCAGGGCATCTGGATGGATGCATGCACAAAGACTCCCTGTACCCACAACCCTCCCTGAGCAAGGGGACCATATTGTCTCTGCCTTGTGTTGTTCTTAAGGCACAGAAACACTGCTGGTTAGGACAAAGGGTCTCAGTTTGCAAAAAGCCCACCTAGGAGACCATCTTTAAAGATGTCAAAGAGATATTATCGAGAGCAGGCAGGAGCAGGCAGAAGAAACGGCACCTCCCATAGTGTGCCCCGCGCCTGTTAGCTCCCAACAGACAATTCGCCTGACCTTTTGCTGAGAAATTAGACCAACTTCAGCTTCCACTGCTGTTCTGCCTAATTGGCCTCACTGCTGGGGGGAAACAAGTCCTGAAGAAGAATAAAAAAGCAGCTGCTTTCTTCGACCATGGAAGGCAGAGCTGGATGCTGCGTGGTGATTTTCAAGGCAATTCAAAATTAACTTCGAATTAGCAGGCGCTGACTCCCTGCCTGCCCTCGCTCACTCTCGCGCATGCATGTTCCTTAGGCATAAAACAAAACCGCTCAGCCTCCCCACACCTCAACCCTGTCCCCACCCCGAGCTCCACTCCAAAGCCAACCTGTGTTTTTGCACCTTCACCCCTCCATCTCTCTAGGCGGCACTTGCTGCCTCCTCCAAAGGCATCAGTGAGGCAGGAGGCTCAAACACCAACCGTGGGCTTCTTCCAAGCTGTAGCTTTAAGGTGCCAATGTGCTTGGCAGCCAAGAGACTGCCTCTGGTGTGTGTTTGCTGGAGATAATCACACATCCTCCAGGTAGGGTGCATGGCTAAGCGCTCTCCAGTGGGAGCAGGAAGCAGTGGGGGGAGGGCGGAGGAGAGAAAAGCGGATCTGGCTGGAGGAAGGGGCCCGATAGCCATTATGGCACTGAGGCTCCATCAAAGGACTGGAGCCCTTCCATGTCCAATGCCAGCAGAAAGCCTTGGCTTCTGTTTTGCTTCCCTGAAACTCACTGCCCATCCAGCCCCTTAGTCTGAGCACCCCAGACTGTTCTCTTTTGGGAGTGGTTGTATATCAGTACCCCAACATGCAGCCAGAGGCATCCCTGGCTTTCTGTGTCAGTCCCATTCCTGATTCCCCACCCCCTTTTCTGCCCTGTCTCTCTTTCCAGAAATCAGTTCCATGATCAAACAGACCTCATCAGACCCCAGTTGCCCCAAACTAGCCCAGGGCTTCCAATGACTGGGCCCCAGCCAGAACCCAGTAACTACTTGTAAGTTGGACGGTGGTTTATTTCAGACCACTCAAAGCTTGTTTTTCTCCTTTAATGACCCAAGAAAATACACACATTAAAAATATTTCCAACCTCATGTTTGTTTCTACTTACACGGGGGTAGGTAGATGGAGGAACCAAATTTTCCTTCATTGTTCCGCTGAGGGCTGGGTAGTTTCCGGTGTGATCACACATTAGGTGGCGGGTAGCTGATGCTATTCATGCGACAACAGGTACACTGCCTAGAGCAGGATGAGGTCTACCTCTCCTGAGTTCCTTTTACTCAGGACTCAGTGGGGATGTGACATAGCCTAGCCAGCTCAGTCTCCAGTGAGCCTTGGGAGCCCGGAGTGGTACCCACTGCCACATCATACTGGGCCACACAGAATTTGATCAGTTTGCAGACAGTCTTCCAGGCTGCTACAGGGGGCCTGAGTTTTGACTCCAGGTTGGACTAATATCTTTATGAAATAAGGTAGTCAGGAGCTGGGGAGAAAGCTCAGTTGGAAAAGTCCTTGTCTTACAAGTACCAGGACCTGAGTTTGATCTCTAGAACACATTTAAAACAAACAAACAAACCCAGGCACTATGGTGTGGGTTTATAATCTCAGTGCTGGGGAGGTAGATATAGATACCCTAACCCGAACCTGAACCCGAACCCGAACCCGAACCCTGGGAACTGCCTTCCAACCAACCCAGAACATATTCATATAAAGAAAGAGACAGAGATGAAGAGATACGGACAGAGAGCTGGAGACAGAGAGATTGTATAGACCTCCCTGGCCAGGGAAGGCCTGGATAAATAAAGTAATTGTTGGCTGACAAGAAAGATCAACCATGACCATTCTGGCAGAAGGCCATTCTAGACAGGGGCAACAGATACTGCCAAGGCAATGTCAAGAATGAACCTGACCTGTTGAAAGACTTAAGAATGAGCTAGTACTGTAGGAACATGGTGGGCCTGGAAAAAAAAATGGAGATTTAAGACAAGGATTGTAATCATGGGAGCCCGCATCCATCATAAGAAGTTAGACAACAAAAAACCATTCAGGGGTCCACTGGGCTTCCCCGCTGCCACGGTGGGAGCTACTCTCTCTGCCTCTGTCTGCCATGAGGTGACCGGCCTCCTCCTCCTCCTCTCCACTCTTCTGCCACCCTGATGTTCTGCCCAAGCACATGAGGAAGCCCAGAAATCATAGATCCAGACCTCTACAGCTATGAGCCAAACCCTACCTCCTCCCCAGATAAAGAAAAGGAAAGAGGAAGCAGTTAAAAACCTTTGTTTACAAGATTCGTATTTTGAGGTCACTCTGGCTGCTGTACAGAACAGACTTGGCAGGAAAAGCGGAGTTGAAAGAGTCTGGGAACAGTGACCGTTGACCAGGGAAACCTGATGAGTGGCCCACTGATGGGGTGGAGCAGAGAGGTGTGGGGAGCAGGGAGCACAGAGAGCAGGCAGGATGCGGGGAGACAGTCGGGAGCAGAGAGAAATGGACAGGCTTGGGAGATGTTTTGGAGGTGGATCCCATATGTCCTGCTGATGGATTGCAGTTTGAGGAGGAGGAGGAAAGGGAAGAGCCAAGGGCTCTGGGGATTCAGTCTGGAGTTCTGGGGTTGAATGTCAGTACCGTCCATGGGAAGGGAAGACTTGGGGAGGACCAGAATTATAAACAAAGCATTTATCTTGGCGTGGGTGGATCAACTGTAACCCTCTTCCTCGTCGTTACCGTGGCTAAGTGTGCTTCGGTACGCTGCCCAGAACGCTTCACAGCTGGCTCACAATCCTCCAGCTGTTTCAGTGGGGGCTCACACACGCTCAGCCCTCACAGGAAAGAGCCTCGGGCTTCAGGGAACCGCCTGCCCCAAGGCTACAACTCTTTCCATGGCACCCCCTGGCCAAGGAGTAGCCATTGTGTGAATGCATGGCAAAGCCTTCTACATGCTGGGTATCTTCTCCTTCTGGGATCTGCCTTTTTAAAGGGTGTTATTTTACATCTGTGGATGACGCCATAGGTAAACTGTTTCCTTCACCGTTTAGCATTAAATAAATAAAGTGAACCCTAAAAAGAGATCTCTCTCTCTCTCTCTCTCTCTCTCTCTCTCTCTCTCTCTCACACACACACACACACACACACACACACACACACACACTCACACACTCACTCATGTGAGTGTAGTGCCCTCCAGAGGCCAGCAGAGGGTAGTAGAGCCATGGGAGCTGTAGTTACAGGTTAACTGTGAGCTGAGAACCAGACTTAAGACCTGTGGAAGAGCAACAAACCATCTTGACCACTGAGCTATCTCTCCAGCCTGGTGTTCCTTGAATTCCTGGTAGAATTTCCACCCCAAACCCCCACATCCAACTGCTCTCTGAACCTAGTTCCAGAAAGCCCTTATCTAAGACTTTTTAGCCTCGTGGCTAACACCTGAAAGCTTGTTCTGAAGAATTCTGAAAGTGCCATCCCCAAACTTCTCGAATATCTGTTTGAAATTTCCTCATTCCTCCCACCCTGTCCCTCAACACAAGACCCTCAGAAATGGCTCTGGGCCTAGGTTCATTTACCCTTATCTGCAGACCTGCCTCTATACATTGGAGCCCCTGGTCCTTGCTGTCACAAGGGTTACAGGAGCGGAGATGTCTTTTGACACACTATCCAAAGCCAGAGGTCAGGAAATAGCACAACAGTATGTCCAGTTCCCTTTTGTGTTCAGGGTTAACTGTCTGTGTGTGTATCTATAGTCATACATATGGCAGGTTTGTACATACTATTTGTCCATATGCATATAAGTAGCCTGACAGATTAAGAACCACAACCCTTGACTACACAGGTGATGCTAGTCACATACACACTAGTATAGCTAGTCCGGAAGCCAGGGGAGGAGGAGGCTACCACCCATCCCCCATCCTTCTGCTGAGCCCAACACCCTGGCATGGCTGAGCCCTCTACTTAGCATGCACGCATTCCAACATGGCCCATTCTACCAGAGGTGCCTTTTACCCTAGCCAGCACAAGGTTGCACTTAAAGACTCTTAAGTGGGAACTCTGGATCTTCCATTAGCATCTATACTTTGTGTTCTAGGGAGAAACTTCTTGGGAAGGGACCAGATACTCCCTCGGAGTCTCTGTCTCCAGAGCATTTGAGGAGGAAGGTAATAGGATGCAGGCGAAGAGAGGCCGCATCTAACCATTTGCTTTCTGTTCTCAGTCCGGCAGCCACAGCTGATCTCACTTTCTGAACCAAGTCCAGCATGCACCCAAGACATGTCAGCATTGGTATGGCACATACCTCCTTACTCTAAGATCTAACTCTCTGATCTGCACTTTCCTCTATGTGTGTGTGTGGGGGGGGGGGGGTTGCATGTGCACACATGTGCTTGTGTGTGTAAAGGCCTCAGGTGTCATTCCTCCCTCAGGAGTGCCATCCACCTTTTGGACACAGTCTCTCGGCAGCCTGGAGCTTTCCCACTAGGCCAGTCTGGCTGGCCAGCAAGCCCCAGGGACCTGCCCCACCCCACCTCCCCAGTGCTCACAGCCTGTGAGTTCCATCAGAATCAGAGCCTCCTTCTCTCCCAGCAAGCACTTCCCCAGCAGAACCAGTTCCCCAGCTCTAAGGTTCTTCTGTAAGTTCCCAAGTTCTAGACACACCAGCTCACTTCCCTTGTTTTTTCCTTACGGGGAGAGAAGTTCCTTCTCCCCCATGTATGCAGTGGCTACCTTGTCTTTCTGACCTTTGATTCTCTACATTAAAATCTCTCCATCTGATGTAAACATTCTCCACCTACCTATGCCTATAGCTGTGATATACAAATATATATATATATATATATATATATATATATATATATATATATATATATATATATATATATATATATATATATATATATATATATATATATATATATATATATATATATATATATATATATATATATATATATATATATATATATATATATAAAATGAAAATATATAATGTCACGATACTAGGCCAGTGCTTATGTGCTTGCTCTTATGTAAGGCTGTTTTCTGGCTGTTGTTAGTATCCACTTCAGCCTGTGTCATTTAAATTCAAATTTATGCGATATCTGGATTGAGTCCCTGCTCCTGGCCATGGTGCTCCGTGTACTGTTGCTCAACCTTGTGAGTTATTATTTTATTTCACAACTTATTTCCTGGCTTTCTCAGGCACATTTTCTATTTGGTCATACTTTAATGAAAAATAAAGTTAAATCTCTCTATTAAATCATCTGTGAGCTGGGGAGATGGCTCCTCGGATAAACGACCTAAGAGTTTGAATCCACCAGGCCCCCACATAAAAGGCAGACATGGCACTGTGTGTTCATAACCCTGTGATCCTATATGGTGAGGCAAGAGCTGCAGGATCAAGTGTCCATGGACTGTCACAAGCCAGCTAGCCTGGCATAAGGACAAGCAACAGAACAAGAGAAAGACCCTGTCTCAAACAAGGTGGAAGACCAAGGCTGGCACCCACAATATGTTCTGACCTCTACACATGTGCGGTGGCACAAGCACCTGCACTTCCACACACAAACCCACACATATCACACATAAAAATGCACGAGTGCAAGCACGCGTGCGCACTCACAAACACACACACTCACACACACACACACACACACACACACACACAGATAAAAACAAAGTCCCTGGCATGGACTCTATTTCTCAGACTGTCGGTCTCTGGTGCTGTAAGGCAAGCTTCATCCCTTTAGCCCCGCACAGTCAGAGCCCTTGCTGGTTTTAGGCATCTGTTTATTCCTCCCCGACAAGCATGCTTATGTTATAATTATTATGTATGAAGGAGGATTTGGTACATACACATAATGTTTGTACACAATGGGATATGCTTAGAACACGGCTGGGATGGCTGGAACTCACTCTGGGAATTGTGAGTCGGTAGTATTAATGGGTGAGAGCATATTCCACACAGACGGCTGAGGTCCTCACAGCTAGCCACACACTCCTTCACTTTGAAAAGCCCGATGAATGTTAGTATTCCACATCTTCAACTATGGGGCCAGGGGGCAGCCCTGTAGGTAGAGAGACGGCATTCAGGAAGACATCACAAGGCAGCGCTGCCCTGCTCCTGGCTTTCCACATCCCCTTGCCCACAGGTTCAGGAAAGGTTCTGGAAGATCTGCAGTTGATGGTGGAATGAAGCCCAGACCGTGGAGAGAAATGGCAGGAAGAAGCCTTCACAGAGCTGTGTCCTCAGATAGAAATGCAGATGCAAACAGGGAATGGGATGGAACCTCGAGGCTCCTGAGACAGATCAGGGCTCCAACTCAATGTGTAGTCAAACTTTTGGAGTAGACCTATCATTCTAGCTCCTGGGGTTGGTCTAGTTGCTCCAAGGCAGTTTAAGAAATCCTAAGTCCCCTGTCCAGCTCTGGTGACCCTGGCTTGAAATCTGCGTTTGCATTTGATGGAATCAACGAAGATTCGGTCGGAGCAGATGTGACTTTAAGCAGCCATTCTGATAACTGTGCTTAACCCTAGAAATAGACGCCTCTCTTCTAGGGTCACAGGTGGTACCTGCAGCTCTTTGGTCATTGTGAGGCAAGCCACCTGAGGACTATATATAGTCAAGGAAACTGCTTGGGTCAGACCATGCCAAAACCCACATCCTCTTTTATCATGGGATGCTATGAATGTGAGCTTTTAGCACCTTGTAACTGTTGTTTGTTAAGCTCTGTCAGTTGTATCCCTAACTTCACACACAGAAAGCTGAGGTTCCAAATAGAGAGGGCCGGTTGTCTCACGACTCATAGCAAACAACACCTCAATCTTCCATCAGCTTCCCTAGTAAGCCACAAAAACTTGCCTGCCACATTGTCAGCTGAAATGGGACTCGGTGGCGTGTGTTGAGCGCATCAGTTACTAGGTGAGAAGGGGGGACCAGAGGGAGCGCTGGCAGAGACTCCGGATAAGCGAGGGCTCAGAGGGAAGGAGAGGGGGGTGGTGCGAAGGGGATGAGGAGGAGACACGCCCAAGGGCTTGTTCTATTTCCAGCCCATGAACATATTTGCAGTACAAAAGCTTCATTAAACTCCAGGCTTTCTGTGGATAAATGTCTGCTTGCCACTGGGCCCAGTAATGATAAACATCCAAAACACAGAAAGCCTTTTGAAGTTTATTATAGAAATAACAGAAACAGCTCTACAAAGCCCAAAGCTGGCAGCAGGCAGTATCTTAGCATGGGGCCATAATTCTGCCAAGGACCAAAGGTGGAGGTTTGCGAGGTGGCTCCGAGGTTGAAGGTGCTTGCTGCAGAGCCTGGTAACCTAAGCTTGATCCCCAGCTCCTACATGGAACTCCTGTGAGCTGCCCCCTGACCTTCACATGTGCACCGGAGCACACATTGGCCACCCTCATGCTAAATATATTGATTTTTAAAACAAAAAACAAAAAACAAAAAACAAAAATCAAACCACCGGAAGGAAGGTTGTCGTGGTGTAAGGAGTGCCCGCCGTGGCTCTGACTTCTGAATCCACGTGTGTGGAAGAGGCGCCGCCGATTCCTGGAGTTGAGATGGTTCCCAGTTCAAGTCTCTACTTGAACAACCTCTGTTGTTAGCTTTGCGGCATTTGGCGAGGGCTCAGAGAACCTTGGTTCCCCTAACCTGTATCATAAAAGAGAACACCGGTCCACTATACTATATTTGTGAATCAAGTGTTTCAGGATTTTTTACAATGTTCCATTTTATGGAGCTGCAGGGTGAGGACCTGGGGACAGTGCTCCACAGTAAAGTCTTGCCATGCAAGCATAAAGACCTGAGTTCAATCCTCAGGACCCATAAAAAACCCAGGTATGATGGAACAAACACACTTGTAATCCCAATGCCAAAGACACAGAGACAGGTAGAACTCTGGGGCTCACTGTCCAGCTAGACCAGATGAATTGGTGGGTCCCATGCCACTGAGAGACCCTGTCTCAAACAAGAGAGAAGGCACAATGACCTGAGGTTGATCTCTGACCTCTACACATACACATGCATGTACATACACACACACACACACACACACACACACACACACACACACACACACACAGAGAGAGAGAGAGAGAGAAAGAGAGAGAGAGAGAGAGAGAGAGAGAGAGAGAGAGAGAGAGTGAGTTTGGTTTTAGGGAGCTCCAGGCTACATTGTGGTATTATGTAACACCCAGTAAATTCTGGCCTGCACCAGTCTCTCTTCAGGGAAATACAGATATTTACAGTCAGCAGGTAATTAAGACAGTAAATCATCCGCATCAGCTCAGGCCTCACTTGCCTCCAGTTGAATCAGACAAATCCTTCCGTTGCCATAGCTTCTCGGATGCTTTGGGATGGAGGTGCGGGACTTGGCTTATCTGGGATCTGAAACAGCTCATGCCTCCTAAGACTACAGGATGTATCGGATGATATAGGCACAGCACTCCTGAGTTTTGCTAGTGTGATTTTTGTTTTGTTTTAATTTCAGATGTGTATAAGTGTCTTGCCTGCATGGCACATGCACTGTGTACACACAGTGATTGCAGAGGTCCTGAGAGAGAGTCAGATCCCCTAGAACTGGAGTTAAGAATGGTTGTAAGCTGCTATGTGGGTGCTGGAAACTGAGCCTAGGTCCTCTGCAAGAACAACAAGTGCTTGGCTTCTGAGCCTTCTCTCAAGCCATCTGCCCCACCTTTTAAAACAGCTCTCACTATGTATAAGTGTGGCTGGCCTGGAACTCAATAATGTCAGCCACACTGGCCTCAAACTCACAGAGATTCTCCTGCCTCCGATCCTGCCCCCACCTCCACCTCCTGGTGCAGAGGTTACAGACATGTACTGCCATGCCCAGTTTTTAATGTATTTTTGTTTCCCCTGCTTCTCCGTGAAGTCCTGAAGGGACTTTTCCTCTGCTCAGAGGAAGGACATTCTCTTGTGACCTCCTCTGGGGCTGTCCCTGGGTCTGCTTATAAACTAATTTACCAAAATATCGCCATCTACTTCAGAGTAGCCCAAGACCCACTGATGCCTAGGGTTCCATTGGAAGTGCTCTCATCTGATGGCGCCAGCCCAGCCTCCCTTTCCATATCTGCTCTCTGGTTTGGTCTCATTCTAGATACCATGGCTTGCTGGAAGTTACTATGTAGAAATCCTCCTGCATTAAATCCCAAGAGCTGGAATGATAGGCATGAGCTGGCATGCCTGACTCCTACTGACTACAAGAAGGACCTCAGGAACTGGACAGATCTCTCCACAGGAAGCTAAGTCTAGAGTATAAGGGCTTAAAAGCAGGATCAGCCCGTGTAGGTCAAAGACAAGGTCATCAGGACACGATCCATAACAAGGGTGAGACGGCACAAGGTTAAAGGCAGCCCTAGGTATCACCCTTAACTCAGCCCAGCTATGGGCATATATGTAAGGGAAGGCCAGGGGGAGAGGCAGTGCAGAAGGTGGGATCAGCGAGGTTGTCTAAGTCACCCTCTGCTGCTCAGCAAGCTTCCTCCAAAGTTAATGGCTTCAAGCAAGAACATCAACTTTACTATCCCTTCAGAGTCTCACTGGTGGAGACTGCATGCAGTCCCAGAGGCCTTGAACAGACTGGGCAGTGTTTCTACCGGCCCATAGCAGTTCTGAAACCCTCTCAGAGGTTATGTCTTAAAGTCTCCTGATCACAAGTCCATTGCACAGGAGCAAGACCGAGTTTGTCTCCCTGCAGTCTGATCACTTCTTTGCTGGATCACCTCTTTGTTGGGAACACCAGGTCATCTCAAGCGACAGCCTCTCTGGCTCTTACCACACTGGATGCTCCTCCAGTTTCAAATAATGTGTCCTCTCTTTGTCCTAAGATCTTACTGCTTTCTTCTCCAGGCCGCCGGTCTTCTGTGAGTCGCCAAGTCCCCTTAAACTGTCACTCACCCTCTTGTTCCAGTTCCTGCCACATCTGGTTCCAAAGCTATGTCCATGTGCGTGGCAGCATACACCTGGTATCTAAATCCTCTCTGGTTTACAGTCTGATGTAACACTTGGTCCAAACATAGTAACAGGAACCTACAGTAGTCATATACCCCACTTCCAGTCCTGAAGGGGATAGGACTGGAGTGGTTTAGCTGGCTGGCTCTGGTGGCAGGTCTCATGAGGTTGCAGACACATGCCAGTCTGAGTTGCAGTCCCCTGAAAGCAACTCTACCATGGAAGACCCTTTTCTAAAGTGACCCACTCGTATGGCTGTGCCTTAGATCTGGGCATGGAATTGAGCCCATGACTGTGGATCCTCTGAGTAGGGAGGGTGACTGTCCTGTGACAAACCTCCGATGTGACACGCAGTCGCTGTCTCTGAGTAAAGTGTGTGTGGCCTTGAAGCTGAGAACTGGACAAGGGGAAAGGTGTGATCTTGCTCACAGAGGCAACCATGAAGAAAGTGCTGATGAGGACAGCCTTGGAGTGACAGCAACTAGGTTGAGCTCAGGGGACTGGCTCTTCTAACCAGGTTTGGGGGATAGGTACCACAGGAGAGGGAACAGCGTGTGCAAAGGCCCTGGGGCCAGAAATAGCATTAAGTCATTCTGGAACGCACACAAAAGCCACTGAGGCTGGGGATGGGATGGGGTGGGGTGGGGTAGGGATGGGAGGGGGAGCTCAGGGAAGGGGCTGGAGAGGGAGAAGCAGGAGAAGGAAGCGCTTAGGAAGAAAAGAACAGACTAGAAAATGCTGTGGTCCATGAGGGAGCGTTCTCAAGCTAACATTTGCTGCAGCATCTCTTCACCCTCCACACTCTGCAGGAGACCCGAGCAGCATTCACACTGCAAGTCAGAGATGAAGGTAAGACTTGTCACTACAGAGCCACACTGTACCCTTTCCCTTCCCTCTGAGCATGGGTCACCGGTGTCATGGGTACAAGAGAAACCTCCCGGAGACGCACAGTGTTCCCTGTAGCCAAGAGTTCCCCTGGCCTCAGCTCAGGGTCTCCCTCCTTCCCACTCCGCCCCAGGAGAGAGGGCTTTAGCTCTGATTGCCACAGCCAGCATCGCCGGCTCTAATTTCCGGCAGCCTGACAGATGAAGAACAACGTCCCTCGCCACTCATGTCCTTCCGTCATTTCCGTGGAAGTTGAGGCTCGTCCCGGTCTGTCTGCTGCCTGGTCATTTGCCAGTTGTTCTGCTGTCAAAGCCTCCAACATCCCAGGTATCCTTCAGATGTGTAATCCCTCTAGACCACTGTGGTTCTCAGCCTGTGCGTCATGACTCCTCAAGGGTTGGGGGTGGGGGTCAAAGGACTCTTTCAAAGGGATCGCCTCTGATCATTGGAAAACACAGATGTTTGCATTGTGATTTATAGCAGTAGCAAACTTACAGTTATAAAGTATCAATGAAAATAATTTTATGGCTGGGGGCGGGGTCACCACAACACAACTGGATTAAAGGGTTGCAGCACATCAGGGAGATTGGAAACTGCTGCTCTCAACACATCTGGCTAGCTGGTGTGGTGCTAAGCGTCCTCCTCCCTCATTAATCCAGACTTGCGATTGGGTCCTGGCATGAGGTGCTTATGAACTAATGTCCCAGCTTCCTTCCTAATGACGCTGCATGGAAATGCTATGTTGATATGATGAGTGGGGTCTCTTTTTGAAATGTGGGGCTAGTGATCCTCCATTTCAAGGCTAAGACTCTGGCATAGAAGCAGGGTGCAGAGGGACAAATGCAGACCAGAACGGGGCAGAGCAGGCTTGCAAACCCTCCAGAGAGAACAGGGAGATCTATACACTGCACTCCTCATTGGCTGGCCCTGTCCTCACGTGACCCAGAGGCTGAGTACCTCTTTAAATGCTGTTTTTAGGTACTTTGCTTCACCCTAATCCAAGACAGCTTAAGAAACAAAAACTGGGTAAAGCCAGAACAGTAGGGACAGTCCTCCTGACCCTGGACACAGGGTCACCCTGTTGACTAATTGGAATTCTTCTACTTCCTTTGTGACACCTCTCTAGTGACTTTGCAGTTCAAAGTCCATTTTGTCAGCTCAGTGGGTCTAACTGTCCTGTCTGTATCAGTCATCAGGAAACAGGAATAGGGTAGCCATTTTCAACAATAAGAGATTTAATGTAGGCATTATTTTTAAAGAAATATAAACAAGGGCTGGAGAGGTCATGAAATCAATAAAAGACTTGCCATGTAAATATCAGGACCTGAGTTCAATCCCTAGCACCCACAGAACCCCAGATCTGGGGAGGCAGAGACAGGATGATCCCTGGGTTTCTCTGGCAGGCCAATCTAGCCACTGAGCTCCAGGTTCAATGAGAGACCCTGCCTTAACCCCAGCACTCGGGAGGCAGAGGCAGGCGGATTTCTGAATTCGAGGTCAGCCTGGTCTGCAAAGTGAGTTCCAGGAGAGCCAGGGCTACACAGAAAAACCCTATCTCAAAAAAACCAAAAAAAAAAAAAAAAAAAAAAAAGACAATGTAGAGAGGCCAGCAAGATGGCTCAGCAGGTAAAGTGCTGTACAAGGCTGAGACCTTTGTTCAGTCCACCAGAATCCCTGTAAAAGTGAAAGAAGAGAGCTGACTGCACAAGAGAGTCCTCTGACCTCCACACATGCACCATGGCAAGTACACGCCCAAACACAGACACACACATGCACACCACACCACACCACACACATACATACATATCATACACATTCATACACACACCACACACCATACACACACACATACACACACCACACCACATACCACACACACACATACACACACCACACATATCACACCATACACTCACACACACACACATGCACACATACGTGCACATGTGCCTACCACACACACACATACCACACCTCCCATACACACCCCACAAACACAACATACACACACACCATACACACACACCATACACACACCATACACATACACATACCATACCATACCACACATACATACACACACCACACGTACACACCACACCATACACTCATACACACACGTGCTCACATATGTGCACATGAGCCCACCACACACACACCATACATACCCACACCACACCACACACACACCACATACCACACACACATACACACACCACACATACACATGCCACACCATACACTCATACATACACACATACCACACTACACACACACACACACACACACACCACATATACCACATCATACACGCATGCATATACACACAGTAATAATAAATAAGCTAAAAAATAAGATTGAGATCAATTGAGGAGGACAACCAACATTCATCTCTGGTCACCACATATATTCACACATACATGTACACACATATACGCACAAACACACACACACCCTTGTACACATACATGAAAACAAAAAGGAGAGAAAGATTCATGGTGTTTCGGGGGTTTCTAAGAACATCTTTTGAGACATCACCATATGGTAGCTGACCCACCAGGGAGCTGTCACTGTGACCCAGCTAGGAAGGTGGAAAATGGGTTGCCACATTCTCCCTTGGCTAAGGCCGATGGTCACAACCTATCACTTAGTGCTTTTCCACTGGGGAATATGGCGCCTGCATTTGTCCACAGAAGGCAACAAAAAGCAATACTAAGATGACCTCACTGTAGAAGCTAGACTCTGCTCAGGACACAGCAGCCTCCAATCCCTGTTTCACAGGCCCCCTGCTCTGACAGGGTGAGACTCAAGCTAACAGACTTCTTGGTACTAGGATCTCTTAACTGGGTAGTGAGTTACACCAAAGCCACCTGTTCCCCACCCACTTCCCTGGCTCCTGCCTGGGATTGAAAGAGCCAGGCTGTAGACTCTTGCTATGAAATACCTCCTACTTCTGCTATATGGGCCCTGTCTGTCTCTGTCTCTGGTACTCAGTCCTAAACTCTTCACAGAGCTCCCAGCACGTTGTTGCCTCTCCTCCCCATCCAAAACCTAACACTCACCTCCCTTCTACTTCCACACCTCAGAGATCTAGCTGCAAGGGAGTCTGGAAGATAAATGCCAGCCTCCCTAGTCCTGGGATTATAAACAAATGCCACCATTCCTGCCTTATACATTTTCTTGTTAGTTTAGTTGTTTATTTATACTCAGGGAACCTAAAGCCTTTCCCTTGCCAAGCAAGCACACCATCATTTATCTATATCCCAAGTTTCTTTCCTTTGCATTTTATTTTACTTTGATTCAATATAAATTGCTTGGATTGGCTTTAAACTAGCTCCATAGACCAAACTGGCCTTGAATTTTTTCAATCCCCCTACCTCAGTCTCTTGGGATTATAGACCTGTGCCACCAGAGCTGGCAAAAATATCATTCATGTCTTTTTCTTATTGTAATCTAGGAAAGCATGTCAGAAGGAGAAAAGAATGGAAGGTAAGAGTTGTCATGGTACTAACTCAATTCTAAGTCTTAAAGTGTCCTTCGGGTTAATGAAGAGAGGCTGGGGGTACCTGACCCAGCAGGGCAATCCCGACAGCCCCTGTTTCACAGCATTCTGCCTCATTGAGGGGCTGACCGCCCAGCAGGGCAAGCTTCTGACTTTGTACCTGCAGGGGAATTAAGCCATCTGGCAGAATGATCAATACGCCATAAGCTAGTAGCCCTTAAGATTGCTCCTCAATCATCCAGCTTCTTTCAGCTTCCACACCTTCCTGAAATAGAACCACCAGCTGGTGACCAAGTGTTCAAAGACAAAAGCTTCAGAGGCAGGCGGATTTCTGAGTTCAAGGCCAGCCTGGTCTACAGAATGAGTTCCAGGAGAGCCAGGGCTATACAGAGAAACCCTGTCTCAAAAAACCAACCAACCAACCAACCAACAAACAAACTAACTAACTAACTAAAAACAAAGACAAAAGCTTATGGACATTTCATATCCAAACCAGAACAACAGGGTTCTTGGACTGAGATGTTAGACTCCAGCATGGGGCTGGAGAGATGGCTCAGTGGTTAAGAGCACTGGCTGCTCTTCCAGAGGTCCTGGGTTCAATTCCTAGCAACTGCATTGTGGCTCACAATCATCTGTAACTAATACTATGAGATTTAATGCCCTCTTCTGGTGCACATAGTTACATGCAGACAAAGACCCATATAATAAATAACGAATGAATAAATGAATAAATAAATAAATAAATAAATAAATAAATAAATAAATAAATATTTAAAAAGACTCCAGCATGGATTAGCCTAGGACCTCTCAGATCACATGACTAAGACCTGAAGCCAGACTCTGTTCTGTCGGCTGAAAATATGAGCTCGCAGGGCATCAGATGAGGTGGAAAGCTGTCCTTCCGAGCTCTGACAACCATGTCGTTTGTTTATTTAAACTTTTAAAAGTAACAACATAACACACAGCAACATCCTGATTCTACAATACCTTCCTACTTTCCCCTCTCCCCATCCCACACCCACCCAAGCCTCTAATGGGACCCACCTGACATCGAACTTCCCATTAGCCCACCACTTTAAAAATTACATTTATTTCTTCTCGTCAATGTGTATGTGTAAGGTCATATCATGGCAAATGTGTGGAAGTCAGAGGCCAGCTTTCATTAATTGGTCCTCTCCTTCCATCAGCTGGTTTCCAGGGATCAAACTAAGGTTTGATCAGTCTCTGTCAAAATCAGTCTGGGTGGCAAGGCCTTTACCTACTGGACCATCTTGCCTGTCCTCATCTTGCTGGCTGTTCTGCATTTTTTTTCTGACTCCCTCAACTGAGAAGTAAAAAGTTTAAAATGTCCTATTTTCCCAGCAGCCCAGCTGTTGTTATTCTAGGTGACTTGTTTTCTCTTACAGCATCACTGTAGCCCAGTGATGTCTCAATGATAGTTGGTGATCTGTGTGGGACTTTAGTTAGCAGTGACTATCTGGACAGTAAAAGTCCCCCACCATTACTAATGTATGTACTAAGTCTCATTCATATATATGTATGAGTGTGAGTGGAGAGAGAGAGAGAGAGTCTGAGACAGAGACTGAGACAGACAGACATAGACAGAGAAGACAGACAGACAGACAGACAGACAGACAGACAGACAGACAAAGCATATAACTACAAAATTCTACATCTTTATCTGCACAAGAACACCTTTATCTACACCCAAGCATTCTCTAGGAGCCAATATTTAACACAATACATTAAAATTCATATCGTGAAGTTGACGAGATGGCTCCGTTGGTAAAGTGTTTGCTAAGCAAACTTGAGGGGGCCTTCCCACTCTTTAAGAAAAGGCTGGGTGTGCTCTTTTAATCCCAGAACTGGAGAGGCAGAGACAGGAGGACCCTTGGGGGCTGGACCCCACCTAACTGGCAATCCCTAGGTCCCAATGAGAGAACTTGTCTCAAAAACCAAAGTGAACATTATCTTAAGAACAACAGGGTAGATTGACCTCTGGCCTCTACAACCCATGCATACATGTGCCTGCACACACAACAGCATACATACACACATAGAACGAAAGAATAAAATAAAAGTGACAACATCTGTATCTTCATAAGACTATGAAATGTCTTGCCCTTTCCTTACCAATGTCCCTCCCCAATCCAACCCCACACTTCCACCTTTTCACAATTGAACTCCCATGGATGCCACATAGCACACAGGTAAACCAGCAGTTCTTATAAGAAAGCTGAATTTGGCTCTGGACTGACCCTGGGCATCTTTGCCAGGAGCCAGAACATGATCAAGACTGTGAAGGCTGATGGCCTTCCAGCAGCCTGTGACCTCTGTGTGAGTAAGGCAAGATGGAACTGTTAAAAGAATCTATCAGGTATATAAATGGCCATGCTTGAAGAAAGTGTTAGAACACTAGATCATCACACATTGTATCCTCAGAGTCTCTGTTTCAGGTGTTATTATTAGTCAGGGTTCTCTGGAGGAGTGTGTGCATGTGTGTGTGTGTGTGTGTGTGTGTGTGTGTGTGTGTGTGTGTTATATGTATATGTGTATAGACACATAAGCATTAGAGTATTAGAACGATTTACAGGCTGTGGTCCAGCTAGCCCAACAATGGCTGTCTATCAATGGAAGGTCCAAGAATCCAACCACGCCGGGGCTAGATGTCTGAGTTGGTCTTCAGTATATGCTGGAATTCTGAAGAAGTAGGCTCTAATGCCAGTGAAGAATTGGACTTGCTAATGAGAGTGAGAACAAGCAGGGAAGGAAAACAGCATCCTTCTTCCATGTCTTTTATGTAGGCTTCCAGGAGAAGGTGTGGTCCAGATTAAAGGAGGATCTTCCTACCCCAAAGATTTAGATTAGAAGTAGGTCTTCCCACTCTAAATGACTTAATTATGAAAAAAAAAAAAATCCCTCGAAGGTGTGCCCAAACACATGGGTTTTAGTTAATTCCAGATGTAGTCATGTTGACATCCAAGAATAGCCATCACAGATGTGGGCCTAGGCCAACATTTCTCAACTCTAATACTGTTGTTTATTTTTAAGTGATTGTTTTTGAGACAGGGTTTCATTTAGCCTAGGTTGGCCACATAACAGAGGATGACCCTAAATTCCTAATCCTCCTGCCTCCATTTCCCAAGTGCTGGGATTACAAGTGTACACCAGAACATCTGGCTTTTGCCTCAGCAGCGTTGACATTCCAAGGCAGATAACAGAGGCTGTTCTGAGCTTTGCAAGATGAGCAGTGTTCCAATCCTCTTCCCATGGATGCCAGGAGGACCCCAGACCCTCAGCTAGGACAAACAAAGATGTTTCCAGGTATTTATAAACATTCCCTAGAAATGAAGCCATCCCACTTGAGAACCAGTGTCCTGTGTGCATGCAGACACGTATTGTGTATACAGAAATATATACATGCAGATAAACAATTAAATATTTATATGTCCTTATTTGAAGCTGGCATCTGCTATAAACTTTTCATTTAATCAGCATATGTACAAAACAGAATTGTGACATATTTTCTTCTTTTTCTCTTAGAAATTAATGTCATCTGTGATAATAGTGACATTTGTGGTAACCAAAAAAAAAAAAAAAAAGAGCCATTTAATTTATTTTCTGTAAAGTTGCATTTATCTTAACCAGAAAAAAAAAAAAGGCTTTGATTTTCCCTTTGTTTCCCATGTTTTTCCCATTCTGGTTCCTGATTTCTTAGTTTTTGAGGATGGATCAGACAGATGAGATTCCTTCACACTGGCTCTTTCTGGTCACAAACACCCAGAGACCCCCCCCCCCCCATGTGAACCAGGTAAAGGGAAAGAAGCCGATGCCCAGTTACATAAACTCCCTTCTAACCCCACCCAACTACACATTATCAATCAGGCTAGGCTAGGCTATGGTTCAATAACAAATAATTCTACCCAGATGTTAATGGACTCAGTTACCACAGTTGGGTAACTACAAGTCATGCTCACTGCTGTTGCTCTCTTTCTGGTACCTGGGGGAGGAGGGAGAGACTAAGCGGTCCCTGTGGGGAGCCAAGTGACATCCATGTCTACACTGAAAGTGTCAGCCCCAAAGTGGGTCACTGGACAAACTAAGTCACATCCCCTTCCCTGCCTGAAGTCAACAGGCAGGGAAGGAGGTGCTTCCTTCCTGCAGGAGGGTGGAAAGTTCATGGGCAGCCATAGAGCACAGCACGTAGGCCAATGTTCTCCTCAGAGCAGTGCCTATCCTGCGCCATCTCTACCCTGCTTCCTGCCGAGCCCCTGTCTTCTGCTACTGCTTATATGCGTTTCCAAAATCTCTCTTCCTCCTCCTCCAGACAGAAACAATCGTCAGACTCTCCACTATGTATGGCCCGCCACTTTCCCAGCCCTTTCATAAAAGAAAAGCAAGAAATACTTTTCAGGCTGACAAGATGGCTCAGTAGGTAAAGGTGCTTGCTGCCAAGCCTGATAATCTGAGTTCAATCCCCAGAACCCACACAGTAGGAGATAATCAATTCCCATATGTTGTCCTCTGACTTGTACATTTGTGCTCTGTGAGAGAGAGAGAGAGAGAGAGAGAGAGAGAGAAAGAGAGAGAAAGAGAGAGAGAGAGCACGTGAGTACAAACAGAGAAAGCAATAAAATAATGCCATTTTAAATGTAAAAAACAGTCTTCAAGTATTTTTAAATCACTACAACCCCATTTTTGAACACAGGGCTTTCTTTACCCCCAAGCTAGTCTCGAACCCCTACACAGCCAAAATTGATGCTGAACTTCTGGTCCTCCTGCCTCCATTTTCCAAGTGCAGGGATCAGAGATGCATGCTTGGTTTCTGGAGCGCGAACCCAGGACTTTATGTGTGCGAGGTCGGACACACCACTAACTGAAATACAATAGGGGCAGGAGGCTCAGAAATTCAAGGTCGTCCTTGGTCACAAAGCAAGTTTGAAGACAACCTGGGCTACATAAGAGATGGGAAAGGGAAAAGAGGAAGAGGAGGAAGTGAGGGGGGGAAGACAAGTAGAAGAATAAGCAAGCACGCATTAGGGTCATCATGCTGAGAATCAACCAATCAATCAGCACGTCTCATCTCAGAGATTTAAGGCACTCATGGCAGAGACAAGCTCCGGGATGCTGAGATCTTGTTTGTAAGAACTCTGCCCATTCCCAGTGCCATCGGAAGCAAAGTTCAGAAGGAACCGTGCCAGTGTCGGAAGGCAGTAGCTGCAGAGCCAAGACACCTTGCTATAGAGATTTGATACAGATGCTTAGCTGTATGGCGGGAGCCTGTAGAGGATGACCATCAATATGTAGGGTGGGGATAAGTAACCACAGTCCTCGTGCCTCTTGGGGCCCAAAGGAAGCTGCAGAACCAGAATTTTCTGCCACGTTTTTAAAATGAGAAAGGAAGGATTAGGATGGGCGCATGCCTTGAAGGAGGATGACAATCTAGGGAGGAACCAGGCAGTTGGACCCAGGGAGCCTGCGTTAGTTACGCTTCTGATTGCTGTGATGAAACAACATGGTCAAAAGCAACTTGAGGAGGAAACGGTTTGTTTGGCTTTCATATCCTGGACTACCATCCATTGAGAGTCCAGTTGAGGTAGGAACTCAAACAGGGCAGGAACCTGGAGGCAGGAGCTGATGCAGAGGCCATGGAGGAGTGCTACTTCGTGGCTTGCTTTACATGGCTTGATCAACCTCCTTTCTTACAGAATTCAGGCCCAGCAGCCCAGGAGTAGCACTACCCAGAATGACTGGGTCTTCCCCATCAATCACTAATTAAGAGAGAGCCCTACTGGCTTGCCTGCCTACAGCCCCATCTTAATGTAGCCATTATTTTTCAATTGAGGTTCCCTTCTCGGATGCCTTTAACTTGTGTCAAGTTGACATACAATTGTCCAGGACAGAACCCCATTCCCCAGTCCGCTGTAGAGATATCAGAAAGGCTCCTCCAGGCCTGTGGAGAGAAGACAAAGCTTCCCAGGGGAAGCTGTCATCTGGGCCCAGAAGAGGAATGACATTGTCATGTCCCAGCTGATGTCAGCAAAGATAGGGAACACCTACCCAAAGACAGGGTTAGGTGGCCAGTCTCAGCAGACACCCGTGGGAACAGATGCTGATGAAAGGGTCTCACTGGAACGAGGTAACACTGATGGATGACCAAAGACATGGCGAATGCATGTCCAGCAAAGACACCTTCTAATGAGATCATTCTGATTAGGTTAGTCCATGTCGCAGCCCAAGGCCATGGAAACAGTTGGCAAGGCTGGAGAGTGTGCGTTCTTACATCAGAGGTTCAGGCATACAATCCATAGCAGGAGGTAAGGCCTGAAGATGCACCAGGGTGTGTGGGGTGCAGCAGGAAAGGACAGCTATGAACAAAAGCGGAACAGTTGTCGTGTTGGGGAGAAGTGCATCCTGGGTAACTACAGAAGTCAGCATCTGAGTCTCCAAGGAAGTGAGGCATGACCACTGCTTAGCAAGCATCCACACCCACTGTCTTCCCAGGATCAGGTCATCCTATGGGAGGGGACCATGGACTTGACTCCATGTTGCAATATGGCGGGTGGGGGGGGTGATAAAGAGGAAGAAGCCTGGTGAGATGGCTCAGCCAGTGAGGACTTGTCACCGAGCAAGGATGGAGACCTAAGCTGCATTCCATATTTTAAAAGGCCAGATGAGAGTGTACGCTCGTAATGCCAGCACCGGAGCAGGGGACTGCATCCTGTAGGAGAAAATACGGATTGACTTGTGACTTCCACATATGTGTGCCGCAGATGAGGTAAAGAAGCCCTGACAAGCTGCTGTGTGATGCTGCTGAATAGGAGGAAGCTGCTGGTGCAAGGAAGTCCTTTGTCCTGATTTGTGGTCCAGGACAACCTGTATCCTGTTGCCACGCTTGCTCAGTATCCCTTAACCCAGAATCCTAAGCCGGACAACCTGTATACCTGGGGCACATTCTTGAAGTAGATGAAAAGCCACATGTATTTATTACAGCACCTGATCCCAGAGCTCACCCCCAGCATCTGACCTAGTCCATCCTAAGGTGAGGACCAGAAGCAGTAGCATTGCCTAGGGGGTTCCAGGTGTGTGTGTGTGAGAGAGAGAGAGAGAGAGAGAGAGACAGAGAGACAGAGACAGAGACAGAGACAGAGACAGAGGGGAAATGATTGAATGCATAGATCAAAGTGCATGTATAGAAGTCACAGGACAATCTTTGTGGAATTGTGGACACTTTTCTGTGGGTTCTGGTTGAGGACTTCAGCTTGCTCTGCAAGCTCCTTTACCTGCTAAGGTGTGTTACCCATCCTCCAAATCAGGGCCTTTTTCTCCCGGGACATGGCTAGGGGCTTCCTGGACAGATTCAGGTTTGAGCAGAGATGGTCTGCTGAGCATGAGGACTGATGGATGGCCTGAGTGGACACAGGACAGCTGGTGTTTGCTTGCCACTCTATAGCCATTCATTAGTACCAGGTTGGGTTTGTACTTGAGAGGTTCCAAAACACATCTATTCAAACATAAAGATGCTACTGGCCCTTCAGTGTCCTAGAAAATGAGCGAGGGAAGCCACGTGTCTTAATTGTCACCCGTGACCAGACTATGGATGCATAGAGGCCTATTAGACAGTCTTGGTCCAAGCCTCCTGTGAATAAGACCTGCCTGCCTTTTCCATCACATCCTGAGTTTGTAGACAGACCGCCTCCCACCATGTACTCAGACGTCTAACCAGGAAGCCTGCAGCTCTGGCATACAGCGTAGCTTCAGGGCTCTTCCATCTTCCCAGCATCATGAAGGGAAGCTACTGTTCTCCATTTTGATTCATCAGATGCTCCCACTTTGGGCTGTCCCACATGACCCTCAGCCTAGATGACCTTATCTGTCTCCTCTGGGCTATTTAATGTTTAAAAATAGATCGGGGTGGGGGTGACAGGGAGATACCTTAGCCAGTAAAATACTTATTTTGTAAATAGAAAAAGCCAGGTTTCACCCGCTAGGTCCATGTTTTGAGGAGGAGTATCTCACAGGTTTAGAGCACTCGCAGCTCTTGCAGAGGGCCTGGATTCAGTTCCCAGCACCCACATTAGGCAGCTCACAGCCACCTGTAACTCCAGCTCCAGGAGATCTGAATCTGTCTTCTTGCCTCTGAGGGAAATTTCACTTGTATTGCACATATCCTCATAACAGCCATGCGCACAGAGTTAAAAATAAAAAGAAATCTTAAAAGCAAAGGAGCTAGGCACAATGGCCCAAGCTTATAATGCAACTGCAGGAGAAAAAGACAAGTGAGCGCCTGACACTCCCTGTCCAGGAAGCCGAGCCTACTCAGCAAGTGCCAGACCCACCAGGAGACCCATTTATAAAACCAATGTGGGACACTTAAAGGAACAAGAACTATGGCTGGCCTCTGACCTGTGTGAACAGGTATACACACACACACACACACACACACACACACACACACACACACACACACACACACAAACCAATGTGGGACAATTAAAGGAACAAGAACCAAGGCTAGCCTCTGACCTGTGTGTACACAATTGTACATACATACATACATACATACATACATACATACATACACACACAGAGGTACACTCAAATACAAACACACTTGCACATGCCTGTGCATAAACACACACACACACACACACACACACACACACACACACACACACACACACACGCTTGCTATTTTTGGCTCAGTGATGAAATATTCATTCTGTCCTCTCTCCCTCTTGTCAGCCGAGTCTCTAACATAGTCCCAGCGTGTTCTAGGGACTGGTAAGCAAGGCTGTGCAGAATCTTGCCAAAACATATGAAAGAAAACAGACACACTTTCATCTCCTTGCCACTTAGCCCAAGGCTCTGATGACGAGGACACCTCTTCCTTCCACAGCTAGGGACCCAGCCCAGCCCAGGAGCAAGGCATTGACAGGCCTGGGAGTTGAGGTGGGGAAAGGCAGACCCACTTGACCATTTGTGCTATCACCGAAAAGTTAAGACGAAAACAAAGCCAAACAAAGTACCCTGCCCCTCCTCACTTCTTGCTGATGGCATGGGACATAAAATAGTGCTGACCCAGCTGAAATGCTCAGACTCTAAAGGCGACATCAGAGCTCCATGCGCGCCATATTTTTGACTTGCAAATGCCTTCCAAGAATAGCTGGAGTGTCCTTATTAAGCCCGGCTTGTGATGCAGCCTTCCTCAGTACCGTCTGCTCCCACACTGTATAATTCATGGACTTGCCTTAGGAAGTTAGGGAGGGATCGAAGCTGTGACCAGCCTGTGAACCCAAGCTGACACTTCAATTATTTCAAAAGGAACAGAGGAATCTGAAATTGGACCGGCTCCCTGGCCTCATCCAAGGAAACACCAGGCAGGCTTCTCTTACTTAGCCTGCTTCCAGGGCTAACCTTTCTTGTTGGCAATGACAGAGCAGCTGAGCACTGGCTCTTGTAAAGGGAAATTGTCATCTTAGTCACAGGGCTGTGCTTGGCCATGACCTAGCATCTCTGGTGACAGTGGAGTAGCCCCAAAAACAGAGCCTGCTGGTCCTGGTGTTTAGAGGTGAGTTCCATTTACATTAGCGTAAAAGGAGAACCTTCGCCCACGATGATGACAGTCACCCTGGTTACCACCTGGAAGATCTACCAGCCTGCAGAGCCCTATCCCAGGCACACTGTGCGTGTATTGATCACCTCATTGAAATCGCAGCAAGTAGGAATCGTTGTCCCATTTTCAGAAGAAGAACATGGTTCTAAAGTTTAAGCTACCAAGCAGTATATGAAAGCCAGGCCTCACAGCAGAACTGTAGCCTTCCAACCTGGTCATGCTGAGGTCTGTCCACAGGGGACACACACACACACACACACACACACACACAAATGCTTTTTATATTTTTGAAATTTTCATTTCAGAATGTCTATGTTGGTAGATGACCTTCAAATGTAGACAGTGATTAAGGCTCTGGGACCTGATTTATTTTTCTTCATAGTGAGTTGAAATTGAAATGTTTAGAAGTGTCTGCTCTTAACTCTCTTTGTGTACTGACCCCTGTGCCCCTGTCCAGGGGCTTCCCCAAAGACACTACGGATAGCCATCTGTCTTCGGAACCTCTCTGATATCCCTGTTGGGACCCATAGCTTCACCCAGGCAGAGGCAAGCTTGACCCCTGTCACCATCCTGACAGCAATGAAGATCTCTAAAGAGATATGCACATTCCTCCCTTTTGCTGTCAGGCCATTGAGACAATGCACTCCAAGAAACTGGAATTTCCCCAGGAATTTCATGCAGGGAGAAGGAAAAGGCTGAAGCCCAGTTCCAGCAGAGGGAGAACGTGTCTCTCAGCAAGAGATTTCATATGGCTTGACAGCTTGTCAGACCACCTTGCCAGAGAGACTGGAGCTGAGACCAAAGATGGGTCAGAGACTGGCAGGACCAGACTTACTTACCAGGGACTACTTGGTTATGCATAGCCTCTATTTAAACTCTGTGTCAGGACCCCAACATGGACTAGTGGGGGGTCACTGGGCCTCTTTGTTCCTCTTCCTAGTGTAACCACAGTGAATAAATCTCCTTTTTCTGTTTTCACTGACTTGTCTGATTGGCCTGTTGAGATAGTTAGGGCTGCCAGGGTCCAGGCTCTGGTCCCCAGCACTCTGCAAACACTACCAACCACGTGCTGGTAGAGAAAGCTTAGCACTCCATACTGCTGCAGCTTGCATCCATCTGAGCCTCTGCTTCCCCTTCACAGACTCCCCCTTGAATCTCCATCTTCAGTAGCTAGGAGGCTGAGGTTCCAGGGTTCCTTCCTTATGCATGCTTTCATAAGTGGGCTGTTACTGAAGGCTATGGGACCAATCCTGCTGCTGTCTCCCACAAGCCCTGTCCTTTTAGCTGTGATGTGCCTCTATGTATCCTTACCTATGCTGAGGGTGGTAGGTTCTTTGGTGGTCAATGAGCCTTACACGACATGACATGACCCTCCTTGGAAAGTCAGAAGAACTTTCCAGATGAGCCTCAGAGTTCCCTGTCTGACAGCATAGATCCAGAAGACCTTTAGGAAGCACCTGTAGAATTGGGCACCTTAGAAAGAGGTTAAACTTCCAAAGACTAACTCAGCTCTAGAGAGTCCCCAGGATTGTAGGGAGATTAAAAAGAGAGGCAATGGGGCCATGGAGATGGCTTAGTGCGTGAGGTGCTTTGTCACAGGAGCATGGGGACCCGAGTTCAATTCCCAGAGTTCATGGTCTATGCATGATGCATCGCATTCCAGGCTGTCCTCTGTCCTACACGCATGGTGTGCACATGTATGCATTCACATACAGAGATACACAAAGAGAAGCAAGAAACAATTTAATAAGTCAATTCCCACTAGAGATATGGGCCTAAAAGAGCACTTACCCTGTGGCATGGAAACTCCCAGGAATGAAGAAGGAATCCCTTGAGTAGGGAGGAAAGGCAAGTAAGCCAAGCACAGGGAACGGCCAAGGCGAAGGCACAGAGGAGGGCTGGTTTGACTTTGTCAATGGAGAAGTGGTAGTAGAGAGACAAAAGCTGCATGATATCAGGGGAGCTAAGAGGAGCTAGAGCAGGGCATGGGAATGGGTGGATGGTGCAGGTTGTATTCACCATTGCAGAGAAGCCCAGCAAAGCCCCTTTCTCACCCTCCCTCCTCACTTCAAATAAAAATTTTGTGTAGAAAGCAAAACTGGACGGGGGTGGGGGTGGGGGGGAGATGGCTCAGCAGGTGGTAAGACAGCTTGTTGCACAAGACTCAGGGCTTGAGTTCAAATCTTCAAAACTCACATAAAAAAAAAAAAACTGGGCATAGTAATTAACATGCACTCGTAACTCCAGGCCAGTGGCAGGCAGAGACAGGAGGACTAATGGCGCATATTGGCCACAAGGCTACCTCCAGGTTCAATGAGCAACCCTGTCTCAAGGGAGTAAGGCAGGGGATACTAAAGCAGGGTATTATAATCGTCCTGTGTCCTCTGCAGATGTACAGCTGTATATGTACATGTGTTCATCTACCACACACACACACACACACACACACACACACACACACAAGCACACTCACACAAACCTGCATCCACAGCTGTCCTGTCTCAGATGGCCCCAGCTCCCCTGAGAGGTCTGCTGGATTTGAGCACTCAAGATAGCCTTGTTTAAGCCCACAGACTGAGAGGAAATTCTAGAAGCTATGACATCCAAGCCTGCCATGTGACTAGAGTTTCACAGGCTAGCTTTGGCTACCTTCTTCAGTGACCTCCTCCAGCATAGACAGGTCCAGACAGCTGAGTGACAGGTGGCTGGCAGGAAGCTGGCAGCACCTGTCTGTAGGTTATGCTCTGCCTGCCCCTGGTCAGCCACTTACCACCCCTGGTCTCATCTCAGTGGTGTCTTCCCTAGCTCTAGTAGGCCAGCCAGGGAAGTCAGCATTAGGATCAAGGCTGTCATATCCCTTTGTTATGTGGAAGCCCAAGAAACTCAGTCTCACCTCTCAGGACTAGGACAGTCCAGGGACAGAGTGAGAATAAACAGAGTGCAGGACACAAGACTGGCACCAACAGCAAATGACACAGGCACATACCTATGGCTGACATCATGGTTCAGGGCTGGAATGCTTAGAAACCAGAGAAGAGGCAGGCTTCCTCTAAGATGGATTCTGAGGCAGAAACCACCTAAGAGCTGCCCAGTGAAGATTGCTGATAACAACAGTTACTACTTCTTATTGTATAGCCATTATGTGCCAGGCTCCCTAGTCAGTTATAATCTATAATATCCTGTTGCTTTCACCCAGCAAACCTGTGGCTAGGTAGTTAATATCACTCCACTTTAAAGTTAAGGAAACTGAGGTTCTGAGAAATGACCTAGTTGCCGAAGGTCATTGTTAAGAGGTAGCAGGGGTGTGTGTGTGTGTGTGTGTGTGTGTGTGTGTGTGTGTGTGTGAAGGGTGGTTGAAGAGTTGAACCCCTTCCAGCCACCTAGACCCTCTCTGCTTCCTTCTCGAAGCCTAGGGTCTTGCTAACTCTAACACAAAGCACACTCAAGTTCAAATTCCCTGTCATCAATGAACTGGAGCTGAGGCAGCACCCAGGAAGTGATTCTAGCGGGGTGGAACCTGCATAAAATTGACCAAGGAACAAAGCATGCTGGGCTTGAGTTGAGTCTGACAGACTTGGGCCAGGAGAGTTCCTCTGAGGCTTCAGATCTATACAGATAGTGAAGGGCTCTAGCCAGCTTGAGTATGGCAAACATGGCCCTGGAAGGCCATGCCCTTCCCTGATTCCCTCTACCTTGCTAAACTGTTAGGTGATGTTCCTAAAGCTAGCCACCAAGGTTTATTTCCTTTATTTGGCCACTTCCTTCCTCTTAGACTGGCTACCAATGTCCAACTATCAAAGTTTTGAAATGCAGTAATCAAAAGCTTCCTTCGGCTACCCTAATTAACATGCCCAATGAACGTCAAACAGTTCATTAGAACACATGGTTTCCCCTTTTCTCTTTATAAATTTCCATTTGCCTACAGACCACATCTGTCTTCGCTCTACCCCGTGGCAGTCTTTTGTCCTCCCAGGCAAACTTCCCTTTCCTTTTCCCTAGTCCTCTCTCCCCTGTCTTTGACCCCTTTTCCCTGCTCTTTGTCCCTCTGGGGCAAATAAATCTCCTTTGTGCTGAGATCTTGGTCTTTGGTGTGTCCTGTGCCAACTCTGGTCCTTTCAGGTAGCATCCCCTCAGGTCCCTCACTCGGTGGCTCTTAGAACTGTTGCATTTGCACACCACTTAGGGCCGTGGAGCTCACCAGTGTCTCCGTGTCTCCTTCTACCTTTCCTCTTCCTCAAAACAAGCACACCCATAGCTTGCCTCAAACTAAAAGGGTTCTGCACAGCAAAGGAAAAGCAACAGAGTGAAGAGCCAGTCTGGGATTGAAGGAAAATCATTGCCAGCTCTTCATCCAATGAGAGATTAGTATACAGAATGTATAAAGAACTCAGAAATTGAACCCAGCCATTAAAAGAGCAAATGAGTTGAATAGTCCCCAAAAGAGGGCAAGTAACCAACAGAGACACAAAAAGGTGTTTAATGTCTATAGCCATAAAGGAAAGACAAATCAAAGATATGCTGAGATTCCATGTCACTGCAGTCAAAATGACTGTCATAGAAACAAACAAACAAACAAAGAAAACCAAGCATCAGCAAATGCTGGTGTCTGTAAGGGTTAGATGAGTGTTTATATGTTGCTGGAGTGTGTTGTGTAGCAGTTTCCTCTGAGAGTGAAACTCCATCCTTCAGGGAAGCTCCTTAAAACAGGAAATAAACAACTCAAGATAGCTTCAGGAAGTCCCTGAAACTGATTAGATTCACTAGGCCCCTCTACCCCCCCCCTAGACTAAATACTAAAGACAGCTAATAGTTGTTTTGTGGTGTGACTTTGGGGTATTCCTTGGCTCCCAGCTGCCAGGATACCTTTCTTCTCAGAGCTGTAACACTGCAACACTTACAGGGTGATAGACATGTGAGTTGTATCTCTCCTGGAGGTCTCGCTTGGGCAGTGGGATTATAAAGTAGTGTAGCCACTATGGATATTAGCATGGCGATTCCTTAAAGTACAGCAAGACCCAGTTGTTCCTCTCCTGGGTATGCATCTGTACCGGCTAATTTTGTGTCAACTTGACACAAGCTGGAGTTATCACAGAGAAAGGAGCTTCAGTTGGGAAAATGCTTCCATGAGATCCATCTGTAAGGCATTTTCTCAATTAGTGATCAATGGGGAAAGGCCCCTTGTGGGTGGGACCATCTCTGGGCTGGTAGTCTTGGTTCTATAAGAGAGCAAGCTGAGCAAGCCAAGGGAAGCAAGCCAGTAAGGAACATCCCCTCCATGGCCTCTGCATCAGCTCCTGCTTTTTGTCCTGCTTGAGTTCCAGTCCTCACTTCCTTTGGTCATGAACAGCAGTATGGAAGTGTAAGCTGAATAAACCCTTTCCTCCCCAACTTGCTTCTTGGTCATGATGTTTGTGCAGGAATAGAAACCCTGACTAAGACAGCATCTGAAGGAATAAACATCAACTTAACAGAGATATCTGCACTTCCATATTTATTGCCTAAAAGTCACAGTATCCAAGGTATGGAACTAACCTAGATGCCCATAAACAGATGGATATGTAAGGAAATTGTATATACTAAATTGATGAGTATTTTCTATTTAGTAGAGTATTATTTGGCTATAAAGGAGAATGGAATTATGTCATTTGTAAAAAAGTGAATAAAACTGAAGACTATCATATTAAGTGAAGCAAGTCAGGTTCAGAAAGACCATCATCATATATTTTGTTTCATATGTGAAAAACAGAAAACATTATATATACATGCATATTCATATATGCATATACATATATCATACATACATACATACATACATACATACATACATACATACATACATAGCTGGCAAGGTGTGCCAAGTCTGGCAACCTGAGTTGTTCCCTAAAACTGATGAAAATATGAAAGGAGAGAATGGGCTTCACAAAGCTGTCCTCTGACAGCTTTGCAAATCCAGGTATATGCACAACTGATAAAATTAGTGCAATAACAAAGTATATGAAAGTAGACAGAGGTCTGTGTGAAAGTGGGGATCAGCCAGATTGGGGTGGAAGTCAAGAGTGAGTGAAGTCAGAATAATATGATCAAAATATCCTGTGTGCACGCCTGAAAATACCATGATAAAACCAAAGGCTAAGAGGAGGCGGAGGAGGAGAAGAGGGAGAGGAGGAAGAGGGAGGAGGGGAGAGAGCAGAAGAAGAGGAGGGGGAACTTTTGGAGCAGTAAGGATTCCTGTGGTCCAGCAAGTTTTTTACCCAGTATGTGGACTATACACAGGCAAGCACCAACCAGGCAGTTTGTACCTTGGGAAGGTTACATTGTCCCTAAAACTTTGTACCCTCATCTATAACATAGCTCTCTGAACATGCCCACCTTGCCCCAACAACTATCTTTCTTTCTCATTCACTTCTCTCTACCACCTAGATGAACTGCACACCTACTGTGTGCCACCCACACCTAAGCCCCAATGCATACAATGTTAAGAGTCACATATAATGCAGGTGTCTGGGTTTTTGTTTGTTTGTTTTTGTTTTGGGGTTTTTGGGGGGGATCACTCTGCAGTAGGACCCCAGAGGGCACACAAAAACAGGGCTCCTTAGCCTATCCCTTGCCCTGGCTCACAGAGGATCCTTGCCCAAAGGTACCACTTTGGGGATTTAGCCTTCTGCTTACTGAGAAGACCCCAGGGGGTCACAGGCTCCATTCAGCATCTGTCCCAGGCACCTGCTCTGTGCCCAAGACTGTTTGTTGGACTGCAGGGACCTGAGATCCAGTAGGCTTGTCTGATCTGGCTGGGTCTGTATACACACACACACACACACACTCGCGCGCGCACACACCTCCTCCATTATCAATGTAGGAACTTCAAGGTAGTGCAGGTAGAAGACCCAGGCACCTTTGTCCAGCCCACCCTAAAGAAGATCCAGCCACCTTTTCCACTGAAGACAAAGGGCACAAGCCGAGGAGGCCCACGGGACCGCTGGCTGTCCTTGTCCCACATCTCCCGTTAGTCATGGAGCAGGCTGACTGATCCTGAGACTGGCAACAAGGAATCTGAAGCATATCATACTACCTGCCCAGCCCCCAACCCAACCAGGTCCTCCCTTCTCCGGCCATCACAGGCACCAGAGAGACTCCTTGACTAAGCCAGAGCAGTAGAGCTCTAGAACAGCAGAGAAGAGAACCTTTCAGGAACCAGCAGAGGATGATGGCACCAGGAAACAGAAAAGCCTGATGTCGAAGGTCCTGGGCTAAGCTCAGAGAAGTACAATGTATCAGACAGTTACACAGCAAGGAGGCGGAGCGTGCCAGGCTCAGAGCCATCTCAGCTCTTTCCTGCAGGCGCCCTGAGGCAGGTTCCCCAAAGCCCTGTCCAGACTCGGTGTTCCTACAGCTCAGAGCGCCTGGGGGTGTGTGGTGCAGAGGGGGAAGCAGGAGAAAACAGCAAGTGCCAGTGTGACTCATGCTTCTAAATGTCGTGTTATTCCAGGCGTGTTCTCACTTTGCCTCCACCTTCATCCACCCCCCTACTTGCCATCTTGAGAACCGGCTGCAGGGTGGGGGAGGAAGCTGAGCCCGGGTCTCTAGGGAACCTTCGTTTCTACTCTGTCCTCTGGAAAGCTGGGTGGGGGGTACTCGGTGTGAGTGGGTAGTTGTCCTGGGTGAGCACTGTACTGGGAGCAGAGAAACAGGGTTCTCTCCTGGCTTTAGAACTATTGCTGTGAGACACTGAGCAAGTCCCTCAGCCTCTGTTTTTTTCATTTCGTCCTTCCCAGTGTGCAGTGGGACTTAGGGGAGGGGTCTAAATGTCCTTGGACGAAAAACAACATGGTTCTCGGGCTGCGACCTGACTCAGGCCTGATTCGGAAAGACTGTGAGAAGGCTTTGATCTGTAGTGTGTGTGTGTGTGTGTGTGTGTGTGTGTGTGTGTGTGTGTGTGTGTGTGTGGTGTATAGACAGGTGGTGAGCTTGCTTTTGTAGACATGTGTATGCACATAGACAAGCATTTGGGCCCATCAGGTGTCTTCCTTACCCACTGTCTACTTTGTTTTATTGAGACAGGGTCTCCCACTGAACCTGGAGATCATCCTGTCGATTGGGTGTGACTGGTGACCAGCAAGCTCCAGGACCTACCTATGTCCCCACTTGCCCCAGCTCTGGGGTTTTGGACATGTGTCACCATGCCTGGCTTTTATGTGGATGCTGGAGATCAGAACTCAAGTCCTTACTGGCTGAGACACCTCTCCAGCCCCTGGTGTTTGTATGTTTAATGCACTTCCCTACTGCCATGCAACCTGGTGGTCCCATGTAGTATGTTCTAATGGCAGTCTAATCATCTCAGGACCAGTTTGCATCTTCCAAAAAAAAATCCTTCTTGATTTCCCTGGCCCAATCTGCCATCTTTAGCCCTTGCTGCTTCTGGACCTCCCTCCCTGATCATCCTCAACTTCTGTCCCCAAGATATACAAGTCATGTGTGCACATGGTGTGTATAATAGGTGAGTATGCATATATGTATGCAGTTGTGTTTGTGTATATGTATATGTGTGTGTGTGTATATATATATGCATGCCTGTGTGTTTAGATATGTATATATATATATGTGTGTGTGTGTGTGTGTGTATATATATATATATATATATATATATATATATATATATATATATATACATGCCTTGTGTTTAGGTATATATTTGTATGCACACATGAGAACCAGGAATGATAAAACCACACACAATGAAGAGGACATTGTGCCTATAGCCAGGCTAAGGTTCAGATCTGGGTTCTGCATTTCCAGACCTTACACTTTTGTCACTTACTGGGCCTAGCCAGGTAGTGTCACGTAGGGCCCACAACGGGGTTTCCATGTATAAAGTCCTTGGCTGGTAAGTCTTAGAATGGCCAAACAGACAGCATGTTGCCATGGAGATCTGAATGCCTCCTGCTTGCTGCATACCTTCAGGCAGAGGTCTGGGGCATTAGAGTCTTTGGGGGTAGCAGAAGAATAGGTACCCCAGGTACCAGTCAGGTCCCCATGGGAGGGAGAATTCCCCTAGATGGTCCAGCTGCAGAGGTAGGAGTAGAGAGGCTGTGACAGAGGCCAACAGGGTTAAGGGAACCATAAAGGATCATGAGGTTGCTAAAGGGAAAGAGCAGCTGCCAGCTGTTGTCCTAGGGGGTACAGGAGCTGGTTCTGGGACTGTCCCCTCCCACGTGTGAGGAGCAGTTCTTTCTAGGGTGGGGCATCACTCAGGAGAAGCAGAAAAGATCTGAGAGAGCTCTGTCCTCCCATCTCCTGCTGGTACCCACACTAGCCAAGCCTGGGGACCAATGATGACATCAGTGACCTCTAAGCATGACCCAGATGGGGTGGAGGAGACAGAGTTTTACATGGCAACTTGGGGGGATTCAGGGCATGGTCTAGCCCCTCTGCCTTCTCCGCCCTTAGCACAGATCCCATCCACATCCAGGATCCAGAGCTGTCAATAAGAAGCCCCAGCTGAGCACCCCACCACCACCCGCTCACCCACCCAAACACAGGAGATGACACTAGGAAGTCATTTCTTTCCTTCAGCTTCAGCTATCCTGTCTGAAAGCCTCTAGGGTTACGCTACCTGTTCAGAGCTAAGTGTCCCTATCCATTTGTCTCCCCAGCCATTGCAGGAGGGGAGCCGGCTCTGCTCACCAGGAAATGGGCCTGCAGAACAGGGAAGCTCAGCAAATGGGAAATTAATTCTGGGCGGTGAAGGGCAGAGGATGTTGTTTGTGATCTATAACTTACTCTTTGTGTCAAACTGTGTACTGTGTATATCAGTGGGATGGCAAGAAACCCGAGATCTATTACTTAGAGTTTAATCTGTTCTCCGTGTCGGAGAAGGGAGAGGGAGGCGAAGAAAGCCACAACTTTAATCACAGGCCCAACTCGAGATGTCAAGTCGCTCTGGGGTGTGTTAGTCAAATGATGTCGTATTACAGGCCTCCCAGACAGCTCCCCACACTGAGGCTTTATCTGCCAAGCCGTAAATTAGCACACCTACTTTACGCTCTTCAGGTAAAACCAGTAATTTAGCTGCAAAATACACACACATGCACACGGTGCGGAGGTGGGGGGGGGGCTGCAAGGAGGGGGCAGCCCCACCTTCGAGCGATGAATAGGGAAAATGAGCAAAGCCGGGGATGGAAATGACACCTCCGCTGCACCTCCTGTCATTAGTGTGTGAGGGCCCCTGTGCCAGCCCCACCGCAGCCCACCTTCCTTCCTACCCACCTTGGCGCCTCCCCCACCCCCACCAGCCCTTCTCTTCCTCCATGAACCGTAAATTACATGCTGACACCTTTAATTTGTGCAAAGTATGCCTGGCTGCGCCTGGCACCAGCAGCCGGCTGCTATAATAAGGTCAATCTATATTCATTGAAGCGGCACTTCATGTGCCTGATAACACAGGGTGGCAGCGGGCGCCGCGGTGGCTTCTCCAGGCTGGGGGGGGTGGTCGGAAAGGGGGACAGGATGGCGGCGACGCAGGGGTGCCCGCTTGCCGCTCATCGAGGCCTGGCACCAGTTGTCTCATCGCTTATGCGTGGCATGAGCGATGTTATGATTTAGCTAATCACCATCAGTTATTCATCCTATTGCTGCCTGGAGACCGCTGCTGTGCATGCAGACCTGCCCCAGCCAGAGAAGCTAAAGAAGGGGGAGCAAGCCACCCAGCCACCTCTGCCAGTGAGACCACCCAAGGAGTCTATTTGTCCTGGTCTGCAATCTGGTACCCAGTCAGGGGTGGACATCGCAGAGATAAGACTCCTGGCAAGAGGCAGACTTTGAAGTCAAAGCCTTCTTGGGTTCTCATCCTAGCTTCGCCACTCCCAAGCTGTGAGAATTTTGTTGAGTCGCTTAACATCTCTGAGTTTCAGTTTCTAATCTTTAAAATTAAAAAGAAGGGGGCTGGTGAGATGGCTCAGCGGGTAAGAGCACCCGACTGCTCTTCCGAAGGTGATAAGTTCAAATCCCAGCAACCACATGGTGGCTCACAACCATCCAATCTGGCTCCCTCTTCTGGAGTATCTGAAGACAGCTACAGTGTACTTACGTATAATAAATAAAATAAATCTTAAAAAAAAAAGAAAA
>LR750162.1:304010-414010 GCA_902729485.2 Mus minutoides | reverse complement strand
TCATCGGCTCGGCCCCAGCATCCACCTGTCTGCTCTGCTTTGGAAATGGGGGTCTCCTGCCTCCCACGCTCTCATATTCATTTACCATTTGTTGCAAGCCCGCGGATATTTATTAGGCGCCGTCTGTGTGCTCAGCTCTACACAAAGTGTTATTATGGTGGGTCCAAGGGAGAGAGCTACAATCAATCATTCAGTCAACAAATATTGATCATGCATGGAGTCCCCTCAGTCTCAAGGCAACAACTCTACGGAGCCTTTCTCCTGCCTCGTGTTTGTTCCATGCTACCCACATTACCTAGTTGGAAAACTGAGGCTCTCTGCTTACTGAGTAAAGTCAAGCTGGACTAAGTACACGGAGCAAGGTGAGACAGGGAGAGTATTTCCTCTTACTATTTTATTTATATATTAATTCACTGTGAGCAAGAACATACACACATACCACAGCATATGTGCAGAAGTCAAGGGTCCTCTTTCTGTGATCAGTTCTCTCCTTCTACTATGTAGGTCCTGGGGAACTGAACTCAAGTCATCAGGGCTGGTAGCAAGCTCCTTTGTCTGCTGGGCCATCTTGCTGGCCCAAGGAGAACATTTTCTGAGAACTAATGATGTTCGTTCCCAGTCTGACCAGACACTAGACTGAGTGCTTGTCCAGCCCTCTTTGCTACTTATCTTTAGGGCTGTCAGATGTAAGGCTCTACAGCTAACAGAGTCCCAAGTCACACAGTAACTTCACTTGGAGCCTTCGATGCTCCTACAGAATCCAACCTACCTTCTTACTTCTTTTCCCCAGGACTCAGAGCCCTCCACCTCACTGAACACTTCAGGCTTTCCCAGGCTCTAGACGAGGGTACCACTGATGCTCAGGCTGTAGACTAGTGTACCACTGATGCTCAGGCTGTAGACTAGGATACCACTGATGCTCAGGCTGTAGACTAGGGTACCACTGATGCTCAGGCTGTAGACTAGGATACCACTGATGCTCAGGCTGTAGACTAGGGTACCACTGATGCTCAGGCTGTAGACTAGGGTACCACTGATGCTCAGGCTGTAGACTAGGGTACCACTGATGCTCAGGCTCTAGACGAGGGTACCACTGATGCTCAGGCAAGCTCACTTCCCAACCAAACCTTCCCATCACAGGTCAGAAGCCCCTTAGCCTTATATCTCTCCTCTCTATCTTTCACTCCATCTTCGGAGGTGTTTTCTCTTTCCCAGGATGGCTTTTTTTTTCTCCTTATAGTCTCATGGATTCCCAGCAAACAATAAGACACATTCCAGTATTATTATCCATTCACGTTGCTGTAACAAAACACTGGTGGCTGGATACTTTATCAAGAAAAGATGTTTAATTAGCTTGTGATTTTGGAGGTTGACAGTCCAAAATAGGATGTCCACACCTGTCTGACCTCTGACAAATGTTCCCTTTGGCTGCACCTCAGTAGGGGAAGGGGACAGAAATGAAGTCACCTGTGTCCAGAAGATACCAGGCACAGGGGCTCAGCTTGCTTTATATCAGCCCACTTTGGTGAGCACTAACTCATCTCATGAGACCTTATCAGCTACTTTCAAAGTCAGGGTCCTAGTGGCCCAATTACCTCTCTACTCCCCTCCATTAAAAGGACCATCAGCACATACCACTACAGTGATGGTTGGGCCCCAGCAGCAGACTTTTCCTAAGTCCCAAGGGAAGCACAGGGGTGCCATGAGACCAGAAGAGACTCAGTCTCTCAGAATCAAGGAAGCAGAGTGGATTGGGACAAGATCACATTGGGGGAGGTGGGGAAGGGTCAATACGAATGGTATAGTATGAATAGGAGTACACAGAAAAAACATCTGTAACTGAATGGGTGAAAAGAAGAGAAGAGTGACTCGCTTACTAACCTGGTTCAAACACACCAGAGCAGGCTGGGATAAACAGAAGAACTGGTCAGGTCAGAAGTCTAGGCTAATACAGAGCAGGACAACAGAAGAGACTGGGATTCCACAGAGTGGAACCAGGTGGAGCCAACCAATGCCAACCAGCCTGGACAAATGAGAGGGCTGTGGAACACAGGCCCACAGCTAGCAGCCACGGACTACCTAAACTGAGAGTCACACCACTGGTATCCTCTGGGTTGCCACCATGACACCCAGACTGAGGGAAACCTGGAAACTTCAGACTCACAAAATCCATAGCAATAGCTGCGCTAGTGAACATCAGAAGCACCCAGGAGGCCATGGTACCATTGATGGCACGCACCATCAGGACCAACCTCAGCAGGTATCGTCAGGTGCCTGTGGGAAAGTCGGTGCATGGCCAGCATTGCCACTCAGGAAATACCAAGAGCTTCTGCCCAACTGTCAACCTTGGGAAACTGTAGATGTTGGTCAGTGGGCAGACATCAGTAAGTGATGGCAAAAACCAAGCATGGGGTGCCCCCGTCACTGATGTGACGTTGTAGACATAGCTCACAGTCATGAAGGCCAACTGCTTCTACAGAAGAGCTGAAGAGATGGAAGGTGCTGGGGACACCCGTGCCACCTAAGGCTCACCAAGATGCTAAGGGTGCAGCTTACGTATGGAATGGTAAAAGTTGGCTTCTCTGACAAGAGGGCCTCCCAAGCCTGGCACAGGGCAGCCTGTCTGTCTACCCTGCACCCAGCTGCCTGAGCCACTAGCAGCTCTGGTTTCCAGCAGAAGTCAGGAGATAAAGGAGGCATAGCCTGCCCCAGCAGGGATGAAGATGTTCCAAAGTGACGCTGTGCCTCTGCCCTTGGTGTCCAGACGATTGAGACAATGCATCCTAAGAAATTGGAATTTCTCCAGGAATACCATGCTGGAAGAAGAAAACCCTAAACCTCGGTGCCAGCCAGAGGGGAACTTGTCTCCAGGATGAGATCTCACAGGGCTCTGACAATTTGTCAGGCAACCTTTAGGACAGACCAGACCTGAGATAAGACTGGTGGGTCAGTGGGGAACAGGAACACTCCTTGACCAGACTCCTTAGCTGTGCATACCTCTTGGCCTCTATGCAACCCCAACTCTGGTGTCAGGACTCTGAAGATAGACTGTCAGGGGGATCACTAGACCTTTGTTCCTCTCTCCCAAGTGGCCACATTGACTAAATCTCCTTTCTCTGCGTGTCAGTCCTGTGTCTTTAATTAGCCCACGGAAGATGGGTACCTCTGCCTAGGTTTGTTACAGCTGCTGGTATCCTGGCTCTGACCTCAACGACTCCATTAATAGAGTCTTATTTTATTTTATTTTATTTTATTTGTAAATATTTTTAAACATTTATTATTTTATTTGGGGGAAGTATGCCTGTGCCAGGGTACACGTGTAGAGGTCAGAAGACTCCACTGGTAGGGAACAGTTCCCTTCTCCCATGTCAGACCTGGATTGAACTTGGGATGCCAGGCTTGGTGTCAGGCACCTTGGCACAAATGCCTTTAACCTTCTGAGCCATCCAGATGGCCCCAAAGGCACATTTTAAAAGACACATTCAACCTCACAAGGGACTGTCATTCCCATCCACCAGAAATGAAAGCCCACTTCCTTTATCACAATGACAGGTACCCATGAAAAGCAGAAGACAGCCTTAGAACGAACCCCTGATGTGGCTTCTGTGAACCAAAGTCAATGTTCCTAACCACTGAGCCATCTCTCCAGTCCACAAATGGGACTTTTCAACCTGGGACAACCCCCCAGGAGCTTTTCAAAAGTTAGGTGATGTTTAGAGGCTAAATAGAAGTCTGAAGTGAATGAGTGTGTGTGAGTGTGTGTGTGTGTGTGTGTGTGTGTGTGTGTGTGTGTGTGTGTGTATACCTCTGTGTAAGCTTTCATCTTTGTGTGCCTGTGCATGTCTGTGTATATGTCTGTGTGTGTCTGTGTGTCCCTGTGTGAGTCTGTGTTTGTCTGTGTGTCTCTGTGTGTCAGTGTTTGTGTCTATGTGTGTGCATCTGTATATGTTTGTGTGTCTACATGTGCACATGTCTCTGTGGGTGTCTCTGTGTCTCTCTGTGTATCTCTGTGTGTGAATGTCTGTATGTATGCATTTGTCTGTGTCTATGTGTCCCTGTGTGTGTGTATATGTTTCTATGAATGTATGTATGTCTCTCAGTGTGTGTATGTATCTGTGTGTGTGTGTGTGTCTGTATGTATGTATGTATGTATGTATGCATCTTTGTGTGGTATATGTGCATTGTGTGTATGTGTCTGTGTGTGTATATGTGCACCTGTGTGTATGCACAGAGGCCAGAGAAAGATTCCAGGTGTCCTTCTATTCTTTACCTTATTTTCTTGAGACAGGGTCTCTTGCTGAAACTGAACTAGTCTGGCAGCTAGCAAGCCCATGATCCTCCTGTCTCCATTCCCCACAGCACTGGAGTTACAGACAAATTCATAACCAACTCCACCCTTCTTATTTACATGGGTGCTTGGGACTCGAACTCAGGTCCTCCTGCTTGCACAGCAAGCACTCTCACCCACTGAGTCATCTCCTCCGGCCTCTGGGATTCAACTATGATTCTAATGAGAGTGTGCCTTCCTATCCTAGCATTCTTGTGAGGCCACACACTCCACAAGACCCGAGGAACTCCCCTCACCCATCTGGAGCTAAATTTCTGGCAAGGAGAAGTACACAGAGCCTCTGCAGACACCCCAACCTCTTGAGAAGGCAGCAGAGGGATTTTCCTCTGGGGAGCAAATGACAACTCCCTGCCTGTTTGTTTTCTGCACAGGAAGGAGCCAGGAACATCTGCTCCAAGAAGCTACTTGAAAGATAATCAGGCTGCTACGTTGCCAAAACAGCTGTGCAGAGTGGGGGCTGGGAGATAGAGGAGGAAGAGGGAGATGAAGGAGAAGAGGAAGGAGGAAACTGAGCGAGCTGTATGTAGTGTCCACCCAACCTATAGACCCCAGACCCTCCAGGAAGCTCCTCTCACCTGGGGATGATGATCCAGAAAGATGCTGGATCCAGTCTGCACATACTGCAGGCTCAAGTCAAATCTATGGACAGAATTGACAAAGTTGAATTTTGCCTGCGGCTTAGGATACTGCAATATAAGGAAGGCTAAAGACATCTTTCCTTGGGGCTGGAGAGACCGTTCTGTTAGTAAAAGGCTTGTGCAAGCATTAGAGTTGATGTTCAGATCCCTAGCACCCATCCACCCACCTACATAAAAGCCAAGTTCATTTCTGTCATCCAAGTGCTGGGGAGGGAGAGACAGGTGGGTCCTTAGAACTTGTTAGCCAGCCTCAATGAATGGGTGAGCCCCTGGCTCCATAAGACTAGAACAAACAGCTGGAGACCCACTGAGGCAGACACTGCTATCCGTTTCTGGCTTCTGCTAGCACAGGCCAATACACACACACACACACACACACACACACACACACACACACACACACTCACTCACACAAACACACACTCACAAATAAAAATAACTCATCATCAAGAAGAGAAAACTCACACCGAATGAAAGCAGTTCATTACGAGATGCCAACACTGGATGACAGCTGTGAAAATTATCTTACAAAGAGCACAAGGCAGACAGGAGACAAATGCTCCAGCAGCCACCCGGACATGTGTGGGACAAATGAGAACCCGGAAAGCACCAGTGAAGACTGGGAGAGACGAACAGGAAGCAGACAGGAAGCAGACAGGAAGTTTAGGACTGAAAAATACAATAACCAAACTGAAAAGGCCCAGTGAGTGGGCTCCCGGGCAGAAGGCAGGCGAGAGAGAAACACTCGGCTGAACACAGGGGCATAGTGAGTGTACCATCTGAAAGGCAAAGGGAAAATAGACTAAAAGAAAAACAGAGCGTACTGCAGCAGAGAACCGTGGGAGCAAAGCCAAAGAGCTGATTTCGTGTCATTGGGATCCCCAAAGACAAACAGGCACTGAAAAGATTCTATAAGAAATAATGGCTGAAAGTTTTCCAAAATTCAACGAATCCTTAGAAAGAGGGAATGAAGGGATGGCCCAGAAGTTAAAAGTACTTCCTGCTCTTCCAGAGGACCCAAGTTTAGTTCCCAGAACCCATGTCAGGTGGCTCACAACAACCTATCACTCCAGCTCCAAGGGATCTGATGCCCTCTTCTGGCTTCTGGTGACACCTACAAACACATGGTACAAACCTACAAAGACCCACATGTACACATAAATAAAATAAATCTTCACCCATGCTCTGATGGTTAGTATTAATTATCCACTTCACAAAATCTAGGATCACCTAAGAAGAACCTCCATGATGGATTGTCGATATCACACTGACCTTTGGTATGTCTGGGGGGGGGGGCAGGTATCTTAATTGTGTTCATTGAGGTGGGAAGGCCTGGTCACTGTGAGTGGCACCATTCCCTAGTAAGGGAATCCTGTATGAGTAAGCATGTGTGAACTAATTCTCTATTTTCTCTAAACTATGACACAACCCGACTATTTCAAGTTCCTCCTGCCTTAACTTCTCCACAGTGATGGACCATAACCTGAAATTCCCTCTCAAGTTGCTTCTGTCAGGGAATTTTAGCACAATAGGGAAAAAAAAAAACAACTAATGACACACGCTGAGACTGCAAGAAACTAAAGACAAAGGGGAAATCTTGACATCTACAGAAAAAAAGTGACACTTTGCCTATAGAGGGAAAAGAATTCTAATGATAGTGGATCTCTTTACAACATGCCATAGAGGCTAGAAGTGATGTGATATTTTTCAAAGGTGAAAGGAAAGAGTCAACCTAGAGCCCTGTGCCCACTGGATATCAATATATTCACAAGGGAAGGGAAACTAAGAGAGTTTGTTTGCAATATGCCTATCTTAAAAGCATAACTACAGAAATTTCTCTTAAAAAGAAAGAAACTCTGAGGCCCAGGAAGGGGAAAAAAGAGAATGTGTTAATCATAAAAATGGATAAAAATGAGATTCCTCTCCATTGTTGAGTTTTTATCATTTATATTTGATGGTTGAGGCAACAGTTGTAACACTTTCTAATGCCTAAAGGATGTGGAAGAAATCATTAAGTCAAAAATGGGGGAGACATAAAAGGAGTGAGGGATTGCACGCCTCACTTGGGTTGCTAATACGACAGCAGTCGGTGTAGAAAAGTTGCGTGTGCACAGAACACGATGTCTGGGGCAAACACAGAGATGCACAATGAGATTCACTCAGAGTTTGATAGAAGAGGCAGGAGATGGCTCAGGAGAGTGCTTGTTGTGCAAGCATGAGGACGTGAGTTTGAAATCCCCGCACCCACATAAAAAGCTAGGCATAGCCATATGTATAGTCCTAGTATTGTAAGCAGAGGCACAGCTCCCCAAAATACTCAAGACAAGCAAACATTTCCTTTTAAAGAGTCAGTGATATGGCTCAGTGGATAAAGGAACTTGATGCATAACCCTCCATGGTGCATGTCCTCCCTCCATGGTGCACGTCCTCCCTCCATGGTGCACGTCCTCCCTCCATGGTGCATGTCCTCCCTCCATGGTGCATGTCCTCCCTCCATGATGCAGCCCTCCCTCCATAGTGCACGTCCTCCCTCCATGGTGCATGCCCTCCCTCCATGGTACGCATCCTCCATGCCTGACCATTCACTAGGTCCCAGCTGACAAAGGCTCCATCACCTCCCATAGCATCCTCATCGAAGAACTAGAACTTCAACATGTAAGCCTGTGGGGGAATCCACCATCCAAGCTAGAACAGAACCTAACAGTCCTTGTAAAATACTGTGCACTAAAAACTTCCTGGTGATGACAGAGAGTAGCAACAATAGATAGAGGTGTACCATGTTCACGGACAAAAAGGGTTGACAGGTAACCTGCCGGCCCTGCCAAGCTGCATGCAGTTTAAAGGAGTTCCCACCAAAATTCCAGCAAGAATTGTCTACAGATACATTAAAAGATTATTCTTGGGGGCTGGTGAGATGGCTCAGCGGGTAAGAGCACCCGACTGCTCTTCCGAAGGTGATAAGTTCAAATCCCAGCAACCACATGGTGGCTCACAACCATCCGTAACGAGATCTGGCTCCCTCTTCTGGAGTGTCTGAAGACAGCTACAGTGTACTTACATATAATAAATAAAATAAATCTTAAAAAAAAAAAAAAGATTATTCTGAAGTGTATATGGAAAAGTGGATAACTTAAAAACAGAAGGGGAAAAGTTCAGCCTAGTGGGTTTTAGGATGTCCATAGACACTGATTCACACGTGTGTGGTAATTGCCCAGTGATAGACAGTTGGGAGGACCAGGAAGGACCCAGGTACATGAGCTATCTGGCTTTTCTAAACACTTATTTGTGTGTCATGATGTGCTTGTGCCACAGTACACATGTGTCAGAGGACACCTTGGGGGAAGGAGTTGATTCTCTCCTTCTACCCTGTAGTTCCCAGGGCATGACAACACCCAGATCTCCCCATTCAGGGACTGACCCCCTACTCCAAAAAGAGCCTGCCTCAAATTTCATTGTTTGCATAAAATTCAACTTAGAAATGAAAAACACTAAGTCTTTTTAAAAAATAAATAGAAAAAAATCTTTGAGATCTAAGTTTTTAAGCTTGAGATACAAAGCATAATGCATTAAAGAAAAATGGGTAAATTGGACTTCATGTTAACAAAAAAAAATTGATCTGTGAAATAACCCCATTAGAAGAATGAACACTATCCTGTGGTGAATGCTTGAGCAGGTTATAGTATATTGGTACCATGGAATATTATACAGCAATACAAAGGGACATATGGTTGATGGGGAGACATAAAAGGAGTGAGGGATTGCACGCCTCACTTGGGTTGCTAATACGACAGCAGTCGGTGTAGAAAAGTTGTGTGTGCACATGCCAGACTTCGCAGAGATGTGGCATCCAGACCACACCTTCTACTCACAGGTAGAAGGTAGAAGGTAGAAGGTGAGCCACTGGCCCAAGTCCATTTTTTCTTCTGAAATCGGTTTTAATGCCAATTTTCTTGCTTTACCGTCACTTTAATCCTCAGTTCCAGGGCTGGAGAGATGGCTCAGTGGTTAAGGACACTCCCTTGCTTTTCCAGAGGACGTGAGCTCAGTTCCTAGCACTTACATCAAGTAGCTTACAACCACCTGGAACTCCAGATCCAGGGGATCTAATACCATCTTCAGACCTCTGCCAACATTAGCACACACACAGATATGTACAAACATTTGCGTGCATGCGCGCGCGCGCGCGCGCGCACACACACACACGTACACACAGAGAGAAATACATATACAAAAATGAAAATAATCTTTTTTTTAAAAATCTTCATCTACAATGCTTGTGATTAATATATATTAGCAACTGAAATGAATCACATACACTTCAGCCCCGACTTCTAGAAGTACATGATCCCTGCTGGCCGATCAGTCTCCAAAGCTCCTATGCTTTTAGGGAGTGCTGCAAGGGCCAAGAGAAATTTGAGGGTATAGGCTAGACCACAAGGCCCCTTTGCAAGACGACATGATGACCTTGCCTTTGTGGCCCTTTCAACTCTACAAGGAAGCGGGGTGGGGTAGGGGTAGGTCAGGGCAGAGTGGTGACCACAGTTTGGGGTTCTCTGCCGGAGTGGTCCTGAGTAAAGGTATCCATGGGCAGATGGGTCTGGGGCAGCCACAGGGACAGAGTGAGGGGGTCCTGATTTCCCATGAGGCTTATGGTGTTCTCTCTAGAGGGAAGAGAATTATCCGTTCCTGGCTTCCCACCCTTACAGCAATGCCACTTAACTCCACATCTAGTTCAACCCACTGGGGATGACAAAGGCTCCTCAACCACGTCTTATAGAGTAAGGGTAGGGTGGAGATCCAGGTCACTCTTCCCACCACCTCCCTCTGGCTGCTTAAGCCCTGGGCTGGCCCCCATCCCTCCTTTTTCTCCCTCAGTCCTTCTCTGCCTTCTGTCTTTTCCACCATCTTCCTCTTCTTCCCTCAGCTCCTTTCTTCTTTTTATTTCCATTATTTTCTCTTCTGTCTTGTGTCACCTCCTCCTCTCTCTTCTCTTCTCCCTCCATGTTCCTTTTCCTTTGCTCCTTCCCTCGCTAACTCTACAGACACTCACACTCCCAAACATGAATTTTTAAGAACCGAGAAGTCAGACTCACAGAAAGTGCTCCGGTAGACCGGCGTCAGCAGGTCTCCTTGGCCGCCAGCGGTGGGTGATGGATTATAGAAATACATTAAGGGGCTGTCCTGCTGACAGCGAGCTAAGGTAATATGTCAAGGTACCAGCTCTGGGATGATAAACATCGCTCATAGATCAGAACACCATCGCTCTGATTACACTCCGGCACCATGTGTCAGGGTACCACGGGGGCGTGATTGACGGCAGAGATCTGCCACCATGCTGACGGCCCATTCCCAGAACAACCCTCACATCCAGGCTTTGATTTAGAGGTAGAGCCCGGGTTCCTCCCAAGATGCGCATGCAACGAAAGTGGATTCTTTCCCTGCTGCCATGGAGAGAACTAAGTCTGTACTTGGAGAGCAGAGCTGCAACGTCAAGACTTGGGAAGCAGACAGATCCGGCTTCAAGCCTGGCTCCTTTACTTGAGTAATCTGTGTGAGTTGAGCATGGGACAAATTTTCCTCCTACCTGACGTCATTGTTTTGCACACCAAGTGGGCATAACAACTTGACCTCCCAGCCTTAAACTGGCCCCAAGGCCCTAGAGATGACTCAGTGGTTAGTAGTTCATGCTGTACAAGCCTGACGAGCTGAGTCCAAATCTGCAGAAGCCACATAAAAGCTGAAGACAGTAGCGCACATTTCTGTGCTCTTAGCACTACCCACTGGAAGGTGGGAGGCTCTGGGGCCAGATAGCCTGGAATCCTCAGCAGTGAAAAGTCTATCTCAAACAAGTCTATCTCAAACCCAAAAGTTGTCCTCTGACCTCTGCATGTGCCCTGTGGTACCTGTGTACCTTCTCTTACATGCAAGAACATGAACACACATGTACACACATATGCACACACATATGTACACACGAGCATACAAACATATATATATATACACATTAACACCCACACATATGCACTCACACATACAAACAATAACACACATACTTAAAACACATACATGTACATACACACATGCACACAAATACATGTGCACACATACATGGACACCCATCTTCACACATGTACTCACACACATACACACATGTGCACATCCATATACACATATGTACACATGTGCACACACATGGACACACATATACATACACACATGCACAGAGAGAGCAGGAAAGAAAACAGTGGGTAGATAAGTAAGAAAAAAGGAAAGAGAAGAAGGAGGAAAGGAGAAAAGAGATTATTAAAAACAAAATCAACAGAAAGAGTCAGGCTGTATTCTCATGAACTTGGTCCTTCATCACTGCAGTTAGCCCGAAGCAGAGCAGTTAGTCCACAGGTACACATGAGAGAGCCAACGACAGGGATACAGAACCATAGAACAGAGAGAACACAGCAGCAGCCCCTGTGAACAGCGACTTTGTAAAGAGGAAACTGTCCATGCAGAAATTCTGGGCCACTTCATATGTGGGAGGATGAGTGGATGCTCTGCCCATGACAAGCTATCCAAAGACTCTCGAGGATCCTGGAGTTATACATTTCTTTCAACACTGCTCTGTGATGAACCTGAGCCATACGGAGCCCTAAGCTTTGGCGACTATACAATGTCCGTCACTCACTCCATTTCTTACTTTCTAGCTATGTGTTCTACATAGGATCTAAAGCCAGGGACTTTTCTCTTTCTTTTCAATAGCCCAGATACCCTCCCCGCTACTCCTACTTTATGAAACTTTGAATTGGCCAAAAGTTCCAAAACTGTTTTAAACTATATTGTTTATAGAGATATCTTGTCTTATTCCTATTTCAAGATATAGGTTATTTCTTAAATCAGTTTTCTTATCTCAAGTGTTTTGAGAGATTGGAGGGTGAGAGAAGTAAAGAAGGGGGTATGGGATGGAGGGAAAAAGGAGAGGAAGGATTGTTTTTTAAAGAATCATGTCTTCAAGGTCACTTCAAGGGGAAGGTAGAGGCGTTTCCATGACAATTGTTATCCTCACTACCGATGATTCTATGACAGATTCCAACAGTGTTCATGGTAACACTCCTCTGACTTGTGGTCAGGGCTTAAGAAGCCCCTCTCTCCCCCCCCCATCCCCCCAACCAACCCCCCACTCCCCACCCCTCCACCCCCCAGCTCCCCACCCTCCCACTGCTCTGTTGGTCCCTGGCAGAGCCAGAAGAGCCACTGCTCTTCTAAGGAAGCAGGAAACTGATACTCTAATCCAAATTCTGACAGCCCAGATTTGCATCAGAGTTTTGGTGTTTTGCTATTGTTACTGTTATTGCTTTGTTTTGATGGGGAGGTTTTTGTCTTTTATTTACTGTGTACAGACATTTTGTCTGCTTGTATGTCTGTGTACCATGTTCATTCAGCACCTAAGGAGACCAGAAGAGGATGATGGTTCCACTGAGACTGGAGTTACAGAGGGTTGTGAACTACTCTATGGGCATGGGTGTGGGAATCAAACACAGATCCTCCAGAAGAATAGCCAGCACTCTTAAGTGATGAACAATATTTCCAGACACTTGCTTTTGTTTCTAAGACAGGGTCTCAATAAATAGGCCAGGCTGACCTCAAATTCAGTAGATGGCCAAGATAACCTTGGGTTCCGGACCCTCCAACATCACCTCCCAAGTGCTAGAGTTATGGTTATGCATTATCATGCCCAGTTTCCCAAGTACTTTTAAAAAGAATTAGCCAAAGTTCTTTGGAGGATTAAGAAGGCAGCCCTGCCACAGTGGGGTGGTGCTGGGTCTAATCATTTATCACAGTCTTACAAAGAAGGAGAGTAGAGAGTGCCAAGGCTTCTCAAACAAGAAAGAAGGAGCTGGGGAAATGGATGTTGAAGCTCAGTTGCTAGAGAGTTTGTCTAAGAGACACCATCACCAAAGCAACCTTTATAAAAGGAAGCATTTAATCGGAGGCTTGCTTGTAGTTTCAGTATGTTACTACATTAGCATCATGGCAGGAAGCAGACAGGCATGGTGTTGGAGCAGTGGCTAAGGGCCTTACATCCTGGTCTACAGGCAACAGAGAGATACTAGGCTTGTCATGGGTTTCTGAAACCTAAAGCCCACCCCCAGTGACGTACCTCCTCCAATAAGAACTCATTTACTCCAACAAGCCACACCTCCTAATTCTCTCCCCAAACAGTTTATCAACTGGGGACTAAACATGCACATACATGATCCTATGGGGCTCATTCTCATTCAAATAACCATACCTAACACACACAAAGCTCTAGGTTCCATCCCAAGTACCCCATAAGCTGGGCATGGTGGCACACACCTGTTATCTCAGCACTTGGGAGATAGAGCCAGGAGGATCAGAAGTTTAAGGTCATCTTTAGCTGCATGGAGAGTACTATGCTAGCCCAAGCTACATGGACCTTGTCTCAAAAGGATAGGTTGTGTGGCTAGAAAAGATCATGGCCCTGTGTGCTCATTACCAGTGTTAAATCATGATGGAACACCCTGTATGTATGGCCAAAGGTCAGAAGTCAATGAAAATAAAGTTCAAAGGAAGGCTGATGGGCCTCGGCCACTGTTTTCCTTTTTAAAAATCTCCTTTCCCCGACCTCTTCCTGTTCCCTCCTTCCTTTTTCCTCTTCTCTCTCTCTCTCTCTCTCTCTCTCTCTCTCTCTCTCTCTCTCTCTCTCTCTCTCTCCTGCTTCCTCTCCGTCTTCTTTCATCTAGTTTGAATCTCATTGCTTCTTTCGCTCTTTCCCTTTCCTTCCCTTTCCATTGCTTCCTCTTCCCTTCTCTCCCTGTGTGTTTGTTCGCGGCTCATGTTCTCTCTTCTGTTTCTCCAACAACACAGAAAAGGAGAGAGGGGAAGATGTGTGCTGGTGCTGCCTGCCAAAGGAGCCTTCGAGGCCCCGGGAGCTGACAGACTGTCCCATCCCAGCAGGCCAGGTTCTTGTCAACACTGGAGGTAGCCGCCAACCGCTGCTGCACCACCCACTTCAGGTTCACCTGACACGTCCAGTGGAGGGCAGAAGGGCTGGAGACAGGGTCTTCTACAGTCTAAGATTTGCTTGAATGCTGATACTCTCCCTGCTTCCTTCCTCTTCAGAAGTCTTCCCAGTTACTTTCCTCTTCCTCCTCTGCCTCTTTTCTTCTTCCTCTTCCTCTTCTTCCTCTCCCACCTCCTCTCCCTCTTCTACTTCTTTTCTCTTTCATCTTATTCTTCTTTCTCCTTTTCTGCTCTCTTCATCCTTTTATTATTCTCCTTTTCCTCCTCTTTCCTAGTTTTTTACTTTTTCCCCAACTTCTTAAGCCAAGTCAGGTCCCTCCACTCCCGAGAAGCCTCCCCTGACCACTCAGGCTACCCAAGCCCTCCCTTCTCTATACTCCTGTGGAGCTAAGGAGTCCTGGTGCTGCAGGAAAGTTGAAGCTTAAAAGACATCCACGGAGCCATCCCTGTAGTGCCCCGTGCCTGCCAACCTTGGCCCATAAGAACAGAAGAGACTGTACCTGCCCTGGCTGGGAAATTGGATTCCCACGCCCCTTCCCATTGCTCCTAACTGGAGTCTGAGTTCTCAACCTCACCCCTTGCCACCCTCTGCACTCCCTAAGATGTCACTATTGGCTGAGTGAGCACACGGAAAGCATTCAGCAAAGCTCGGATGGGCAGGTGTGGGTGGATGGAAGAATGAACGCATGAGTGGATGAGTAAACAGGGCGTGTGTGGACAAAACAGGGGCTCAGAGAATGATAGAACGACGGGAAGGGGAACACATCCTAATGCTGCTATTCCAACAGCTACTGTCAGGTAAGGACACATGTCTGCCCTTGCGTTTTCCTTGGTAGTGATAAAGAATTCTAATGTGGGCTGAGAACACATGGAGGTCAGAAGGAGTTGGAGTGGGAGACACAGCACTATGCTAAGCCCTCAGACCTGGTAACATCCCTACGTGCCTCTCATATGCCGTCACGATGATCCTGTCAATGCCCCTCTCTTGATACTGTGGGTGGTCAAATGAGATCATAGATACATGAGTGTTGGCCAAATGCTGAGGTCTAACATGTAGACCTTGGTGTTCCCTTTACTCTTAGTATGAGGCTGAAGGAATTCAATGATCGGTCAGACTTGTGCTTGCAGGGAACAGGGTCTCCCCTGCCCCTGGCAAGCTTCAGAGCCTGCATCTAACCCTGGTGTCACCTGTGCCCTGCCTGGTTGCTCTGAGGAGCCACAGAATATATGGGCTGAGTAAGGAAAGAGCCCTCTGAAGGTTGGCAGGAGACAAGACAAGGACTTCATACACAGGATACCACCCACAGTGGAAATTGAGGGTGCCCACCTGGGCCCAGATCCCTGTACTCTCCCACACCCCCTTCAAACCTGTGGAACCTTCCACACCTGTGATCTGCTGAAGTGTACACTTATGTGTAGTTCCAAAATAGAGTGTTGGGCAGAGGAAATGGAAAACTTGCACCCTGATTCACACTTACCAATGCCCAGAAAGTCCCCCAAAACACCCAACACCATGGGGACCCACCCACTGGCCCAGCTGCCTCAGATGCCTGGTGACGGATCACGTCTGTGCCTTTTTACTCATGCGTCCCCATAGAAGGGAAGGCCATGTAAAAGCCCAGCTCACTACAGCCATGAAGGCTCAGGGGTCATGGAAGCATGGGTCCCTTGTGTCAGCTAGACCAGAAGCATTGGAGTATCCCCTGAGCAATGGAGATCTTCCTCTGATCCAAAGCTCTGTGAAGCAGTTATGCATAAGCAGACCTGACTCTGGCTCAGTGGTGTGAAGAACCCTGGCTCTGCCTCACACGGAGAGTCAAATATGCACTGAGACATGTCTACAAATTATTCAGAACATCCAAAACCAGGCCTGTCTTGATGAATGTGGTGAGCTGAGCGCCCCCCCCCCCAAGAAACAACTCCTATCTAAGTTCAGGATAGGATGGTGGAAATGGGGCTACATCCTGGATTCTGCTGACCCAAGACCCATACAGAAGCAGCAACCTCTTGAGGATTAGCGGCTGGGTCCAGATTGCGGTGTAGAAGTACCTGTGCGTGTCATGGGGTGGCCCATATGGAAACCCCGAAGCCTTGCTCCTAATCACTGCACTTGTAGGAATGCCTTGCAAACCCACATTGTTAATAAAATCAGCTAAGCAACAGGAATGCCAATGTCAGAGCCAGGGCCTTCATACTGATTTTACACTGTGTCTTACCTGCCAGCGACCTTGGGCCAATGGCTGCTATCAGCTTGCCTCGAGGTCTGGGGATGGCTTCCAGTCTCAGCACTCCTCATAGAGGCAAATGAGGCAAGGCTTCGTTATCTGCAGCTAGTACAAGGACCCCTCTAAGGAGGAAATGGGCTCTGTTTGGAGCGATGCCTTCGGGAGGAGATGGCAGGGTCTGAAAGCATATGGTGCATGCCACAGCCAAGGCCATGGGGCAAAGGCCAACTTGCTCTGCAGGGCATGTGGAAAAGAGGAGGAAACGGTTTGACACCGAAAAGAGGAGGAAGAACCAGAGAAGGAAGGGACTGGGGAACTGAAAGATAACACAGCTGCCTAAGGAAAAGCAAGAGAGATGGTGTGATCAAGAGTGGGGGTTTCTAATGACAACATGAACTCCTTAGCGCTGTAATGATGTAAATCCCTGCCCACTCCCACCTCACCCTGCCCCATCTTCAAAGGAAACTGGTCTCACCCACCAATCCCTGGGCCAGCAGATGGCTCTGTGTAAATGGAGAGGAGGCTGAACTCTCCATCTGGTCCATCTGAGGAGATGAAGACAGTGCATGAAACACCAAGAGCCTGAGGCTGTGAAAGCCAGCAGCATATGGAGCCCCAGAGAGTCCCAGAAAATGTGGGTTCCTGGGCCTTCTACAGAGGAGAAACTTGGTCTAAGCCAATCTCACTTGGATCACAAAAGACAGGGACAGCTCTAAATGACATATTGATTATTAGAACTTAGTAAGGATTTTTAATATATATATATTAGGATATATATATCATATTATATATATATTATATATATATATATTATATATAATAGATATATATATATAATAGATATATATATATATATATATATTAGGATATATATATCAATGTGGACAGCAAAAGTCATTACATTCATTTTAGGATGCTGAGCAGATCTTGGTAACTCATTAAAGATTCAGAGCCCAAATCCCACAGATTCTAAGTTAGTGAGATTCTGGCAGACACTGGGATGAAGTAGTGATACAATTCTAGCTACAATTAGCTTAATGGGGCTGGGGACATGGCCCTGCAGGTAAGACACTTTGCCATGAAAACACTGGGGCCTGACTGCAAGCTCCCTAATCACCCAAGAAATCTGGGCACAGTGGTACACACTTGTAATTCCAGTACTGGGGGTGCAGAGGCAGGTGGATCTCTGTGAGTTCTGGGCCAATCCGCTCTGCATAGCAACTTTTAGGTCATGCAAGGCTATGTAAGAAGATCTTGTATTTAGAAGAGGAGGAGGGGGAGGAAGGGGGATATGGGGGGAGGGAGCGAAAGAGGGAGGGAAGGAGGGAAGGAGGGAGGGAGGAAAGAAGAGGAAACTGAGCACGGCTGTAGGTGCAAAGGCTCAGGAGCCCGTCAGTTGGCCAACATGTATGAAACTGAAGTCTGAGAGTCCTTTCTGGCTGGGAGGTAATGGGCTTGGTGAGGGGCTCAGGGTGCTCAGGTAAATATGGAGCCTCTGCTCTCAATGGCTAATGTCTGTCATCATTCTAGAAAGTGCATGTGGAAGACAATGCCTCTCAGCAGGGCAGGCGACTGGTACAGGGCACAGGGCACGTGCAGGCAGCCTCCTCTTCAAGCCATGGGACAGGACGTGAGGCTGGAAAGGCTGGGCCTCAGCACCTGACAGAGGCTAAAGTTGGAATGATCATCTCTCCGGGTGATTACTTCGAAGCTAGAGCCTTAATGATAATAGCTGAGGACAAGGAGCCAGCAGGACTAGCGCCCCTTGGAAATATTTGAATCTAAGCTTCAAACATGTGACATGTACGCACATACAGCAGGGAGCATGATCCCAAAGCCATGCCATTCCACTACAGAATAACATTTGTGAAGTCAAGAGAGGAAGGAGTTACCTCAACCTCTCTCCCTCCCCCTCCTCTGTGTGTGTGTGCATGTGTGTGTGTGTGTGTGTGTGTGTGTGTGTGCATGTTTGTGTGGGCACGCCCATGTCTGTATACCTGCATGAGGCCAAAGGTTGGTGTCAAATGGTTTCTTCAATGATTCTCCACCTTATTTTAATACAATATGCTCATACTTCGGGAATTTCATACTATGTATCTTTATCATCGTCACCTCCCCTCCTCCCAGCTCCTCCCAGGTCTACCCTCATCTCTCTCTACCCGCCCAACTTTTCCCATCAAGTCCAGTCTGTGTTGCCCAGCCACTCTTGGACTGGAGTCTGTCCTGGAATGTGGTTAACATGCCAGAGAACAGACCATTAAAGAAAAGTGAGTCTCCCTGTACCAGAAGCCATCAAATGCCCACAGCCTTTCAGACTGTGGTGGGATTGCATGCCCACCTCCCCCCTCCAGGCTGGAGTTTTGCCCAGCTTTTGCTTGTGTGAGTCTCACGCATGCTATCCCAGTTACTGTGAGTTTGTACATGCAGCTGCCCTGCTGTGTCCAGAAAGCCCCGTCTCCTTGAAGTCATCTGCCACCTCTGCCCCTCTTAGACTCTTTCCAGTTCCTCTTCCACAAAGAACCCTGAACCTGGGAGGGAGGGATGGGAGTGTCCCATTTAGGGCTGAACACTCTACAGTCTCATTCTCTGCTTGTTGACCAGCCGAGGGTCTTGGTGTTGATTGCCATCTATAGTGAGGAGAAGCTTTTCTGATGAGAGTTGGAACAGGCACCCATCTAGGTCAGACTACCTGTGGAAACAATCCGCCATATTTTTGATACTCTCACTGATTCTCAGGCTTAACAATTAAGCTAACATGGCTGGCCAATCAGTTCCAAGGGCCTTCCCATCTTCACCTTAACCCTAGCTCTGGGAATACATGTGCTTTTATTGGGGTGCTAGGATCTCACAGGTCCTCATGCTTACAGAGCAGGTGCCGTACCCACTGAGCCATCTCCCCAGCCCACACTTCTTGAAATCTGTTTTCCGTCTGCCGAGTGAAAATACCATCCCTTCCACCAGGCCTGTGTGTGACAAGAAGGCATCATTCCCTCAGGAACCCTGGTACCAAGACGGTGCTCCGACAGTGCCAGCAACTTGAAGTAGCTGCCCATAGATGCTCAGACCCTAACTGACAGAGCAGGCTGGAGTCCAGTGATTGACGGCAGAACCTTCCACACCTGCCAGACACTCCGCTGCATCCTTGGAGAGGCCACTGAGTCTGACATTTTGGTTATATTGTATCTTCAGACATTTCAGCACTCCTAATCTCCATCCCTACCTCTAACCCCAAGCGGGAGGGGGAAAGGGAGGGGGAGGAGGTCTGGACAGGAGCTGGAGACACGAGTTGATGCAGACCATGGAGGTCCACTGCTTACTGGCTTGCCTCCCGTGTTTACTTACTGAGCCTGCTTTCTTATACAACCCAGGACCACCTGCCCGGGGAGGCCCCACCCAGAGTGCACTGGGCCCTCCCACATCAATCATCAATCAAGAAAATGCACCACAGGTTGGCCTATAGGCCAATCAGATGTGGGCATTTTCTTAGCTGAGGTTCCTCTCCCCAGATAACTTCAGCTTGTGTCAAGTTGGCAGAAAAACAGTGAGAACAATAGATAACTTGCCCAAGGACACACCAAACCTCTACTTAACCTCTGTTCAAAGTCGGGCAGGGTTCCTAGCTTTCTTTTTGTGACTTAGAGTTTCCTAACTAGGAGCCAGGCTGCTCCTTCTCCAGCTGGGACCACATTGCTTCTCAAGTCTCTCAGGTATCAAGCCTCTACGATCGATCGATACACTGAATTAAAGCCAGAGATGGAAAACTAAGATTTGTTTTCAGGACGCCCATAGAGGAGCAAGGGCTAAAATCAATAGTCAGTACTGAAGACATTTTTAATGTTTTTAATTAAAGGTTAACAAAATTATATGGTACCACCAAGGACCTGTTCAGACCTGGTGCTCAGCAGGCTGCAAGATTCCAGTGAAGGGCTTGGGAGGTGGCTCAGTGGCTTGCCACATGCGACAGTCAATCCCAACTGTCAGCTAGACGGGATCTAGAATAACCAGAGAGATGGGTCCCTGGGGACGCAAACTCATCGTGTTTCCTATCAGAGCCTCGGAGCGCCGCCGGGGGGGGGGGGGGGGGGGGGGGGGGGGGACCCATGCCTGACAAAGGCTTGAAGGAGGAGACAGACTGGTGCGGTTGGAGGGTGGGAAACAAACCACAGTGCAGAGCGTGAGACTACAGTGCAGGGGCAGAGAGGTAGGGAGGGTCCTGTTCTGGGGACCAAGAGCCACTGAGTGGTAAAGGCAGCTTTGGTAGCCAGGAGCCCAGGATAAAGCTGGGCCCAGGCCACGAGGCCTTGGTCTCCAGGTGAATGGGGTGTGAGCAACAAAGACGGCAGTCAGCCTAGGGTCTTCCACCATTCCAGGCCATGGGGCCCTGGGAGTCCAAGGGTGAAGTTCCTATGGTGTTAAGTGTGGCTGGCACATAGAGAAAGGGTTTATCATTCATTCATTCATTCATTCATTCATTCATTCATTCATAGCTTTTGAGACAGAATCTCATGTACGGGCTAGGTCTTGAACTCCCAGTCCTCATGAGCTTTGCTCCATGAAACTGCAGGTGTGTGCCTCCACAGCTAGCCTACAAAGCACTGGGGATCAAGCCCAGGGCTCTCTTGTATGCCAGACATGCTCTCTATATCAAGTCTGGAAAAGGATTTTGAATATACATGACACCCCAGAGGACAAACAAAACTGTATGTTGGTAGTCAAATGAAGGCTGACCTGGAGAGCCCACTGGGAGAAGAAACAAGCCCACACACTTGGTTTCTTCTCAATTAAAATATTTCCATTTTCACACACAAATCCACCTCAAAAGAGGTAAATAGGCATTTCTCTAAATTCAAGAACTTTCCGATTTTAATGCTATGATTTTTACTGAATATTAAACATTTACTTAGCTAAACAGCTCTCAAATTGTACATTGGGTATCTACATGTTTCCTAGCTGTTTCATTATTAAATGTTATTAAGCGAGCCAGGGTGGTGGTACATATCTGGAGATCCAGCACTTGAGAATCTAAGACAGGAGAACTTCAAATTTGAGGCCAGCCTGGGCTACAACAGTGAGTTCCAGAACAACTCGGGCTACAGAGTAAGACTCTTGTCTCCAAGAACAACAAAAGAAAATGGCTGGGTAAATTGAGGAGATATTTTGGGGTTGGTGGTTTGTGATGTGAATACATGAATTTAAATCTGTTACATGCTTCAGTTCGTACATTTTGGGGGGACAGGGGTAGTAGTTTGGAATAAAGTTTGCTTTAAAAAAGTCTAAATAAGCAAGAGTGTACCTCAACAGAGTTCCGCTCCAGCTTTGATTGCAGTCACACGAGCTGAACAGTCATACTCCTGGTAGTTCCCATGAGCATCTGTGTATAGCGACCCACAGAATGCTAACTGTGTCTGCCTGTTGAACAAGAACACTCAAATCCTATCACTTTGCACTTTACTGGATAAGCAAACTTGAGGCCACGTTACAGAGCACGCAAGTGTAGGGATCTCACAGCCTGACTGTGCTTCACAATCTTCTCCCTGCATAAGTCACATTCTCTCTATTTTAGAACCATAATGTTTCTAATGCATAGTTCCCACCAGATGCCACCTAAACAGAGTGTGGCCCACTTGAGAATCTCTCCTCTAGGAGATCAGGGTCATTCTCCTGTACCTCCTAGGATGGCCTTTAACCTCTGTCCCCTGTGAAGCCAGGAGTATGTGGGTACCTTTGCTGGCACTGGCAAAGGTGGAGCTGCCGGGGAGGGGGGGGTGATCCCAATTCCAGTGTCCAATCGACATCAGCTTTGCTTGAACTCATAACAAGACATCATGGTAACAACAACAAAGGGAGTTTTCACCTTTTGCTTCCACCTGTCCATTTCCTGGTTGCTGGGAGGGCGGCAATGTGACTTCCAGCAGATTTTTTTTTTTAAGAAAGACTTTATATTATAGGTTCTTTCCTCACAGCTAATTAATAATATTAATTACCTAAGCAGATCTAAGGTTTCAAAGCACAAGGACATTCCCAACCTGCTGGCATTTTCCCTCCCATCCTAATTAGTTCATGTGGTGGAAAGATCCCCTTCCAGGAACCCAGAGAAGATAAAGAGGAATTACTTCCATGGTCCAGGCCAATGAGATGGCTCAGTGGGTAAAGGGGCTTGCTGCCAAAACTTGTGTCCCAAGTTCAAATCCAGAAGGAGAGAATCAATTTCTACAATCTCCCTCTCCCTCTCCCTCTCCCTCTCCCTCTTCCTCTCTCCCTCTCTCCCTCTCTCCCTCTCTCCCTCTCTCCCTCTCTCCCTCTCTCCCGTTCTCCCTCTCTCCCTCTCTCCCGCTCTCTCTCTCCCGCTCTCCCGCTCTCCCTCTCTCCCTCTCCCTTTCCCTCTCCCTCCTTCCCTCTCCTCCCTCTTGACTGCTTGCTAGTACACACACACACACACACACACACACACACACACACACACACACACACACTCCCATCATCTGTTAGAACCATTACCAGTAAAATGACTGCCTGAAAGTTTATCTGAGAAAACCTATCTGTTCATTTTAATTTTCTTGACAATTCTTGCCCCTGTATCCTGAACAGAACGTTTTCCTGCAAATTAAAACCCATTAAAAACTATTTAAGGAACTCTGTGACAACAGCATTTAACAGAATTAACACCACACACTGAAGACACGGGCAGCAGAAGCTGTGAAACTTACTGATGGCTTCGCTGCTGTCACAGTGGAGTTGTCCGGAGTTTGATTCGAATCCCCCTGTATGGCCTTTAGTCCTGGTGTGCTCTGAAGAATAACAGTTTTGAGGTTTGTCTAAGCTGTTTTTGTTGTATCAGGAGACAATGCGACTTAATAACTAACACACTTTCCTAACCCACTGCAAAAGGAAAGCATCGCGTTAAACATTGAATCCAGGGCTGAGGAGATGGCTCAGTCAGAAAATATTTGTCTGGTGGAGCGTTGGCTTTGCAAACACAAGGGCCTGAGTGGGAGCCCCAGAACCCAAGTCAAACAGGTGGGCAGAGTGGTACTAAAAATATAAAAGCGAATTTTAAAAAGGTGCGCATGACGGCGCATGTATGCATGTATGCACACACATACACAGACAGAAGACAGACAGGCAGACAGAGAGAGACAGAGACTGAGAAAGAGAGAGGATTTTACTCCCAGAAGAGAAGCAGAGGGGGAAGACCCTACTGGTGTTCAGTATCTTCTCAATGAGTGTCTGCAATGGTAGAGTAGTCAACCTTCAGACATGATTAGAGTAAGACTGCACAGACCCCCACACAGGCAGTTGTGCCTGAAGCAAAGGAACATTGGTTCAGGTTCCAGAGCTGTCCTTGCTATTCTGGGACTGCTCAGACCCCAGCAGCAGCAGCAGTCTCTGGAAGCCTGTCATAAATAAAGAATGTTAGGCCCTGCCCCAACCCCCTGCTTCTGGATCAACACACTAAGAAGCCCTGCTTTTAAGCCTCCCCATCTGGCCTCCTGGTCTCAACCTCCAGTGTGATGGACTGAAAGGAAGGCTATTTCCGTTCACTTCTTACCTGTTAAAGGTCCCCAGAGGACCATTCACTCCCTGAGTGGTAAATACATATCCCAAGTACAACCATCCCACCCAGTGACCACGGCAGACATTACTAATCAACCAGGTGACTCTTCCTTTCTATGCTTGGGTAGAAGCTGCATTTTCTTCATCTCCAGTAATGTAGGAAGCCTTGTCATGGAACTATGGACCCTTCTTACCACTTCTACGCATCCCGCTCACGTGATCTAACCCCTTCTTTATTCACAGGTTCCTTATATCCACTTTAATTAAACCTGTCTTCCTAGCATCCCATTAATCGTTTCCTATACAAATATTTAATAAACTACATAACTGTAATGAAACAGAAATTGAAAGCCACCAAGTATAAATGATGATCCCCGCCCCGAAGGCAGAGCATAAAGTACCTGCCAGGTAAGCATGATACAAGTTGAGATTCCCATCACATGTCTAAAACACTGGCCACGAGGGCACAGACTATAACCCCCATGCTGGGGATGTAGTGGCTGGTGGATCCCCTGGGGTTTCTGGCCAGCCAGTCTAGCCAATCAGTAGACTCCAGGCTCAGTGAGAGACCCTGTTTCAAAAATATAATGTTGAGATATACGGAGGAAAACACCCAAGCTCAGTCTCAGACTTTCACATGCACATATAAAGACTCTGAAACCCTGAAGCACACCCCTGTGTCCCCTGGCCACTCAGCCCTGTCACCACCTATTTGAGCCGGGAGCCTGGATCTTTCTGCTGAGTAAGGACAATGTACCTAGCCAGTCTTGATTTTGTGGCCTTCACACAGCTTCACAGCTTCGAGTGCCGTGTGCAAAGAACTCAGAAATAGCAGCAGAATTCTGAACTTCCCTTTTGTCCACATGGAATGGGGACCAGTGCCTCCTCTAAGCTGGTATGCAGCCAGCCAGTGGGAAGCAGCCCACGTCAGTAAGAACCAGAACCTAGCAAAGGCATACAGACCAGCTGGATCCAATTTCAAGTGACAATTAATGGCAAATTCTTGTAACCACATTAAGGGCCATTGTTGTTCATTTGAAATCGGTTAAACATGAAAAAAAAATGAAAACCATCTTGAGTCCACGCAATATAAATATTTGTCTGTGTTTTTTTGCCAGTGTCCCAGAGAGACCAGGAGATGTTGGCAGACTTGGAGATGTTGGTGTTCTATACACAGTCCACAAAGAGGGGGAACGCGGAACCTGACTCTTGTTGGGTTCAAATATTTGTCAACTTTTCCATTTCTTCAGTCAGAAGATAATTAAACAATAAGCAGATGTCGGGATCTAATTGGTTCAAGGAAAGATTGCTCAATGGTTTGCGGTCCTTGTACTTGCTGTGAACTGTAATGCAGAAAGCTGCATAGCTGGTTTCTCCCCCACACCCCACCCCGCCCCCGGGAAGTGGTGCTTTCCTGACAAATCTGCTGATTTGAAGTCAGTCACTCTTGACATCAAGAAGCAAACAAGAAAGTTGGGTGTGTGGCACACCTGGAATCCCACAGCTCCTGAGATCCAGGCAGGAGGACCATAGGTTCAAGGCCACCCTGGGATACTTAGAAAGACCCTGTCTCAAATTTTTAAAACTAATTTTTAGAATGCGCTTGGGGAAAAAAGAAGAGATGTGGAGACTCTGTAGCTTGAGACAGAATCTTCCTTTGAGGAGGACAAAGAAGACAGAGAGAGAAGATAGGATAAGGAGATAGGGAGGAAGAAGAGGAGAAAGATGAGGGAAAGAGAAAATATAAAGCTCTTCAGAGAATGTGCTCCTATGAGGGAAGAAACAGCATGACCCAAAGGTCACCACGGTCTTCAGAGACAGGTCTGCCATTCAGCTCAGTCACCATCTGCCTGGAGTTGTGTAGTAGAGCTCTGAGATCATCTCCTCACCTGAAGTAGCCTAGAGAGGTCTCTGCCCTCACTCTTGGCAGGCTTACCGTGAGATATAAAGAATCAACATGAAGTTTTGAAAATTGTGAAATGCTATAGAACTGCCTTAATTTTCCAAAAAGGTGGGAAGACGTTGGGTAATAGAGAGCTAACGCAAAGCTGGTGGGTTCCTTAAACCATTCTGCTTTCACTGAGCAGCCAACACTGCCTGGGGGTCCCTGTGTTCCAGGCTGTAGCTCTATCAGGATCCACCCTAGGACTGTACCCTTGAAATACACAAAGTATATACTATACACACACTTGGAAACACATGAAAGATGCACATGAAGAGAGAAAGGTATATACATTATGTGCACACATAGACACACAAATGAGAACACTCAAAGAGACATAGATACAAACGCACATACACACAGAGAGGCATAAACTGGGACACACAGAGATGCCTTGATACAGACACACACACACACATACATGCACACAATATGAGCAGCTGTGTCACACTTCTGTCACCATGACTTCCTTGTCGGGATAAACTGTGCAGGCACAGTGCAATCCCAAATGAATTCTTCCTTAAGTTGCTTTCATTAGATATTTGGTTTCAGCAATGAGTAAAGTCACAGTACAGAAGATAATAGGGATAGGGTGGGTCCCACAGACAGCAGGTGGGCCTTTGCAAAGGGCTATACTCAGCCCACGTAGGAGAACAGGAAGTAGTTTAGAGAGACAGTCAGTGCCAAGGGGAGAGATGTGTGGATGCTGCCACAAAACCAGTGTGCTCTCAGAAAGGTGGGCAGACCTGCCAGCCCAGAAAGGAGACAGTAAGTACTGAGACAATGTGGTTAGAAAGACCAAAGAAGGGCAGACTTCAGTATCCTCGAGCAAAGATGAAACCTGTGAAGTTATCCTAGAGATCACGGAAGCCATTGCATAGCTTTTGAGCAAAGGACTAACTAATCACATTGAGCTGTTGGTAGTGAGGCGTGGAGGGTGGCAATTCTGAATTGGGTAGTCCTACCTATGCAAGAGGCACAAGGGGACAATGCCAAAGGTGACCACACACACACACTCACACACACACTCACATACATACACACACTCATACACACACTCACATACATACTCACACACATACACTCTCACACACACTCACACACACACACACACACACTCACACATACTCACACATACACACTCACACACTTCTCCTGACCACAGAGAGAAGAGTGTAAAGGATCCCCCTCACAGCAGCTCTTGCTGCTATGCCAGCCTCAAAAGAGCACAGCGGGGAAGCGTGTCGCATCCCGAACATGGAAGAGAAAACACATTCTTGGAAGAGAGTTCTCTCAAACCAGCAAGGGGCTGGCAAGCTGTTTCTCCTGGCATCTGATCAGAATGCTCCTGAGGCCAAGAGGACCTGAACGAGTTCTTCTGCTCGTGTGTGTGTGTGTGTGTGTGTGTGTGTGTGTGTGTGTGTGTACAGCCCAATGGGGCCTTCTGTCTCTGAACAGGCCCCTGATGGGGGAGGCAGAGTCAGTACCTCACACCCCAAAGCAACACTATTTCAGAGTTCCAAGAACACAACCTGAGATATCCCCAGTCACTCTGGGCTTTTTCTCTGGCACTCTGCTTAGCCCATCCATGTAGAAATGCAGGTATAGGGACCAGCCTTGGAGAAGTCCTGCTTCACAGACATCTCAGAATTGATATGCATGGGGTTTGAGGAGTTTGGGGGTTCTAAACCCCCCAGTGTTATCTGACTGTTAACGAGTTAGATATAAAACATCTCTATAAGACTTGTGGGGTTTGGTCACTCAGTAGAGAGGTGAATAAATCATGAGGACATTGATGTCATCAAAAGTTAAGCCACTGGGAAGCTTCAGAGATGGCTAAGCAGTTAAGGGCACTGACTGCTCTTCCAGAGGTCCTGAGTTCAATTCCCAGCAACCATATGGTGGCTCACAACCATCTGCAATGTCCCTCCCCGGCTCTGGCTTCTTCTCTGCTTCCCAACCAGGATAAAATAAAAAGCAACAGAGCTGCCCAGCCTTGACAAGCACCCCTGAAACCTCAAACCAAATTAGTCTTACCTCCAGTGCTGGTTAATTTTTGTTTGGTTGGTTTTATCAACTTGACATAAACTAGTTACCTAGGAAGAGGTGACAACAGTTGAGGAATTGTCACCACTGAGGAGCATTTTCTTAAAGGATAATTAATGTCGAGGCATCCATCCAGCCCACTGTGAGTGGTGCCACCCCTGAGCAGATGGTCCCAAGGTATACAAGAAAACAAACAACAACAGCAGAACAAGATGCTGAGCAAGCCGGGAACTTGGCACTCCTCCCTGGCCTCCACTTCAGCTCCTGCCTCGAGGTTCCTGCCTTGAGTTCCTGCCCTGACTTCTTTCAGTGTTGGACTGGGACAGCACTCCAAAATAACTCTCTCATGCCCAAGTTGACTTTATTCATGGAATTTATACAGCAATAGAAACCCTAAGGTGGGCTGGTGAGATGGCTCAGCGGGTAAGAGCACCCGACTGCTCTTCCGAAGGTGATGAGTTCAAATCCCAGCAACCACATGGTGGCTTACAACCACCCATAATGAGATCTGACACCCTTCTCTGGTGCGTCTGAAGTCAGCTATGGTGTACTTATGAATAATAATAATAATAAACGAATCCTTGGACCGGAGAGAGCAAGTGGGACCGGCCAGAGCGAGCAGGGCCGGCCGGAGTGAGTGGGGTCGACCAGAGTGAGCAGGGTTGACCGGAACGAGGGAAAAAAAAATAAAGAAACCCTAAGGTGGGTCTTTGAAGTTGATTCATTGCTAGTGTTTTGCCACAGAAACAAACAAACAAACAAAAAAATAGACCAACTTAGGGGCTGGAAAAGTGGCTCCGTGGTTGAGAGTACTTGCAGAGGTATTGCTCTTGCAAAGGATCCAGGTTCAAATCCCAACACTCTTGTCCCAGCTTACAATCATCCATAAATTCAAGAGATTTAACACCCTCTTCTGACCTCCACAGGTACCAGGCCCTCATGTGGTACACATACATACATGCAGGCAAAACACTCATAGACATAAAATTAAGGCAAATCAATCTTTTTTTTTTTAGAATCTTTTTATATATATATATATATTTTTGAGACAGGGTTTCTCTATATAGCCGTGGCTGTCCTGGAACTCACTTTGTAGACCAGGCTGGCCTTGAACTCAGAAATCCGCCTGCCTCTGCCTCCCGAGTGCTGGGATCAAAGGCGTGCGCCACCACGCCCGGCTTTTTTTAGAATCTTAAGGGGCTAGTCTACCCAGTAAACATCAGAAAGGCGAAAGGGATGCACACTCCAAAAGCACAGGCCCTCAAACCTCCTACAGAAGTCTCTGCTCAGGATTGGGCCTGTAACTCCTTAAAGACCTTTCCTTTCCTCTCAGAATGACAAGGGAAGCTTCCTCCTCTGTCAGGGGCTCTCCACAGCTACTCTAAGGTCAGTGGGTCAACATGTCCTGCCACTGTAAGATTGGTGTTGGAGGAGGGGAGGGGGCTCAGAGAAAGGAAAGCAGATGGCATCCCTGGCTGTAGAAAGCAAAAGCCGCATCAGGTTCTGGGAGATGGGAAGGCTTAACAATGGCAGCAAGGAAATCGGGTCGGAGGGTCTGATGGAAGGAAAAGTAGAAAGCCAAGTGTCCCAGTCAGGAGGAAGAAGTGTCCAGATGTGGCCAAATGTGGCCAGCTGCGTCAGAGGTTCTCAGAGGCCACTTAGGATGCCACCATGGAGGTCACTGATGAATGAACTTAATCAGAGCAGCATCTTAGTCACTGTTCTACTGCTGTGAAGAGACACCATGACCTGATAAAAGAAACTCTTATAAAAGAAAGCATTTAATTGTAGGCTAGCTTACAGTTTCAGAGGTTTAGCCCATTATTACCATGACAGGAAGCATGGCAACAAGCAGGCAGACATGGTACTGAGAAGTAGCTGAGGATTCTACATCCTAATCAAGAGGGGGGGCAGGAAGACAGACAGACAGACAGGGACCAGGCATGGGCTTTGACACTTCAACAAGCCTACCCCCAGTAACATGCTTCCTTCAACAAGGCCACACCTCCTAATCCTTCTAATCCTTTCAAATAGTGCTACTCCCTGGTGACTAAGCTCCCTGGTGACACTGGAGTAGAGACAGCAGAACTTAGATTCTATCACCTTTCCCCTCTTATGCTCTCCACCTGTCTAGCCCCATCTCATAGATAGAGGCTGGAGCCAAGAGAGATGCCCAGATGTGACTAAAGTCATCTGAGTGGCAGAGCTAGGATTATACCCTGCCTCCCTTCTCTCACCATCCCAAGGCTGGTGATGGTAATGTTGGTGATGGCAGTACCCACGATGTGGGACTGGGGATGATACTGATGCTAGTGATGGTAGTACCCATGAAGGTGGTGCTGATGCGGGGGGTATTGATGGTGATGATTGTTCCTTGAGAGAAACTGATCATGATTTTGAGGTTATGGGAGAAAAAAAAGAGAGAGATCTAAATCTATAATATATTTCCAACCAGTCAGCAACCTTGAGCTTTTCCATCTCAGGGCCTCGGCTCCCCACACAGAAAGGCAGAGAGCTCACTGCCTGCCCCAGTGGAGGGTTCTGAGAAGAATGTAGGTGGGGAAAACTCCCAGAAGCCTCCAGTTGCTAGTAAGCCTTCCATGGATCTGTTGGTTCACTGATCTCCATGGCCCACTCAGAAGTGCAGGGACATCACTGCGCCTTTCCCTCTCTGGTTCAACTCTACTCCCAGCCAGTCCACAGTAATTTCAAAGCCACTCACAGACGTCTTGGTGCTGGCTCCTCCCTACCCTGGGCTCCCGGCCTTATGCATGCTCTGCTGTAACAACGGCACCATACTGGGGTCTCACCACCCAGCTCTTGCCTGTTCCCTGGCTGATGAAGTCCTCAGAGACAGATGTGAGAAGAGCTAACGGTCACAGAGCACCAAGCTGTAAGCAGCTTTCGAAGCCCTCAAGCAGGCAGGAAGTGGCATGAGCCTAGGAATTTGATTTGGGATCTACCCTGGGCTAGATGTTAAAGCTCAGCTCTTACCTCAACGGGCATAAGAGATAGCTTATCCTGAAGCCAAATGTGAGTGATGGTGGCCTGGGGACACAGATTCACTCTAAATTCCATGTTCCAGCATGGTAGCAGTTTTGATGGAGTTGTTATAGTAACAGAACAGAGAAAAATCAAGGCACTTTAAAAATTCACTGGTGGGCACATCAGGTAGGCGGCTAAAAGAAAGAGGGGAAAACTCAACTCTGGGTGTCAGATGCTCTCGGGAGGCATTCCTGTGACTTTCCTTCCGTCTTGTGGACTTTGGGTTGGTGAGAACTAGGATTTACCTGGTGGTGAGGGCCCATGCAGAAGAGCAGACTAAATGACTATTATGGAAGGGTAAAGATTAGCCCAAGATAATTTGACTCTGGACTTGCAACATTCCAACCTCTCCATAGTCACTGAGGTTCTACGCAGTTGATCAGCCTTCAGGAGACTTGAGTGTAAGGTGTGTTCCCGTATCCACGCCTCCCGTCCCTGACGCCACCTGTGGCATCTTCCCTCATGTGAGCCTACTCTCCACATCCCTTTCTAACTGGCCCTGTGAGGTGCAAGCTCCCTTCCCCACCCCAGAAGGCAGACATCACTGCTTCTTCTGCTCCCCCAAACATTGCCATGGCTCATAGGAAGTGCCCGAGGCTAGCATGAATGGCGGAAGGAGCAGTGGGCTTAGACATCGCCTCCAGAACTGAAGCGAGACAGCTCTATGAGGCACCACAGCCAGGAGCCCTGCTCAGCAACAAAGTTCCTTCAGGGGTCTTAACTTCTATCTAATCCTGCACTCATTGCGGAGCCCTTTACTTTCAGTTTCATTCAGATCAAGTCGTGCAGTGGTTGGGGCTGGCTGTTACTTTAGAGAAAACAGTTCTTGCTTAGGCTTGGGAATTCGGCTCAGACAACCTGGTACAGAGAGCAACACTGGCATTCTAGCTCTCCCCTGCTGGGCCTTAGCAAAGCCCTCTGGGTTTTAAACGCTCCAGGTCGGAAGGGCAGGAAGAGGGGCTGCTTGTGCTTGCTCTAAGGGGTCTACCTACTGGGAAAACACAGGTAAATCAAACAAGCCTGTTTGTTCTCCCCAGTACAGCAAACAAAAAATAACTCCGACTAATTCCCCTCCAAGGCCTCTCTCTGCTGGACCCGAGAGGCACGCTTAAAGTAATGGGAAGACAAATATTGTCCTGGAGAAACGATAAAACCTGAGGTAGGAAAAGCACACAGCACCTTGCAAAGGGCAGCTAGTGTAGAGTGTCCCAGGAGTGGTCAGAAAGATTCCGGAAAGGCAGAAGCATGTGGCCTGTGGGCTCTGGGCTTGAAAGGCTGCAAGAGGCTAGGCTGGGGTGAGCAGTGCAGAGAGCTGTGAGCAGGAAAGAGTCACGGGGTCTCCCAGGCATCTGGAAAGGGCAGTAGAGAGCAGAAGGGTCTTTGTAGAAATGCACAGGTCAGCCAGGCATGAGAGGAAATGGTGCTAAAAGTTGCTGGCACCTCAGGCTCCAGGGAGCTTGCCTGGCTCACCCTCCTTCCCATGGGATTATCATCTTGTTGTTGGAGAGGACTCCTACTGTGTGATACAGGCCAGAGCTGGAGCTAAAGCCAGACATGTGTGGCCTCGCCTTCCATCATCCATTCATCCATCCATCCATCCATCCATTAACGCATTCATACTCTCAAACTTATCACTCATATGTAAAAGCACCAACTGCCCACCAGATCCCGTCCTGTGAGACATGGTCTTCAGTAAGCTTTTAAGTCCTCTGAGCTTCAATCTCTAAGATGGGCTGGTGGCCAGGTGTTGTGAAGATGATAAGAAAAAAAAGGCAAATAGCACAAGACAGGGTCCCCTCGGCATTCCCCCAGCTCACCAGACCCACCCTGTCCCTCCCCCAGGCTCAGCCAGGTGTCTGTGTTGTCCTTTCTACCCATACACCATTCACGCTTAGCCTTTGTCCATACTGTGTGGAAGCACATGAGCACCCACTCAAACTCTATGTGTTCTGACTGTTTTCCAGACCTGGTCCTTCTGCGCTTGTCTATGGGAGTTCTTCTGGCCCTCCTTCCTGCTCTCCTGGCACAGCAGCAGTAAGCGACAGTCATACTGACCCAGCCCCGCCGTACCCAGCAGCTCACCAGGACTCTAGCTGAACACCTGCGTCTCTTTCCCTTTAGACCTCCTTTTTCCCAATGAAACCGTAAACTCCATTTCTGCACCTCCTCCAGGAAGCCCTCCTTCCTTAGCAAGGGTTATTTGTGTCCCCACAGCACTCTGTGCTGACCTGGACTAGCTGCCCATTCTAACCAAGAACTGCTTTATGCCCAGGAACATGGCTCGTGTTCATGTGTCCTTGGGGTCAAGCCAAGGTGTGGGCTTTGGAGAACTCAACAGCAGCTTCTAGAAGAAGGCCCTAGAGATGAGACAAGAGGCAGGGTCTCTAATCTCACGGATGAGGGGGATTCATCCCACATCCTTGGATGGGGAGGGAGGAGAGAGGACCACCAAGAGAAAGAAATGTACAAGCTAGAACCTACGGGAAGGGTTACCCAGGCAGAGGTGGAGAGGCTCCCAAGCAGAGGGAGGTGTCCTGAGAGGTCCTGCACAAAGTTCTGATGGTCTGAGTGATTTCCCCTGCGGTGATGTCCTGCATTGGTGTAGGGCACACACACATCACATCTCACACATCACATCTCAGGAGGACTTGCAGAGGTGTGGCCAGCGGAGGCTACACACAGAGCTGTACAGTCAGTGTCAAGGTAGGGGGCAGCCTCTCATAGCTCAGCGCATCATGGCATTGAGCTCAGGGAGAAGCAGGTGAACAGATGCCAGGGGCTGGGGTATCAGTATAACCACTGATTGACTGCACGGGGACACAAAGGAGATGGGGTTCAGGATGACCCCGGGGTGAAAGAATGTTTCCCTCAAAGACCTAGGGCCGCAGGCCGTCCCTCCTACCAAGACTACCCAGAACTCAGCAGCACCTGGCTGGCAGGCTATATACCTTCCCAAGTCTTTCTCAGGGACTCACCGTCAAGAGTCTTTAAATTATTTAATTAAAACGGCAGGTTCTTCCAACCTCTGACCCTTGCACTGCCATGATTTGGGGAGAAATTAAGGAGTTAGGGATAGCAGGAGAGGGAAGCAGCTTTAACTGGGTGCTTACTATATGCACGGTGTGGGGCTGTCACCTTCTCCTGAGGTGTTCTGTTTATTTATGAGATATCTATGTGAATTGGTATCTGCTGACTGAGGGCAGAACAGGCTGCATGAGCTCAGGTTTTGTCTCTGTCTGCTCCCTAACTCAGAGCAAATAAACTATTCTAATTTTTTATTTTGTTTTCTTGTTGTTTGGTTGGTTTAACTTTTGGAGATAGACGCATGTCATGAAGCTCACGCTGGCTTTGAACTCTTGACTCTCTGCTACCACACCTGGCTTTATGAACTATTCTGATTTAGATTTTTCCATCTTAAAAAAAAATGGAGTGATGAGGCTGGAGAAACGGCTCTGTAAAACGCTTGCTGCGTGAGCATAACGTGAGCATAAGAACCTGAGTTTGGTCTCCAGAACCCACATAAAAAGCCAGGTGCAGTAGCATATTCCTGTAATCCCAAAGCTCTGGGGAGGTGGAGGCAGGAGGATCGCTGGGCTCACTAGCCAGCCTAGCTCAAAGGGTAGACTCCGGGTCCGAGAGACCCAGTCTCAGTGCCTAGAGAAGAACAACACTTAAGGTTGTCTTTAGACCTCCACACACATGCCTACAAATGAACACACATAGGCTTGTGTGTGCACGTGCACACACACACACACACACACATGCACATATGGGTACATGTGAACCTGCATGTGTGCCCACACAGTTATGGCGAGAGTGGCTATTTCTGGCTCACTGACATGAGACTGTAGAGAGATTTCTCAGATCACATGGTATAGTGTGGGGTTGGTGCATATGACCTATTTTTCTTCTCCTTTTACAGGGCTGGGAACTGCATGCAGCCGTGTGCTGGTGCTGGTGCTGGGAACCTGGCCAGATCACTTAATGTGAGCTTCCTTCCTTATTCAGTTATACTGCCCCTTCATTCCCAAGGGATATCTGTGTGCAGGATGAATCAAGATGGGGGTTGGGGGGCAGGTATGTACCAGAGTCCCCAGGTGCTGGAGATGCCCTGTGGAATGACACTGGAAGGCTTGGTGTGGGGGGAGTGGTCGGGCTTGGTATGTGTGTGGCAGTGGAGGGGTCTGTTCCTCACTTAGACAACAAAAGTACTTGCAGAGCATCTGCTGGGGATAAACCACTGTGCCAGATCCCATGGACAAAGCAAAGGAGAAGCACCCCTTCTTGGCTCAGAGGATGAGCCACCAACTTGGGAATGAGAGGCGTACGGACAGTCATAGAGAGAAACTAACGCTTGTACTTGGGATGTAGCTCAGTGGATGGAGTGCTGGCCTGATGTATATACAAGGCCCTGCTAGCACCTCCGAAACAGGTTATGGTAGTAAGCTGATAGAACAGGAGTATCAGAAGCATTCAAAGCCAGACTGGACTGCATAAGATGAGGGAGGAGAGAGAGAGAGAGAAAGAGAGAGAGAGGGAAAGAGAGAGAGAGAAAGAGAGGGAGAGAGCTGTTGCATTTGTATATGGTTTTATTGTACTGTTACCCTGAGCCTTGAGGACAGTAGCCCTGGCTCATGCCAAGGCCAGCATGACAGTGGAAATGAGTGTTAGCAGAAGTACCCTGAGCTGGCAGCAGTCCTGCGGAAAGGATCTGGGGTTGAAGGTTGCCCAGAACTTCATTTGAGCTCACACAAGGCCATGGCTGTCACCAGGGCAAACATAATCATGGGTCAGAGAGGGAGATGCAATGTTCAGGTCAGCAGGGGTGATGCCACTGCACAAAGTTCCTTAGACAGCTAAGAGCCACAATGCTCCTGCAGCTGAGGCAGACCAAGAGTGTCGCCCAAGTCTGAGAGTCCAGGGAGCCACACCCCTCAAAGCACCATCCAAAGGAATGGTGGTCCTAAGCCTGACTAGGAACTGGAAGGTGAGTGTGGGCACCATCTTCACGTGTGTGAGTGTGAGTGTGTGTGAGTGTGTGTGTGCACGCGTGTACCTGACCTAATAGCCAGATTGGCTGCCCAGTGAGCTCCCATGATCCTCATGTGCCGGCATTCCAGTACTGGCCATGTCTAGTTTTTTAACATGGGCTCTGAAGACCTGAACTCAGGTCTTCGGCATGTTAATCACTTCACCCACTGAACCAATATCCCTGGCCCTGAGTCTCTCTTTTTTTTTTCCTGAGATGGGGCTTTCACTATGTAACCCTGGATGCCCTGGAACTAAGTATGTAAACTGGGCCATCTTCTAATCCCTGTCCTGTGTCTGCTATAGACAAACTAACATCCAAGTGGCAGCCCACTCCTGGAAGGCCATTCAGCTTCTCTGAGCCGCAGCATCCTCATCTGCAGAGGCAGCAATCACTCCCCGCGGTGCTGTGGAGAATAAATGAGACAGCAGAAGTGCTTAAGACACCTTCATCCGCTCCCTTCTCAAAGATGTTGGAGGCCCATATTGATGCGAGAACATTGTCATCTGGGGAAGGCACTGAGGAGAAGGAAGGGACACACATGTCCTCATCAACACAGCAAGAACATAGAGTCTAACTGAACTGACCACAGAATTCAGAGACCTTGAAAAGAACTTCTGTTGGGAGGGGGGAGATTGGGGGACCCCAGAGTTAGGGGGAAAAGCACTGGGAAACAGATGCAACCTACCAGGGGTTCACCAGAGACACCTTTCCCTATGTTTCAGATTTTCCAAAGCCGATAGCCCCTATCCATCATGACCCTCATCTCATCCCATGACTCCATAGTAACAGACAACTCTGAGCTCTTGGTTTTTCTGGAAGCAAAAAATAGGACAAGGAATAAGAGCATAGATAATAACTGAGAAAAGTGACTCCAGGAATTAAGGATTGAAGGGCTCCAGGCAGTGGGAGACAAGGAATGAAAAAAAAAAAAAAAGCTGAGTAAGTATGACTAATGTGCAGGCTTTCTCTGTGGATGTCAACTGAGTAATGGCCTTCCAGATGTGTTCACACCCTAATCCCTGGAGCCTGGAAACTGGAAGCTGCATAACAAGGCTAGTTTGCAGCTGTGGTTAGCAAAGGACCAGACCTGGACAGAAGGTGATGGGATACGGGATGCAGAATGGGAGGGATTCGGATTGATGGTGGGAGGGAGAGAGCCAAGGAATGCGGGTGGCCTCTGCAGCTAGGGAATGCGGTTCACCTGCACCTCCAGACAGAATCATCCCTGCTCATATCTGTCTTGAGCCCCGTGGAACTGGTTTTGTACCCCTAGCCTCCAGAGATGGAGAAAAATTAAACATGCAGTGTTTCCAAGCTGCTAAACTAGCAGTGTCTTATCATAGCAGCTACAAGGAAACTGATACAAAGCACAAAGTCTGTCTTACCTCCTTACCTGTCACCTCTGCCCAGCTTTTACCTGTATCCTCGGGATCTCTGGCCCCCAGGATTGCCTTCCCCAGTGCACCCTCCTGAAGAACCGAGTTGTCTACCCCCAGCTTCTCACCTGAGGCTGGCTCCCCATCACTGAGGAAAGTCCCTCCTGTGCTTAGATCAGGTTTGGCCTGAGCCTACCTCCCTCCCCTCAGATCCTTCCACTTAACAGCTTCACAAGGCCAGATTTATAAACCCACCTCACAGTTGAACACACCCACACTCTTGTTTCTGACAATCATACCTTTCCCTAGCTCTTTTCCCTAACAAACTCCGACTTAGACAACAAAATTCAATGCAGATATCACTTCCTCCAGGAGGCCAGCTCCAGCCCTCTTTTCCTCCGCATGGAGCTGTGACTGACAGCTGGCCCTAGCCTCCCATGGCCTTTGTTCTGCCATCAGATTCCCTCCTTTGCCCCTACTGAGCTCTGAGCTCCCTGACAGTGATGGAAGAGCCTTGTTTGCTTTGGAGTGCCCAGAACCCAGGAGGCACACCATGCATATGTGTTGAGCATCCAGCACCTACAAGGCATGCCATACATGTGTTGAGTGCCCAAGACCTAGAAGGTAAGCATTTGTGTTGAACAAAAGTAAATACATTTCTTTCAGCTTCAGCATTTGATGGCAGTATGCTGCCATTTCTGAGGGTCATCCCTGAATCTGCTTCTCTCTATCGAGGAACAAAAAGACATCCTTTTCCCCCATTGCTAGTTCTTATTAACCCACTCAAGATAAATACAAATTAATAGGCGCTCATTTGTCTTGCGGACTTGATAATCCAAAATTACATTTGTCTTGGCCCAGAGCATGAACACAGCTCACAATATTTGCAGTTTATGGAGAATGCAGGCCATAGAATTTGTCATTTTGATGGCTACACAAGCAGGCACACATGTGCATGCATGAGCGCACACACACACACACACACACACACACACACACACACACAGAGAGAGAGAGAGAGAGAGAGAGAGAGAGAGAGAGCCCAGCTCTGCAAAATGAGAAGAGAAAAATAGAATGAAAGTATGAACTTCAAGAAGGTTACCCCAGCCTGGGACAGATTCTCAATAAAGAGTCCCCAGGGATCCTGGCAGAGCCGCCCAGTGACATGGGAAATTGTCTGTCCCTCCATCCCTTGATACTAAACCCTAAGGCCCCCTTTTCTTGCCAAATAAGTCAGTGCCTCATGCAGGGTGGGAGACCTCAGAAGCAGGATTTTCTGAGTCAAAATGACATTTTTTTCTCTCTCTACATGACGCTTCCATACCCCAACAGTCACCATGGGTTCAGCATGCCTTGTTTTTGTCATGTCCAGCACACTTTAATGTGACACTGAAACAAAGAACTTGGAAGTCGCAGATTGGCAGCCCACCCATTAAGTGTTGGACTCCTCCTGAAACGAAAGCTGAGATTTCAAAGTAAGAGAAGAGCAGGATGGGTCGGGTTGTGCTTGCCTTCAATGGCAACCAGTCGTCGAGGCATCTCAGACTACTCTTGAGAGTGGCTAGGGTGGAAAGATGCATTCCCTAAGCGTCTGTTTCACAGGAGTTGGCATGGTTGCAGGCAGGGCATGGTAGAAGTTGAGACAGCCTGTGGCGTCCAAGCCCTACTGTCCTCTCTCATACTGGGTATCCTTTCTCAGTTCCCAATACCCTCTTCTCCCCAAGGTCCCAGGCTTGACCCTGCCAATGGGCACTCCTGTACAGTTAAGAAAGCCAACGAGAGGAACCCAGTCAAGTAGAGCCATGGCCAGATGTGAGGCTGCAGCTGCTGTCCAGCGAGTGTCTGAACACAGCTGCAGACTGAGTCTGCCTGAACATCCTGGAGGCTCCACACAACTCCCAGAGAGCCCTCAACAGGCACCTGTTCTGGGACCTGCTGCAATGACTGAGCCCTGCCAGGAGGCCTCTACTCACCTGACCTCACTCTATTCACACGTGGGGTGCAGTCAACAGTTTCTCCCTGAATCTGTATCTAAAGCCCCCACCCCCCACCCCATGGTGCTGGTGACCAACCAGCTCTGGGAGGCCACAGAATTTAGGGCAGAACCCAGGAGGTGTGACAGAGTGGTAGCACTGTTGTGTCTGAAAAGGCATGAGCGATGAAGAGGCTAGTCACAGGGACACTAAAGTCTCCCGTGATGCTGGTAAGTCTTTGAGAAAAGGAACACCATGACTCAGATGCCAGAGTGTGGACACCTCAGCACAGGAGCAATACGGTAGCCTAGCAGTCGGGCTCTCGGGCTGTCATCAGGCAAGCAGCCCCTGGGGGGGACGCATGGAGCCGAACAGAGAGGCAAAAGTGAGTGTCCCAAAGAGTCACTAGCCTGTCCCCATGCACTTCCCGAAGTGTATGCTCCACCCAGCTATTTGCAAGATGCCACGGGAACTCTGATGGTGGAAAAACCACCAGGAACTCAGCCTCTTGGGATAGAGAGGGATAGCATCCATGCCCTGCCTGTGTGTGTGTGTGTGTGTGTGTGTGTGTGTGTGTGTGTGTGTACCTTCAGAGGTCAGAAGAGGGCATCAGATTCTCTGGAACTGGAGTTAGAGGCAGTTATGAGTCCCCTCAATGTAGGTCCTGGGAACTGAATATGGATTCTTTAGAAGAGCACTATGCACTCTCAACTGCTGAGCCATCTCTCCACCCCTTTATAACGCTGAGGATCTCTTGGCCAGAGACACTCATGTGGTCCTCACGTCCAGTGGCAAGGTGACCACGAGTCCCAGACTTCTTCATCCCGTGTCCTTTGTTGGACCTGTTCCATTGAGTACTCATGTTACGGGCCTCTTCAGAGACATCAGAGGACATGATGTGGCCACAGACTGGCATGTTCTGAGGTAGTTCTTGCCTACTGGTGCAGGGAGCATGCAAACAGCATTAGCACAGAGCCAGGCCCCAGTGGGAGACCAGGCAGGGAGAAAGGAATGGGGGATACTGCTAGTAACTGTAGCACAAAATGGCGGTGGGGGACCCGGAGGGATGAAAGACACTATTGTTGTCAGTGCCACATGCTGCTCAGCTGCCTGCACTGTGGGGCAGAATCATGGGACATTTCCCAGCATCCATCTTCACTCCAACAACCTGCTGTGTATCAGAAGCTTCTGGAGTCGGCTGTGCCTTTAAACCACGCAAAAGCAGGACCTGTAACTGTATCCACATTCAGACTTTCTGTGACCTCTAAATTAAACATCATAAGGCCTGTTGCAAAGATGAAGCGAGTTCAGGGGCTTAGACGCTGGTCCAGTAGTGAATAGCTTCTGAATTGGCATTTAAAGCCTAGCCATCCGGTGCTCACCACTGACACCCTGTCAGCCTTCCCTGAAAGAAGAGCCCACTGGGGCATGCAAAGTGCGGTCCTACAGAGACCATCTGATGGATATGAAACCTACGCTGCCTGTGAGGCTCGGAAGGATCAGAGGGAAGGCACAGGGTGTTGAGGACAAAGCTTCAGGCATCGAGACCGTGATATGTCTACGATCCACATGTGTGCTATCTGTTCCCATCCTTGTAGCACCCCAAGTCAAGTGTTCTCACTCCCAGGTAGGATATCTAAAGCTCCTATGTAGCCCAAAGTGGCGGGATGTGAATTTGAACTCAGTACCTAGCTTGAAAGCCAAACTGCTTTCAATTGGAGCTTCTTCCCTCCTTCCTTCGTAATCATGACACATGGTTCAGAATGCCTAGGAAGTAAGAATGAGGCTGGATTCTGAGGCCTATGTGCAGAGCCCATGGCTGCCCTCCCTGTCACCATTGAGTCCCTATGGTTACTCTGTGACACCATGAGTCTCTTTACCTACCTTCTAACAGAATGGAAAAGAGAGCCTGGAGTGAAGGGCCCAGGATAAGGCCACAGTGAGAGGCTGTCAGCTGGGCTGTGTCCCGAGCCTTCCCAGATATCCCTTCTCATACAATCAACCTCTGGAGGGGACAGGACCCCGTTTCCACACATGGCCTCACAAATGGGGTACCCATATAGGAAATACTTCTATCTTTGGGCTTTGGGCCGACTCAAACCAAGCAGGCTCCAATCAAGTCTATGAAGAAATCAGCAGCAGCTCTGAAGAACTGTTTGGGGGACAAGAAAGAGGCCAACAGCTCTGAGAACCCAACAGGCAGCTACCTGCTTGGATGTATGTCCTCATCCCACCAAGGGTGAGGAGAAGGCTGAGTGGGGTGGAGACGGGGCAGTCTTCAGTCTGCCTAAACATGGCCCTGTACCAACGTCCTCTTGCCTTCAATCCTGACATACAAACATCTCCCTCCTTTGCCACATGTGACCACAAAGGAGCTTCCCCTTCCTCCTTGCCAAAACGCCACATTTCAGAGCCAAAGCCAGTGGTCAGGCATTCACATACATGCACACACACACACACACACACCCTCAAAACTGCCTGAGGGTGGCCTCCCCTTGGGCTCCAGGGACAACAGAGCACTCAGCTTCCAGAGAAGGGATGGTATCTAAAGCGTGCATGGTACTTCATTCTCTAAATTCCTGAGCCCATCCCCCTCTGGGAGTGGCAAGAGCCTTGAGTGGCAAAGACTCCAGGGTTAGGACATTCGGACATGGCTAAAGTCATTGGGTGTCCCAGCTCAAATCTGGTGACTCTGGCGCTGGAAGCCCAAGCCTGTGCCTTCCCCCAGTCTACAAATAGTCTGTGCCCCACACACCACCAAGTACAAAGATGGACTCTACAGTGTTCCATAAAGAACCAAGATGCAGCCTGTTCTCCCACCAGCCTGCCACATGCCCTCCCACAAACCCAGCCTTGTCCACGTACAAGGGTCAAGCTCACCCAGGCCCATCCTTGGTGGCACAGAAGAAGAAGTAAAACTAAGAACAGACTGCTATCAATAGGTACATCTGACTGCGAAGGTCACCACTCAGAGCCACGAGATCCCGAAATTCTCTAGAGACAAACACGGGACATGAGCTGAGACCCAAGCCAGGAAGGCCAGGTTGGGCATTGGCCACAGCTGGCTGGTCAGCTGCTGAATGGCCTTCGGGCTGCAGAAATACTCGCACACTGCATTTTCTACTCAAGAGGGCTGCCAGTGTGGACACAGAGGAGAAAGGGGGAGCTGGAGGCCCAAGAGACATGGGAGGGAAGCCTTCTCCCAACTCTGACCCTGAGCTCCTCAGTCTAACCAAACAACCTGCCAGTTGGATCTCAGCAGGGGGAGGCTTTCCCTCCCTGCTTCTCCAGTGGACATCTGGCAACCGCTCTAACATTCTGGGTAGAAAACACAGAGCGGGTGAAGGCAGGTTGCTAGATGTGCTCGGATGTACAAGGAATCCTGAAGCCGACTGTTGGTACCCGCTAGGTAGGAGTCCCTGTTAGGCCTTCTCTCCTGGGCCCTCTACCTACAACCCCACCTCCGTCCTTCCTTTCCAAGAGCCCCTGACAAGGCAGCCACAGCACACAAGCACTCCTAGCTACGCAAATAGCAACTCCTTCTTTTCTGGTGTTTGCTTAGCCAATATTGACTCTGCGGCCTAACACTGGTGCTATTGAGCTGGGTTCTTCTCGATATTGTTTGAGCAGCATTAGCAGAGCCTGTGATAACCAACAGCAGGGCAGGAAGCCGCCGTGCCTCCCCCGCCCTTGCTCCCCAACAGCCCCCCCCACACACACACACACAACCCCTCCCTGTGAGAGGCTCCTGTAAAGACAGAGGAACCTAAGGCTGGCTCCTCCACTGAGCAAACACAAGAGGGGAGAAAGGGAGCATGCTCTCTGGCTCAGTCAACACTCCAGAGGAGTCACAGCGACTGGAAAGTTCACTAGGGGAGGTTGCCCTTTACGGGTGGGGTCAGTAAAATGGGAAGGTAAAGAAGACTGAGGCTATTAGCCAAACCCTGTAGTTGGCATCTATGGGAAAGGCCTGTGGGGACTGGTGCTCACGGGCCCCGGGTGACTAAGCAGGGAATCGATGAATCCACTCATCAGCCAAGCATGACAGATGAAGGCCTCCTGGACGTCAATCACCGTGGCTTAGTGGGAGGAGCCTGCGGATAAGCCCTTGCAGCTACCATGTTTTAATGACATAGACTTAGAAAAAAATCCCTTGCTGTGGGCTTTTGTGGGCTTGCTTTGATGGTGCTATGAGTTCATATTTAAGAGTAACTCTCTCCTCTGGAAAGAATGGTTTTGGCAGCCCTAATGATATGCCACCATTAGATGTTCTCAATGGTCATTCCAGGAGATGGGCCATGGTGATCTCCATTCATATTTGGGTATAGGGATAGGTTTCAGGATCATTTTGAGGGTCTACTCAAAGGTGGGGGTGGGTGGTCAGGGGAAAAGCCACAGTGGTCGTCAGCCTTTGGGGGTGCCCTGGGTGATATAGAGGAAGGATGCATCAACGCCACATAAACTAATATGATGGAGACCACCTGTAATCCTGGCATTCCAGAGATGCAGGCAGGAAAATCAGGAGTTCAAAGTCATCTTTGACTACATGGTGAGTTCAAGGCCAATGTGGGACACATGAGACCCTGTCTCAGAAAAAGATGGGGGTTGGGGGACGCATTCAGTGTCACATACAGAGCTTCCAATCTCAATGGAGAACCTAGAAGCTCATGAAGCCAATATGGGGTGAAGGCTCAAGGGGGACATTAATAGGTACTTAAAGATGACTACCTCACATAAGCTGTGCCTAACTTCCCACCCCACAACCAGCCACTCCTGAGACTGGACAGCCACAGGATATCCAGGGCCAAGGCACCCACATAGGGTGGCTTTTTATTGCCCACAAGCAAAGCAAATTCAGACTTAGCACTTTTGGAACAGGATCCATGGCCTATCTCTAGGTCAGTATTAAAGCGGTTGCCAGCATCATCAAGGGGACATTCTAGAAATTAGCTTTAGCCTGCCCCAATGGTCTGGGAGTACCAAAATGGTCATTTGCAAAAATTGGCCATTAGCATTTTTTACTAACTGTTCTCTCTGAAGACTTGGTAAATGAGGGAGAAATGCCTCACAAATCAGCTATTATGTAGGCCCCTGTGACAACCTGGACTACAAATCAGCTGTCACGTAGGCCCCTGTGACAACCTGGACTCCGAGCTTGGGAAGTTCTTTTTTGTTAAAAAATACAGGGAGGGCATCTTCTGCGAGCGTGTGACTATTTCATCCAATGGCAAAGCCATCTGGGTTCCCTATCTTCTGACACTGTAGCAAACATGCCCACCTTGTCAGTGCTTTCTTCCCTAAGGAACACCCTCTTGTCTACATTGTCCCCTTGGCCATGACCCATTCTTGGCCATGACTATGAAACAGAGATGTTGCTCTGACTCAGCCTTAAGCACTCTGCCAAAGGCAATGTGGTAAGGGATTACTCCCGGGGTTATACATGAAGAGGTTGTGGAACCTTCAGAAAATGATGAAGGGACTCTGGCCAGCTCAGTCTGGCAAACATGACTCTGGCAGGCCTTGCCCTTCTCCCTTATTCCCTCTGCCTTGAAAAAAAAAAAAAACAACAAAACCTTAGATTACAATCCTAAAGCTAGCCACCATGGTCTATTCCCTTATTTGGCTCCTTCCTCCTCCTATGGCTGATTGCCAAGGTCCAGCTATCAAAGTATTGAGGTGCAGTAATCAAAAGCCCCTTTGGCTCACCTACTTAGCATGCCCAATCAAAATTAAATGCCTCGTCCTAACACGGGGTTTCCCCTTTTACTTTATAAACCACCACTTGCCTGTGTGTCACATCTGTCTCCTCTCTACCCAGAGGCAGTCTGGGACAAATAGCTCTGTCCTCTTTCCCTTGTTCCCTTCCTCTTCTCCCTCATCCCCTGGCTCCTGTCTCTTATCCCTGCCCTCTGTCTCTCTGGGGGCAAATAAATCTCCTTTGTGCTGAGAACTTGGTCTTGTGGGTCCTGAGCTGATCTCTTACAAGTGCAGCCTACCTGGGGGTCTTTAAGTCCTTTGGGTACACGCCCTTGAAGGGAATTGTGGAGCTCTGCGCATTCCACTTTCCCTTCCCAGCACCCTGACCATGGGACAAATAGTTCTGGTGTCCTCTGCCCTGCCTGCCATGGCATGCTACCTCAGCACAGCCCCCAAAGCTTACAGGATAAGCAGGAAGCAGAATTGAAGCCTCCAAAGCTGAGAGTGGAAGCCAACCTCTCTTCTTCATAAGCCGACAGCCCGTGGTATTAATACAGCAATAGAAATTGACTGACACAGACCTTAACTGAGGAAAGGCACCCCATTGGTTAAGCAGGGGCCAATCAGATTCTTTTTCTAGGAACTCGAATGCATCATCCAAGTGTCATGTCCAGATTGAACTGAATACTTTTAGACCTAGGAAAGGTGGAGCAAAGAAAGCCAATCTGCAAAGGAAAAAAAAAAAAAAAAACACCAAACATACCAAAATGAGCTTAGCTAAGAGATCCAGATAAGAGTCAGGAAACAGGCCTAGTGTCTGTGAGGGTTTCTGATGGGGCATCTCTCCAGGACTGGCTGTCATCCCACCTCTGAGTGCAATGGGATTCCCTAAACTAACAAAGTCACAGTCATCTAAAGCTAAGTTTAGAGAGAGGCTGGAATGTGGCTCAGTTGGTAGCGAACATCCTGAATTCCCTAGCACCACATAAACCTGGCATGATGGTATACACCTATAATCCAGGACTCAGGAAGTAGATAGAAGCAGGAAGATCAGAAGTTCAAGGTCATCCTCAGCTACATAGTGAGTTTGAGGCTACATAAGACCTGTCTAGAAAGGGATTAGAAGCTGAGCAAAGTTTATACCAATTCGGTTTCTTAAAAACTAATGGTTTTGGAGCAACACGTCTAGTGAGACTTCATCTATTTCCAGATTTTGCTTAGCAATGCTTTGTGATGCAAACTCTTCTTACACAGCTGGGACCTCACCTGGGGCCTTCGTCCCTGTCGGCTCTCTTCCACACATAAACTGTCTTTTATTTATTTATTATTATTATTATTATTATTATTATTATAATATATTTGGGTTTTTTTCAAGACAGAGTTTCTCTGTGTAGCCCTGGCTGTCCTGGAACTCACTTTGTAGACCAGGCTGGCCTCGAACTCAGAAATCCACCTGCCTCTGCCTCCCGAGTGCTGGGATTAAAGGCGTGCGCCACCACGGCCCAGCAAGTAAGCTGTCTTTGCCGTGGTGTCTCACACAATAGTAGCTGAGGCCATCCATTAGTAAGTGCACCGTGTAACCTAGACACTGTGTTCCACTTAGCAGTTTATTTGCTCAGCCTACTTCAGTGAGGGCTGTTAGCCTATCGGTCAATAATTAGTCATTCCACAAACATTCATTAAACTATAACCCAACCCCAGCATAGATACATTAAGGAAATAAAGCTCTGGGGCACTGGAGAGATGGCTCAGCATTGAAAACCACATATTGCTTTTGGACACTATCCGAGTTTGGTTTCCTATACCCGTATCAGGTGGCCCACACCCATTTGTAACTCTACCTCCAGGGAATCCCAAGACCCCTTCTGGCCTCTGCGCACTCACTAGAGAGCACGTGTGCGCGCACACACACACACACACACACACACACACACACACACACACGTAAATACATGTGAGCACATGCACATTATAAATAAAATCAAAATGAATCTTTTTAACATTTATAAAGGAAGGAAAAGAAGGCTTTGGGAGACTCCGAGCAAACATGAGCATCCTTTTCTTTTTTTTTTTTTTCTGGCATTATCAAGGAGTAATTCTGATATGCCCTCAGCCCAAATGCAGACAGATGTCACCCCTACAGCAACCCACACTGTGAGGGAGGTGTCAGAGCCAGAGATGTGGCTCCGTGGATAGAGTGCTTCCCTAGCATGTGGGAAACTCTGGGTTCAATCCCCAACATCTGGCATGATGGTGCATACCTGTAACCCTAACCCTAGTGCTAGCCAGAAGATCAGAAGTTCAAAGTTAGCCTCAGCTACATAGCAGGTACAAGGCCAGCCTAGATAACAGGAAATCCTGTCTCTTTTGAAAGGTAAAAGAAAAGGCATCAACATAAACCCAATTTCCATCTCAGGGTGGGGTGCATTATCAGAAAGTCGGTCCCATTAAAGAGGGGTGATTTTCTAGCCAGTTCCCAAAAGAAGTGAGGAGGAGTCTGGCTGCTGGCCTGGGCCAGGAAGACCCACAGGGATCAGTCACGTCCTGTTTTGTTTCTTAGTTTTGTTTTGTTTCCTAGTTTTGTTTTGTTTCCTGTTGCTATGACAAAATCAATTTAAGGGAGAAAGGTCTTATTTGACTTACAGTTAGTTTCAGGTTATAGTCCATCATGTGGGGAACTCAAGGAAGCAGGAACGTGACGCAGCTAGACAATTACATCCACAGACAGAGAACAGATAATGAATGCATGCATGCCAGTGCTCAGCGTGCTTTCTCCACTTTAATACAACCCAGGATCTACACTGCCCCTTCCTAGGGAATGGTACCACCCACGGTGGGAGGAGCCTCATCTCAATCAACATCAAGATACAAACTAGATCTAGATAATCCCTCATTATGGCTGTGTTCTCAGATGATTCTAGATTGTGTTAAGTTGACAGCACTAAGCTTCCCACCTGCCCTTTGGCTTTCCAAATGAAATTCTCCAGCGAGATCATCCATCTCCATCTGCACAGTTATTGCTAAGATGATGGGATTGTGTAACTATATATGATGAGATGAAAGTTTTTACATCACAAATTATTCACCCTTTAATCCTCACCATCCTCTTCTCCACCCACCCCGTGTTACCTGTCACAAGTGGTATTATCATATAGACTATCATATAGACTTGACTCCAGTATACACTGCTGTTCGATCTTTCTTGCTAGTGTCTTATATATAAGCAGCATCTCCCGTGCTTGTATTGCCTCTAACGCCATACAAAGCCCTACCCAGCTAAGTCTCATGGAGGGATTGGGGAGATAGCTTAGTTAGCAAACTGTCACACAAGAACCTGAGCTCAGTCCCCAGAACCCCAAAAGTGGGTATGGTGGTACACCTTGCAAATCCAGTGCTGGGAATATAGAAACAGGTAAATCCCAGGGGCTCAAGGGCCCATAAGCCTAGCTCAGCCTGCAAATGCCAGGCCAGTGAGACCCTTCCTCAAAACAAACAAACAAACAAACAAACAAAAAAACCAAGGTGGATAGCACCTGAGAAATGACACCCAGGTTGCCCTCTGGCCTGTACAAACATATACGCACACACATCTGTGAGTGCACATGGACGCACGCGCACGCACACACACACCGATGCCCAGAGGAGCACTTGTTTGCTCTTCCACACTCATATGGCTGCATAGTAACACCTCATGGGTGCCCCAAGGAGCCAGGTAGGATGTGCAGCCACCACCCATCCATCACCCATGCCCCCAGTCACCTCCCACTGCTTCCCCAGGTACCAGCGTTCCCGAGAGCATGCTGGCCTTTTCAAGGACATAAAACAGAACACACAGCCGACACTCAGCCACCCCAGGGGGAAAGAATGAGTCCAGGCGCCGGTGCTTAGAGGGTGGGTGGAGGACAGCAAAGCCTGGGCCTCTTGCGTGCTGTTCCCCGTGTATTCTAAGGAGCAGTTCTGGGCAGGAAGATTACAGGTAGGAGTTCAATCAGACTTGCAGACTGGAAAAATTAAAATTCTATTTTTAGATGATAATGTTAAGGAGCTCTATCCCTGGGAATGGAAAGTCGTCCCAAGCACCCTGGCCACTAAAGTGTTTCATATAGTCATTTGAAGCCACCATCACAGCCTCTCTTTCCTTGAATGACCCCGTAAGGGCCCCTAGTAAACAGATACTGAACAGCCCTACATCTAATAGCCACACAGTATGCTAAGAGGCATGGAATGCCTGAGCCTGGTTGTGGTCAACAGTAAGACTGCTGAGCTCTGACAGAAATCCAGTCTGGAAGTAGACAGCCCACGGCTAGAACCAGAACCACTGAGTCCCTCAAAGCCCACGTTTGCTGTACTTCTGCTGCACATCCTTAACACAGGACCCAAAGTTGGTGCTAGAGCACCAACCATCACAGCCTGCTTGAAGTGAGACAAAAAAAACCCTTGTAATACATACATACATGCATACATACATACATACAAACATACATACTGCAAACAGGAAAGAAGACTCCTTTATAATGTCTTAGCAGACCCACCAGCAACCTCCTAGCTGCTGAGATGTTTCTCAACTCTACCTAGAGCATCTCTGTTAAATCAGATTTTGGTACAAAAAGAAAAAAGAAAAAAAGAAATGGGGGAAGGAAGGAAAGGAGGGAGGGAAAGAAAGAAGGATAGAGAAGAAGGAGGGGAGGGAAGGAAGGGAGGGAGGAAGGGAAGGAGGGAGGGAAGAAGGAAGGAAGGAAGGAAGGAAGGAAGGAAGGAAGGAAGGAAGGAAGGAAGGAAGGAAGGAGAGAATTATGAATCACAGTGGCAGGAGGGAACGTGTGGTTTCCATTCCAGATGATATGTGAGGGCAATTCCCATGGGAATTCAACTAGGTAGAGGTGGCAGTCAGGCTCGGCTTGGAGCATCACTGAACGGGACAAAGGACAAAGGACACACAGGCTCTGCCTCAGTGGAGAGGCAGGGAAGACTTGCAGGGACAGAGGACAAATTCAGCGCCAGCTCCATGGGACTGCAGACACCTGGAGGAAGTGGAGACCTGTCTTCCAGTCTTGACTTCAGAAAGATGGAGCCTCTTGGAGCCTCTGGCTGTAAAGTGAGCCTATGCACTCAGACCCCATGAAGTATGCATGAGCACCTCTGCCAGGCGAGGTTGGGGCACAGGAGGGCCAGAGTAGCTTTTCCACAGCCCTGTTCTCCCATGGCTGGTGGACAAGACGGGCAAGAAACACACACCGTTCGAAAAGGGTAAGGTAAGAAGGGGTCAGGCCCTGAAAGCAAGCCTCTTGGAGGGGTCAAAGGTCACATCTGCAGGGTGAGATGCAGCCAGCAGCAGGCACCGGTCCTGGCCTCCTGGTGACCCTGGTTCATTCCACTTCTGGGCCAACAGCTCTCCCTACAGGGGCAGAGGCAGCGGCAGGGAGCAGCTCCAAAGGCTTCTCCGGGACTTCAGTCAAGCCACGTGGGGCTGGATGGTGGTGGAAGAAGGAGAGAATGGCCACTTCTGAGACACAGGATGGGGCTCAGAGATTGCCCAGCTCAGAGTCCCAGCCCTCACCCTAGCCCTCAGCATTACCACATCAGTGAGCGGCTTGTCATTCTGGTGTCACAGATAACAGAGGTGGAATGACATACCATGTGGATGTGGATGCGTGGGTACCAGTGGCAGACTCTGAAGTTGTGTCCACCTATGGTTCTGTGGGTAAAATCAAGTCCCCATCGCTGAGCTGCTCAGCCACAGGGAGAACAGCTGTCCTCCATCCGATGCCCTCCGTGTGCAGGTGTGTTTCCCACAACTGCCCTGAGGGAGGGGAACTCTGCCTCACAGATGAGATCCTGACCCAGGTTTCTCTGTGGTTCTGCCCATCCCCATGCAGACAAGAACAGTCTGTTCTGGAGTGGACAGTGCCCTCGGCTTCACCTCTGTCCATGTCAGGTCTGTGGAACAGGGCGGGGTGTGTGGAGACGTGTCCATGGCTGGTGGCTGGCTGTGGGAAGGCAACAGAAAAGCCTGGTCTCATTATTACTATTCAGGTCAAAGCGCTTCCCTGTGTTTAGACAATTACAGTCCATAATTAGTTGCCATCACAGAGGAACAAGCCCATTGTGGTTTCAAAATCACAGTGACTGCTTTATTTAGCTAAGACAACCACAGCCTGAGAGACCACCACATTCTTCAGGGAGGGGGGGTGCCTGGGCCTTGGCCTCCCAACTGTTTTCACGGGCATACATCCACCCCACCAAACAGCCTGTGCAGGACTCCATCTGAGTCCCCACACCCATTTTCATCTCCATAGCTTCTCCTGACCAAAGCCTCCTCCCTTCCTTATGCTCCAGCCTGGGAATGCCTCCTTCTCCAGGAGGGACACCCTGCCTGTCCCAATCTGTCTCCTCTCCCACCATCCCATCCCACTCCTCTCTATATACTAATAGTTTCACTTGCATGTAGGTCAGAGGAGAGAAAGGGAAGAAGGACTGTTGAATAGTGGGGGACAGGAGAAGCCACCACTCCTCATCAGGGAGGAAAAGGGAGCCAGGTCCATTCAACGGAAAGAACTGAGCTTGGTCAGACTGTCATGCCTTCTTAGGTGCATAGACAAGGAGGCTGGTACCTGGGATAAAGTGACTATCTCAGCAATGTCAAGCTAGGACACTGCTCTCCTGTCAAAGGTCACTGGTTAGCCTGGGAAAGATGAGATTTCTAGGATGCAGAAGGAGAAGACACTGGACCCCAAGGTGCTGAGGACAGTAATTAGCTCCCCATAAAATGCGAGAGGAAATGTCAGGCTTTCTATCTTACAGAGTATCTCTGCTCAGTGTATTTCTTCCCAGTGGGCTTTTAGTCAGGAATTTAGAAATGGTGCCATTCATATAGGACAGGACTAAGATGGGACCACCAGCAGGCAGACTGTTCTAGGAGGGGGGGCTAGGGACTGGTGGCCCTCAGGGAGAGACCAAGAGAAGCCAGGGTCACAGGAGGTAACTATAGAAGATCTCCCTGTAGCCTTCTCTCCTAGTTTTGCCTGGTGAAGAGCCTCCTGCTCCAAGGCAACCTCCAAGACAGGCGCCCTGTCTTAGTCAGGGTTTCTACTGCTGTGATAAAATACCATGCCCAAAAGCAAACCCAGGAGAAAAGTGGTCATTAAGCTTACAACTCCCAGGTCAAACTCCATCACTTAGGGAAATCATGGAAGGAACCTGGAGGCAGGAACTAAAGCAGAGGACATGGAGGAATCTTCTAGGTGACTTATTTCTCCTGAGATGCTCAGCCTGCTTTCTTATAGCTCCCAGGACTACTTGCTAGGGGCAGTATCATCCACAGTGAGCTGGGCCCTTCCATATCAATCACTAATCAGGAACAAGCCCCACTGTCTGGCCTACGAGCCAGTGTGATGGCGGCATTTTCCTAATTGAGATTCCTTCTTCACAAAAGACTCCAGCTTGTGTCAAGTTGACAAAAGCCAGCACATACCCTTACAATTACAGAGTGACTTTACAAACCAGGTTTTCTGCTTTAGACAATGCAAACAGCTACAAGAAAATACCATAGGCTGGGTGAATTAAGCAAAAGAAGTTGATTTCTTCACAGTTCTGGAGGTTGAAAGTCCAACATCAAAGTCCCAGCACATTGTGTTGATGGCTTGTAGAGAGGGCCGCCTTCTTTCTCCATCCTCAGGTTCCTCTGTGCAAGAACACATGGAAAGAGCTGGGACATGAGGTGGAATCGAGGTGAGTGCAATCCTCAGAAAAGACCACACATGCACATATGCATGTGTACACACACACACACACACACACACACACACACACACACACACACACAGAGGCTTCTTGCCATGCAGTTCCAATCTCATCCCTGGAGAGGCAAAGAGAGGTGGATCTCCTGGGCTCACTGGACAGCCAGCCTATTGCAGTAGTGAACTCCAGGCCAGTGAGAGACTTTGTCTCAAAACTACAAGAAAGATGGCATCCAAGGAATTACACTGAAAACTAGCCACTGACCTCTGTGTACATATACACACATACAATCATACTTGAACATACACACACACACAAAATAAAGAACTCATGGGGGGAAAGAGAGAGAGAGAGAGAGAGAGAGAGAGAGAGAGAGAGAGAGAGAGAGAGGCAGCAGATTGGTTGATTGAGAGAGATTAGGAATTGGTTGATTGGTTGATCTCTGATGTCTCTCTCAGAATTCCATCAGATCAGGCCCCATCTTGATGACACTACTTGATTTAATTACTTCTTTAGCATCCCCACCTACAAAATCTGTCATAGTGAGACCGAAGACCTATGACTTTGAGGACCACATCACTTCCCCACCCACAGACAGCCCCACCTCTATCTTGTTGGTAGAGTCCTCACAGATTTCCTGGCCAGTAGCATCCAAGAACAGAGCTAGAATTCCACAGAGAGCCTGAGGTGCACACAGCTCATCAGAGGCCACACAGCCAGTGTGGTAGGAAGGAATAGCTTTCTCAAGCATTCTTGCCTTGGGCTTCTGTCCTGCTTCCTAGACCCTTGGGGCCCAGATGTCAGCTGTTTGTCACAGATTCCTACGTGGATGAATGGCTATGGCTTAAGACACTGATATTCAACATTCCAGACTGAAGCCCAGCCTTGAGGAGCATGGCAGATGGGTCAGCCATCAGTGTTTACCTCAGCCCCCTGTCTTACAAAGGTCACATTGAACCAGCTTGCTGCTATTCCGAGCATTCACTGGTCTTGTAATCCACTTCCAAGGGAGAGACAAACAGCTAGTGCCCATGCTGGCCATTCAGTCCAGCAGTAGCTGGGAGAAAGGAACCAAAACCTCCTTCCTGTGCCTGCAGGGTAAGGCAGTGTGGCCAGCTGTCGCCTGCAGAAGCTCAGGGGAGATCTAAAGAGGGAAGCATCCTGTGAGAAGCTGAGGTATCAGAGCTTGAGCCTATGCCGGTCCAGTTTGCCCTCACTCCATTGCCTCATCAGGCAGGAGGGGCCCAAGCCCAACCCTGAGGCACCTTGGCCGAAGTTAGCTAGAATTGGCCTAGGTCTGAACAGACCTCCAGAGAAAAGGCCTTGCTCACCCAAGGTGCCAGGTCCTAAGCCACCCCTAACCCTGAGTGCAGATGGATGGCCAAGGTCCTCCCTTATGGGACAGCTGGTGGGACAGACCTGGCCTTCCTCTGCTGTCCCCCCAATCAGTTACCCAGCCCTAGAGCTGTCTTCCTACTCAAAAACTTACAGACTTTATACTCTTTCATTTAGGCTGCTGCTCTCTGTTAGCCTAAAAGAATGTTTACAGATTGACTGAGTGCAGCCCCTTGAGCAGAGGCAGAGACCAGACCTGAGGGATGAACCAATGAGCCAAGGAGAGAGGCAACGGCTGTACCAAAGCAGGCACTCAGCTCCCGTCAGCCTTTCCTCACCCACTCACAGGTGGCTCCTGAGAACCCACTGTGTGGAACATTCCAGAAGTCTGGAAATCGTGTGGTTAGAGCTTAGAGTCCTACAGATTAGAGGAGGCTGGAGTGAGGTTGGAGGAGAAGCAGGGCTTCCAGCCAGGAAGAACCAGCAGGTCGAAAACCTGAGGGGAGTCTCTGCAAAGGAGGTCTCTGCTCTAGAACTTGGCTCAGGCCCTCTCTTGGAAAGAAAGACGCACATTGAAATGTGTTCTTGCAAGCCCCTAGAGCAGATTCAAGTCATATTCGAGGAGCTACAACGTCTTCCCTCTGAGAGTCTCCTTTCACATCCCTGGAAGGCACACTGGGTAGGTGTCCTTAGCCACACCCTGCGGAGGATGGTACTGAGGCTCAGTAGAATTATGTAACTGGGGGAGATGTCTCAGTCAGCAAAGTGCTCACCACACAAGTGTGAGGACCTAGGTTCAAGCCTCAGAACTCACGTTAAACATACAAGCCAGCAAACAGGCAGAAACACATTCCTGTAATCTCAGCACTGTGGAAGCAAAGTCAAGAGGGCCCCGGGGCTTTCTGAGCAGCCAGCATAGTTCAATCAGTAAGCTCTGGGTTCAGGAGAGACCCTGCCTCAAAAAATAAAGCGGGTAGCAATAGAGGAAGACAGCTGGCTAGCCTTTCCATGTGTGCCCAAACATAAGTGTACACACACACACATGTACACACATAATGTTTTTGTTGTTTTGTTTTGTTTTGTTGTTTTTGTTTTTTTCAAGACAGGGTTTCTCTGTGTAGCCCTGGCTGTCCTGGAACTCACTCTGTAGACCAGGCTGGCCTTGAACTCAGAAATTCTCCTGCCTCTGCCTCCCAAGTGCAGGGATTAAAGGCATGTGCCATCATGTCCAGCTATGTACACACATATGTACACACACAAAAACACCCAACTTACCCAAAACTCATCTGCACAGTTTTCTGTTCAAGATTCCATGGTGGCCCCATGAAGAGACAAGGATGGTGGTGAAGTGACCTCGGAAGGAGACTTAGTGTGGATAGCTACATACATAGCTGGGAATAACTAAGAATGGAAAAGCTAATGACAAACAGCATGTCGTCACCAAACCATGCGGGCTGTGTCTGCCTTCCCTGAACGGCCTGCTATAGATGAAGTCATAGAGAGAGCAACAAACAATAGCCACAGGGAAATCAATGGCTGGAATCATTGATCTCTTTCCATAGTGCCAGGCTTCATCTGGCCTTGAGTCATTATAGGTGACTCTAAGTAACCTCAGAGTCTAAACCCTAGTAGGTAATTGAGCGAACGGTTTTCTATTGCTGTGCTTTCTGTAAATGTCCCCCAAAGGTCCCTGTGGCAAAGGTTTGGTCCCAGTCTATCACTCTACTGGGAAGTGGCAGAGTCTTTGAGAGTGAGACCTAGTGGAAGGGAAGTAGTCACTGACTAAGTACATTCTAAGAGCTTTCTGGAACCTTGGTCTCCTCTTCTTTCTTTCCTGGATGATGTGAGGTAAACAGAAAGCTCTGACACAGGCTCTTCTCATGACATCCTCTTTCAATACAGGCTCAATGCAACCCAACCTACCAATGTACAAAGAAATCTATGAAACCATGAGCCAAAGAAACTTTTTCTCCTTATAAGTTGACTGTGCTGGGTATTGTATTACAGTAACAGACTGCTAGCTAACACAGATTTCTCATTAGAAGTGTTCATTTCAGAGTCCATTACAATTTAAGTTTAAATGGTGATAAATAAGAATATGACTAGGAGATGTAGTTCATTTGCTAGAGTGATTGCCTAGAACACACAAAGTTCTGGGATAGAAACTTTCCCCCCTCCCCAGTACCACATAAAAACAGATAGGCATGGTAATATATACCTGTAATCCCAGCACTCAGGGGATAGAGGCACGAGGATCAGAACTTTAAGACCATCTTAGCTATGTATTAAGTTTGAGGCTAGCCTGAGATACATTAGACCTTATCTCAAAAAAGGTATATGCATGCATATTTATATATATGCAAATGAAACCATGTATGTATTATCCTAGTTACTTTTCTATTTATGTGACAAAACTGTGATGAAGGCAACTCATAAAGGAAACCATTTAATTTGAATGTTCATGGTTCCAGAAGGCTAAAGCCCATGATCACCATGGCAACAGGCAGGTATGACAAGGGAGCAATAACTGAGAGTTGCATCCAATCCACAAGCAAGAGCAAAGAGAGAGAACTAACTGGGAATGGCACAAGTTTTTGAATCTCAAAGCCCAACTCCAGTGACACACATCCTTCAACAAGGAAGGCCACACCTTCTAATCCTTCCCAAACAGTTCCACCAAGGGTGGACCAAGCATTCAAGTATATGAGCCTTTGGGGGCCATTTTCATTCAAACCACCACATCTATACTTATACCTATGTGTGTGTGTGTGTGTGTGTGTGTGTGTATACACACACATATATACATATACATACACACATATATCATATATATATGTGCATGCATGTATATATTAATATACATATATGTCACATACATACACATGCAGGTATACAAAATACACATGTATCATATACATACACATGCACATATGCATATATACATAGCTTATCTCAAACAATATACACATACATACATACATGTATATGGCTATGGCTTAGATCATAAACTCAGCTATTCAAGATGTATCCTTTTCATTCCTTCTATTGACCCCATGCATGGTCTTGAGCTGTCATGAGATGGGCCTGTGCCTCCACCCAATCATGAACCTACAATCATTGCTGATATCCAAAGGCCAACATGGGGTCAAACCTGTAAGGAAACACAGAAGACAGAAAGTGCTTTGAAGGGAACCTCTCCTCACAGGCTGAGCAAGGCAGAGCCAGGCAGCCTGGGGGTGGGGCACACTTGCCCTTGCACTGTGAAATATGGAATGTGGAACGGCACTCATGCAGAATCCGGCTGCCAGAACTTCTGTGCACAGTCGCTGGGAAACTGCAATTCAAAAAAAAAAAAAAAAAAAAAAAAAAACGGAACCCTCAACCCATGGCAAATTAGTCATTCAACGAATTGATCATTTGGGAAATTGGCTTTTAGCAAATTGATTTGGGGTGTCTAGGCCTCACTCCTGGAAGGCAATTCGGCAGTCAATAGAGTGTGCAGAGCCTGGAAGACAGGGCGCTCCAGGGAAGCAGGCCTCTCCTGCTGCCTCCCTCAAAAGATCTCTGGACTTAAGGAGCACAGGCCAAGAAGCCTGAGAGGTCTAGAGATGGTACCTTGGCCCCTGAAGGCTCCTGCCCACCCCTAATCAGCTATTGGAGTCCTATAGTGTAATGTCAAGAGCTCTAATCAGGGGCTATGTTGGGGTCTCCATCGCTGCAAACATGTGTGAAAAGCTGAGGCTTAGGAGTGAGAGACCACTCTCCTATCCTGTCTTACAAGTAGAGTCAACAGGTCATGCATGGCCCACCTTTGAGGCCCTCAACCTTCTCCCACACCCAGGGGTTCATGTAATTTGGAATGGCCTTAAACTAACTATACAGCTCAAGTATGACTTTGACATCTGATCTTCCTGACTCCTGGGTTGACAGACATGTACCACCAAGCAGAGAAGCGATGATGGAACCCAAGGCCTTGTCCTGCTGGGCAAGCACCGCACCAACTGAGCTACAGCCCAGGCATTTCAAAAAACCTACATAAATGAATTTACACTGAAACATCTCTGCGCTCTGTACTTTTTTACTTATTAAACTATGCTCTTCCAACAGCTACAACAAAACACAATACATCAGCACATATTATCATTAGTAATTATTTTTAATATATAGCATTGTTATGGTGCCTATGGTATACATATTCCTATTAAAGGATATTTTAGTTGTTTTGAGGGGGGTTGTATTATGTATATAGTTCCCTAAAATATTTCCAAAGAATTGGTCTCAAGAGTTTTGTGGATCCCTTGGTTTGCTGATGCCGCAGACAAGTTTTTCCATCCAATACAACCAAATACTAATTGCTTTAAGCAACTCCAAGTTTCTATTTTCCGGTTAGCCATTCTCCTCATTCACACATGCACATGAACACACACACACACACACACACACACACACACACACACACACGATGGGTTGTTTGGTTGTTTTTATTTATTGTTTTTGTCACTTAATTATGAGTTTCTTAATCATGAGCTTTGTAGATGATATCGAGTTATGATGTCTAAAACTTGGACATGTCTGGCTCTGCTGAAGTGAGATGCCTAGCAATGTAAGGGTTGGGGGAGAGCTCCCAATCCAAATCATGAACACACACACACACACACACACACACACACACACACGCCAGAAACCTTAAGCTTCGAGAATTGTATGACCTCAGCCAATTTACAAATGGCAGCAGGAAATGGACCCTGAAATCATTTATGAGCCGTTAAACTTGCCACGTTCAATCTGTGAAACCCATGACTCCAGAGCGGTGCCTCTCCACCTTCCTACTGCCCTGCCCCATTAACACAGTTCTTCATGCTGTGACGACCCCAGCCAGAAAACTACTTTCGTTGCTACTTCCTAACAGTAACACTTGCTCCTGTTATAAATTGTAAATATCTGTATTTTCTGAATCTTCAGTGACTCCTGTCAAAGGGTCATTCTACCCCTAAAGGGGTCAAGACCCGCAGGTTGAGAACCACCGGCCTAGATCCTTTGCCTCACAAATCTGAACCTCTACAGAGATGCCTGCTGGATGATGGTGGGGTACATCTGTGTGGAACCCTGCCCTTGAACAGTGCCCACCTTGCTCCTCCAGATCACTATAGTGCCCAGAGCTATTGAGATCACTCAGCAGGGCCTCCACTAGAACAATGATTGACCCTCATTCTCTATCAGACTAGAACCAGTCACCAGACTTCCTCCCCCCTACCCCCAACTCCCCCTAATGCTTGCAAGTCAGAGATCCAGAATTCTCTGGGTTCTTCTTCCATGTACTATGACAGAAAAAGAGAATCTGCCCATCTTCATAAGCTAAGCGTCCTCATTCCAATCTGAAAGGGGATGAGCTAGGGGTATATATATATATATATATATATATATATATATATATATATATATATATATATCTATCCCTGGATGACCACAGATACAACGTGGGAGATGCTGAGACCAGAGAGCTGAGAGCCAGTTACAGTTAAGGCCAGTCCTCAAGCCTGCAGCTAAAGCTCTCTGTGCTCCTGCTCTGAGCCGGGCTTAAAGTAGCCTTGAGGTCACAGGCAGCAGAGACACACAGTCCTCCCTCCCTTCAAATAGCCCACAGTCCAGCAGATAGGTAGACAACCAGGTGACTATGAAGGGACAAAGGGCCCAGGGTAAGGCAGAGGCTTTTCGGCCTATTGTCATAGCTTTAATGTGAAATGTCCCTTACAGTTACATATATCTAAATAGTTGGTCCCCACTGGTGGCACTGAGCGGAGGAGATGTGGAGGCTTTAGCGGTAGGGACTGGCTGTCTGGAGAGCTGCCTTGAAGGTGATGTCCACTCTGGTTCTGGCCTAAACACTCTGCTTTCTGTCCCACTGAGCTATGTGGCACTGCTAGGACTCGCTTCTGGAAACTCTGAGACAAAAATAAACTCTTCCCTGGGGTTATTTCTGTCAGCTCTCATGTTACAGGAAAGTAGCTAACCTTCCCAGAATTCCCCTGAAAACTACAGAGGCCAAGCCAGAACAGATGAAAAAGAGCCCAGTCGAAGCAGCGTGCAGGAGGATGTCCAAGGGTCAGAGGCCAAGGGTCAAAGCCCAAGGGTCAGAGCCCAAGGGTCAAAGGCCAAGGGTCAGAGCCCAAGGGTCAGAGCCCAAGGGTCAGAGGCCAAGGGTCAGAGGCCAAGGGTCAGAGCCCAAGGGTCAGAGCCCAAGGGTCAGAGGCCAAGGGTCAGAGGCCAAGGGTCAGAGCCCAGAAGCTTCTGGAACTTACCTCTTCCTTTTGCTTGCTTAGTTTCTCACTGCCTGATGTGTTCATGTTCCTTGGTTGATGATGAAACCCCCAGAGATAAGGGTAGGAGAGTTAGTCTTCCTGTGGTATCTAGAGCAATGCTAATTTCCTATCCCCAGACCAGCTCAGGGCCACAGGAGCCCACCACAGCCACCATGATGGGCTGGGGGTTGGCAGTTAGTGAGGAAACGCCACCAAATTCCCAAAAAGAATAAAAACTCAAAGACACCGGCAGGAACTGGGGGTGAAGCTGGCTCCTAGGCTCCACGCTTTCCCCATGCACACTGGTGCTGCCCTACAGCTAAGCCTAGAACAGACACCCTTCCTGGTTCCTGAACCTCAGTTCAGGTGGCATCCTCCCAACAGGGTGCTGATACCTGCTGACCCTGCAGAAAGTGAGATGGGGGTAAGACAGCCAAAGACAAGCTCTTATTATAAAGCCTGTCTACTGCTCTACTCTGAACACTTAGCATAGTGTGACCACAGCCCCTGGGGGATGCTGTGTCACTCTCTGTCAAAGGAACGTGGGAGTGAATGAACAGACAAGGAGAATTTCCTCCACATCCCACTTCCTGCTTTCTGGTCTTCACACTGCCTTTGAATCCATCATCCCACATGATGGCGTAGGATACCTCTGTGATTATACAGCAGGAAGCCCTGCTCTGTAAAGTAGGGAAATTGAGGCCCAGAGAGACAGTTGCAATAGTCTGTCCATCCTCCTGCCTGGTCGGTACTGCCTTCAGCTAGAGTTCCTATCTGCCCAGTCCTGAAAGAGAGGTGTTTGCTGCCATAGCATAACAACACGGAGCCCTCGGGGTCCTACTCTCTGCAGAAAAGCCCCCAGGGAAAAAGAAATCCCCGTCAGCCAGAGAGGATCCATGCCTCTCCAAATGGGTCTCATGTCTTTCCCAGGTTGGGTCCTAATTTCCAGCTTCACAAGAACTGGAAACTCCCATCCATTGCTCCTCTCATTCTGACTCACTCTGCGGGGAGAGAGAGAGAGAGAGGTGGAAGAGGTGAGACACTGATCACCCTTAAAAACAAAAGTTTCAGGTCAGGGAAAAATGGCTCAGTGAGCAAAGGGGCCTGCCACCAAGCCTGACAACCTGAGACCAATCCCCAGAACTCTCACGGTGGAAGCTAAACTGACTCTCACACATTGCCTTCTGGGTGTGCACGTGTGCATGCAGACACACAATAAATAAATGTTATTTTTCTAAAAAAATTGACTTCTTCAGTCCCGTGCGAACTAGCCTGATCTTTCGAGTCAACCATCTGCCAACTATAGGAGTTGAGCTGAGTCTGCTTGCAAAAGATCATCGTGGCTGGGCTCGATCCCTGTTGACAGACCTTTGTAGCGGGGAGTAGGGAGGACCATGGGACCCTCACCTGTGTATGTCGCCACTCTTCATACCCTCCTCCCTGTCACCCTCCCAGGATATCTCCGTGTCTTCTCATCTTCCTGACCACCTCCTCTTTCCCTGAACCAAGTTAATAGTTCCTGTCTGTCCCCACACCTCCTCCAGGCTTGCTTTAGCCTGGACCACAAAGTGCTCTATGACCAAAGCCCATCTAGCCTTCTGCTTCATCTCTACCCTGGTGCCTTCACTCTAGAAACCCCGAACATATCCAGCCACAGACAGGCCACTCTTCCCATACCTGCCCAGTTATATGCTCTCTCACCACCTGACCCTTCTTGGAAGGGCTTCTCACCTGGGGGTCTCAGCCCTAACTCAAAGAGGCCAGGTTCCAACCTCCAGCCCCTAACTCCTGCCCCACTCCCAACCAGGGCCAGGCCCTTTCCACTGACTCCATTAGAGCCAGTTCAGGCCACTTACTCACAAGTTTTATGCCCACTCATTCCCGGCCCCACGGGAACCATGTTCAGTTCATCTCCATATGTCTCATCCTCGGTGGCGTTGCATCCTGCTGGGCCTATGTAAATAACCAGATGCAGGGTGGGCCTAGTGGTATAACAAGACACTCCACAAGGACTGAAGATTCCTCCAGTGACGAAGAGGAGGAAAATACCAGCACCCTGTCTCAGGAGCCCTAAGGAGGTGACAGGCATCTGAGAGTCATCCAGGGTGCTCACGAAGCCCAAAGGTGAGGGATTAGCTATGTGGACACTGCTGAACTCTAGGGCTCTAGGGTGGAATCCTGGGAGTGCTGGAGATAGCCAAGAAGTGGACTCTCTCCCTACTACATCCCCAAGCATCTAGGGCTTGAGCCAAGGTAAATAGACTGAAGGACTGAAGAAAACTTGTATCTCTAGCCAGTCCCACCCAGGAGTAACCTTATGAAGAGGTTGGAGCCTTAGGGGTTGGCCATCCTAGAAAAAGGCACAAAAAGGTCATTCCAAAAAGAAGTACCCCATAGCCAAGTGCCAAGGAAGAGTTCCATGCCCCCCACCCACCCAATCCATCCCTAGGTGACTGCCCACAGATTACACCTGACATTCTGGAGGACAGACCTTCTGCCCATGTGAGAGGGACCACAGCCTGGAAGTGAAGGACAGTGACCTGCAGAAGGCAGAGAGGGAGTGTGGGAAATTTGGTGTCACTGACAACCTCTCTTCCTAGAGAGCCAAGCAGGAGTAGAGGTGACAGATTTCACCTGACCTTGGTCTTGTGTGATCTGGAGACGTGTCAGTCATGACCACATGCCAACACCAAAGGAAATCAAGCAGGGGCAGAGACTGGAATGACTCCTGGCAGAACAGCATAGCCAGCTAACAACTCTCGGAGTCTGTTTCCTTCACATCCCTTCCCCAAGGCCAAAGTGCCTCCCCATGCCTGATCCTCAACACATGGACCTCAAGGTACAAGGACCAGATGGGAACCCAAGATCACCTGAACCTAAGCCCCTTTTTACAGAAACGGGAAACCGAAGCTCTGGAAACGAAAGGCTCAGCAGAGCACATACGCAGCTGCTGGAACGGAACACCAGTTCAAAGCAAAGGATGAAGCTCTCTGTCTCACATGGTACCACCCCTGCATCACCCCACCCCCAGGCGCATCTGTCCATGAAAACTGTTACTGTCAGTCGCCGCCCTCTCCAACCTCCATCCTTTCCTTCCCGAAACCAGAACATTGTGCAGAGCTGGGAGTAGGGCAGCCAGTGGGCAGAAGTGTGATGGTGAAACTCAAGGTACTGGAGAGAAGAAGCCTGGGGACAGCCTCATCACTCTGGGCCAGGCAGCCTGGCTGGTGGTACACTGTGCCCCGCTGTGCTTTGTCCTGGCTCCTAGCTTGGCCTCCGGCACGACAGTGAAATACAGAGCTGACTGAGAGAAAAAGCACCTAGTCACCTAAGACCCACTCCTGAGAAGCCAAGGCGTGCCACACCCCCAGGTCCTGGTCCCAGGTGCTCTCTGTAGCCCACTGGATGTAGTCGGCCTCATACAGCCACATGAAACTACAGTTAAAAAGGCATAGCAGCAATCCGCAGCTCCCTGTTTACGACAGAGTACCACCTCCTACAGCAGCCGCACCACCTTCGCCCACACATGCCTGATGCCACCAAAACAGGCTGTCACAGCAGAGACAGGCCTCTGGTGCCCTCTACTGTTTGACACTCCTGCACCATAGCTGGAGGATGGCACCAAGGCTGGCAGGGGAGACTGGGGAATGGTACCTGTCCCCATTGGGTTGTCCCAGTTTATAACAGCCCCTCTATCCATTTTCCAAGGGGATCCAGAAAAGCATGATACCGTTGCCAGGGGTAGATTAGCAGGGTGTGTCTTGTTGACAGACCACCTAGAGGAATGGCTTGCTAGTGAGCCAGCATGGTAGTGCACATCTGTAATCCCACACCCAGAGAGGCTGAGGCAGGAAGATCCCAAGTTCTAGCCAATCTGGGATGCCTAAGGAGACCCTGATCAGAAAAGAGCTGCTAGTAAGACATGCTCCTCTCCATCATGGACTGTCTCTCTGCAGAGGCTGCTTCCAGTGTCCCCAACTTGTAGTTCAAGGTCATCACTACTCACAAGGACAATAGCCTCCCTAATTCTGCCCTAGTTAAGATCCCCAAGAGTCAAAGAACACAGAAGTAAAATAGCTAGAGATGTGTGGCTAGGTATGGAGAGCTACACACAAAGACACCTCTCTCTCTCTCTCTCTCTCTCTCTCTCTCTCTCTCTCTCTCTCTCTGTGTGTGTGTATGTGTGTGTGAGTTCATACGTGCATGTGTGTGTGTGTGTGTGTGCTCATGTGTGTGTGTGTGTGTGTGTGTGTGTGTGTGAGTGTGTGTGTGTGTGTACATGGATATACATATAAAGAGAAAGAAGGAGCTCGAAAGGGAGAAAGGGAGACTGTTGTGAACTGTCCCCTGTCCACTGTCTGCAGAGCTGGCCAGTGCCTAAAGCTTTTGGATGAGACAACATAGCTGGGAGTGTCTAACCCACCTGACAGCACATGCAGACCAGAATATCTGGGAATTTGGCCCAAGACAAAACTTTAAACTTACTAAAAATAGTATGAGGTGGGTTCTGTTGCAATTTTTGTAACTTGATTGCATGATTCTCAAGCACGAACTCTGTAGATGATGTCATTGTGCCTGCTGCCACTCAAAATAAGCCTAGGCCTGGTCTAGCAATGCCTGGGCCATGGGTAGGATGTCCCTGGATTTAAGTGCAGATCAAGACAACTCATCATCAACCAATATGCCCCCAGAGAAGCCAAAGAGAGGGACTCCCCTGCTATAGATCATGGTCTCTAGTTCAACTTCACAACATCAGCCTGGAAATCCACTGGATTTCTAGTCACCTAGACAGAAACAAGCAGTGGGCTTGATTGATGTTAGTCTCAGTCATAAAATACTTTGACTGTGATACCTTGGCTGGTGTCTGACTAAACCACCAGTCACTGTAGCATATGCAAGTCGACATATGACATTAGCCACCACACTCCTCACGGGTTTTGTGTGTCCACCAAGCACATGCCGGTGACCACTTGGCCCAAAGTATCAACTCTGCACCAGATCATGGGAAATCTTGTGTGTAGCACGCATGTCTCTATTCTTTCATAGTCTTTGTTAACCTGGGGCTTCCGGGTCCAAAGGGTCAGCCTTATCAGGTGTATTGATTGATTACTTATCTTGCTTCTGTGCCTGGCAAAAGCAACTTAAGGGGAGAGGGTTTGTTCTGGCTCACAGTCTGAGTGTGCTGCCCATTGCAACAGAGGAGGCATGCGAGTGGGAGCTTGAGGTAGCTGGCCACATTGTACCCACGGTAGTCAGCAAAGAGATGTAATGTGCTACTGTTGTTTATCTCACTTCCTCCTTTTCTTCAGTCTAGGCCTCCAGTCCCTGAAATGTGCACCCAAGTTAAGGAGATTCTTTCCATCTCAGAGAATCTAGCCTGGATCCTCCCAGGTACGTCTAGAAGCTTGTCCCCTAGGCGACTATAGATTCTGCAAGGTGACAATCAATATAAGCCATCAGGATTGGGGAGATGGCTCAGTGCATGAATCATTCAGATGCCCACGTAAAAGCCAGGAAGGTATAGCAGCTCCACCCTGTAATTCCAGAATTTGTATGGCAGGGGAATCTCCGAGCAAGCTGGGTAGCTAGTCAAACCCAATCAGAGAGCTCTGGGTTTGATTGGCAGGTCCTGCCTCCATGAATAAAGTAGAAAACAATCAAGGAAGACACTTCAACCTCCAGCAGCCACACATATGTGCTTGTACATGTAACACATATGCACGCGTGCCTACACACATGGGAAACCCATATATACAAGTCTGGCATACATATTATACATACTTATCCATGAAAGAAAAAAAAATCACACTCATCACCACATTACGTTCGTGTCTGGCTAGGTCCAGTGGGTATCACAGAATGTGATCTTGGAGATGCTAAGCCTAACCTTTAACCACACACACACACAACTCTCACAAGCAAGGGCCCTGGATGAGGACCGCCCAGCTGAGCCCATTGGCCCTGTGGCAAGGGTGTTCAGTGCCCACAGTGTGGACTCAGCAAGGCAGAGCAGAACGAGCTGCATGGTGCCTGCCATGAGTGAGACACCCCATCATTTTTATAATGATGATTTTATTGCTTTTTTACACACAATTAAAACTCACTAATTCAGACCTATCAGAGAGGGCAGTCGGTGGCTGCAAAGTCCACATTAAGAAATAATTTAAAAATAATCTCATTTTATTACTTTAAAATATATTACTTCATCGAAGCTAATAAAGTGTTGCCTAGTGAGCCCTCGGGGGACTTATGTTAACGAACAAATAAGCGCAATTTGAGGGCAGTCTATCAATTATTAGTGTGGAAAAGGGTGTCTCCGCTTGAAAATGCATTCAAACTGGGCTTCTGTGGATTAAGGGTTTCTCCTATAAATATTATAAATGCAATTCTTTAAAGCTTTATTTATGTTCTCTGTGTGTGCAGGTGCCTAACGTGGCCAGAAGAGGACATCAGCTCTCGATTGGGGGGGGGGGGACCGAACTCACTCTTCTGCAGACCAACCACGCGTTCTTAACTGCTGAGCCGTCGCTCCAGCCCCCACTGCAATGTCTCTTATTCAGTCAAACACTCCCGAGCACATGGAGAACACTCCAGGCCTCTTCAGGGCAGGCCGGATCAGACTCTTGAAATCAGCAGAGTGCCGCTAAGATGCCTTGCCGAGTTAGATCTCCACTTCACGGTCGTTCTTGCTCTTAGAAGCCTGTCGCAGTGTGGTCCCCTTGACCTGTAGCTCCCAGGGCAGGGCCTGTTTCCTTCAGAGGATGAAGAACCGACAGCTAGGTCCTGAGGCTCTGGATGCAGCCAGCATGGGCAGGCAAGCAAGCCCCTTACCTTCTCTGAAGTACGGTAAAGTGGAAACCTTACCGTAACCTCCCTCTCTGGGTAGCTGTAGATTATAACAGCTGATGTGTCTAAAGTGCCTGAAATCCCTGGCACAGCCAGCAAGCAGCCCTGTGGAGGGAGGACAGGCACCAAGTTAAACATGAGTCTGCAGAGCAAGGCCTGGTCGTAATCTCCCGTAATCCCCCTAATCGCAGTGACTTGGTTAGGAACGTTGAAGTTACTATTCTGGGTGCTGGGCCAGACCTTGGGTGAACAATGGAAAGAAACGCGTCCACAGACAGCCTGTGATTTCAAGACAAGAGTCTAAAATTACTTCCGAGGTCATTAACAATGAAAACAGTTTGCTTTTCTCAGGAACAGTCAGACTCCTTCACACCCTCTCCGCTGAGGCTATTCGTATATGAGGAAGTTTTCATGGGGGGAGGGGGAGGAGGCAGGGAAGTCTGCCTCTTCCTCCAGGTATTCAAGTTCAAGGTGATTTGCTCTGCAGAGAAGCACAGGCCTAGAATTAGCACAGCCCCATGAAAAAGCCTTCCCTGAGGTGAAGTTTGTGGTAAATCCTAGATTACAGGGAGAGGGGGTGGGGAATAAGGAGGAGAAGGTGGAAGAGGAAGAGGAGGAGGAGAGTGAGCCCCCTCCATGAGGGAGGCTATACTGGGGGGTCTAGGGAGTCTAGGATGTGACATAAGTTCTTTCTCTCTCTGTCTTCCTTTCTCCCTCATGTTCTCAGGTGTGCCCTATTCATGTGCACCTGGGTGTGGGTATGCCAGTACATACGGAGGCCAAAGATCAATATCAGAAGCCTTCCAGCACACTTGTGTGTGCGTGTTTATTTATTTGTTGTTTAGGACAAGATCTCTCCTAAGCACAGCTAATTTAGCAAGCCCCAGATGCCTCCAGTCTCTGTTTCCCAAGTGCTGGGGTCACAGGTGTGCTACCGCACCCAGACTTCCACGTGGTGCTGGGGATCCCAGCTCAGGTCCTCATGCTTTTGTGGCAAGCCCTTTCCCTACTGAGCCCTCCCCTGAGCCCTTGGCATCAACCATCTCTTACTGAGCAGTTAGCACTGGTCAGGTATGACATCTCCTGTGTATCTTGGGGACATCCAGCTCAGAGGACCCTACTATTACACCCCATCCCAGGTTCTCAAGGGAAGGGACTGAGTCCCAGGAGGAAGGGTACTTGTTCAAGGTCATGAAGCTAGGGCAAGCACAGCGTGTCAGACTCTAAGAGATGTTCTTTCCCAACACAGCCCACTCAGAGTCCTGTCAGTTTGCATATGATAAAGACCAGGATCCCTGGTCCCAACAAGCATAGAATACACAGAATAGACGGGGTGAAGAATCTCCACAGGGCTTTGGAAGATACATACATAGCAACCACTTATCTCTGCTAGATGACCTCACTGTTAATCAGTCACCTAAATAGAGAAGAAGAGCTGTTCTAAGGGGACAGCTCTAAGGATTGGTAACATTGTCAAGTCCCGCAGAAAGCCTCTATGTCCTGCTCCAAAAAAGGGTGAGAGAGGATAGAGAAACTGGCCCTCCAACAGTTGAGTGAGTTCACTTGAACCAGCTGGGGGTATTTTTGTTGGGTTTTTTGTTTTGTTTTTGTTTTTTGTTTGTTTGTTTGGTTGGTTGGTTTTTGTTTTTGTTTTTGTTTGCTTTTCGAAACAGGGTTTCTCTGTATAGCCCTGGCTGTCCTGGAACTCGCTTTGTAAACCAGGCTGGCCTCGAACTCAGAAATCCCCCTGCGTCCCAGCAATGTAAGGAAGAGAATTTATTTTGGCTCACAGTTTGAGAGCCCAGCATGGGAGGAAAGGAAGAGCCGCAGGGGACTGAAGCTGCTGGTTACATTGTATCCAGTTGGAAAGCAGACAGATGCTGGTCCTTCCCTTGTGGTTTCCTTTTGAACATCGCCCAGGACTTCAGAAGATGGCACTGCTCACACTAAAGGTGGAGATTACCACCTTATTTAGCCCAATCTACAAATTCCTTCACAGGAATACCCAGTGGTGATTCTAGAAGTTGTCAAGTTGACAATATTAACCAGCATACCAGCCCAAACTGTTTTCGACTGCTTCCAGCCTTCCTCAGGGGCTGGGCACTGGCTCAGAGAAGGATGCCAAGGTAACTGCTCACCCCTGCCCAAGACCTATCTACCAGCCCCTTGGTGCTTGGTTTAGCTCAACCCTGTCCCCTCTGGCAAAATGGTTTTCTATAAAAATCATGAAATAAATGAATAATGATTGTTTAGTACATTGGATAGCTATGCCCTGTGGCAGAGTTCTCAGAGTTTCCACTGATGCCATGTGATTTTTTACGTGTGTGTGTGTGTGTGTGTGTGTGTGTGTATAGATAGTGTGCTGGTCTGAACAAAAATGGCCCCCATAGACTCACAGGGAGAGGTATTATTGGAGGTGTGGCCTAGTTTGAGTAGATGTGGCCTTGTTGAAGGACGTGTGTCACTGTGGGGTGAGCTTTAAGGTTTCAGAAACTCAAGCCAGGCTAGTGGCTCTCTGTGTCTTCCTGCTGCCTGCAGATCCAGATGTAGAACTCTCAGTTTCCTCTCCAGCACCATGTCTGCCTGCACACGGCCATGCTTCCTGCCATGCTGATAACAGACTAAACCTCTGAACTGTAAGTCAGACCCGATTAAATCTTTGTCTTTATAAATGTTGTGGTCATGGTGTCTCTTCACAGCAATAAAATGCTAACTACAACCGCCAGACAACAAACAGACAGACAGAGACAGACAGTCTTACTATACCTGACTTGGAATTTACTAGGTAGACCACATTAGCCTTGAACTCATAGAGAGCTGCCTATCTCTACCTCCTGATGCCTGGGATAAAAAGTATGTACCACCATACCTAGAGACATAGTTTTCTTTTTTTTTATGAGATTATAGTATTATTTTTCCCTTTCCTCCCTCTAAACCCTCCCATGTACCTCCTACCCAATCTCTTTAAATTCATGTCCTCCTGCTGTTGCATACATTCATGTGTGTATGTGTATGTATGTATGTATGTATGTATGTATGTATGTATGTATAGACAGACAGATGGATGGACAGACAGACAGACAGACAGACAAAGGTAGGTAGGAAGGTAGGTAGGTAGTCAGTCTCACTATACCTGAATTTACTCTGTAAACTACCACACTGGCCCTGAACTCATAGAGAGCTGCCTGCCTCTGCCTCTTGAGGCCTGGAATTATAGATAGATAGATAGATAGATAGATAGATAGATAGATAGATAGATAGATAGATAGATCGATCGATCACACACATATGCACACATAATATTCTTAGCACAACCATGATGTATTTATGTCAATCCCTATGTGGTCACCTCTTTCTCTTCCTCTTTTTTCCCCTTGGTTGCTGTCAAGCTCCACTGAGCTCATGTTATTTGAGGCTGGCACAAGTCCCCCATCTCAAACTTCCTTAGAAATGGAGATTCATTATGATTATGGGGCTGGTTTTTCAGAGCAACAAGACATTTGCAGAGCAACAAGAATTGCTCCAAGGACAAGACAGAACAGTGCAACTGTGTCACGGTAGCCTTCTGTATATGTATCAGGTTGAACTTTGAGCTTCAGGTCACAGACTACTAGAACAATCACTTACATTAGTAATTATCCAGTGACCACTAAGAGAATTTTCACCAATCCAATATGCCAGCAAAAGGTACAATTTATTGACTAATCCACCATGTGGATTTATTCTCTGATTTTTAGGACAAAAAGTCTCCACCTGGGGCATAAAAAATATGTCTCACTGGTTAAGAGCTCTGGCTGCTCTTGTAGTGGATTTTGATTTGGTTCTCAGCATCCACATGGTAGGTAGCTCAGAACCATATGTAATTCCAGTTCCAGGGGATCTGATACCTTCTGGCCTCGGCACCCTTGTGATGTGCAAGCATACAAGCAAGCAAAACAGCATAAAATACAAATAAAAATAGTTAAATCCCCATTTATAAAGCATTATTGACACCTTTTAAGCAAGTCAAACATTTTAAGCAAGAACTAAATTATAATTATATACATATGAAATTAACAATCCATGCAAGTTTGGTTTAAGATTTTTGCTTCTTTGGTTGGTCAGTTTGAATTTTTGAGACAGAGTCTCACTATATAACCCTAGCTGGACTTGAACTTACCAGGATCCACCTGCCTTTACCTCTTGAGTGTCAAGACTAAAGGTGTGTGCCACCATACCTGGCCTATTAGGTTCTAAACAAAAGTGAACTCCAGCGGTCACCAAAAATGACCTCCTGGTGACTGGCATTGCTTTATAATGCTGGCTTTCAGTGTTCATTTTCAAATTACTTTTGTGTGTGTGTGTGTGTGTGTGCACTGGGATTGAACCTGAGCCTGGGAATGTACTATGCAAATTCTCTACTAAAAAGTTACATTCCCAATCCTTTTGTTTATTCTCACTCACCTTTTTGTTTTGTTTTGTTTTGTTTTGTTTTGTTTTGTTTGTTTTGGTTTTGGTTTTTCGAGACAGGATTTCTCAGTGTAGCCCTGGCTGTCTTAGAACTCACTCTGTAGACCAGGCTGGCCTTGAACTGAGAAATCTACCTGTGTCTGCCTCCCAAGCGCTGGGATTAAAGGCGTGCGCCACCACCACCGCCTAGCTTATTTTCACCTTAATTTGAGACATGGTCTCCTTATATATCTCAGACTGGTCTTGAAGTCACTCTGCTGCCCAGGCAGGACGAGAGCTTTCAGTCTTATTCCATCCTTCTGAGTAGGTGCAATCTCTCTCTCTCTCTCTCTCTCTCTCTCTGTGTGTGTGTGTGTGTGTGTGTGTGTGTGTGTGTGCGCGCGCTCGTGCACATGTATATGTGCAAGCATGTACACTCACATATACATATGTAAAGGTCAGAGGTCAACATCACATGTCTTCCTCTAACATTTTTTACCTTATTTCTTTAATTTTTATTTAATTACTATATGTGAGGGTTGTGTGTGTGCAGTCAAGAGTGTGGTGACAGAAGGAGGGAAGGAAGGAAAAAAGGAAGGAAGGAAGGAAGGAAGGAAGGAAGGAAGGAAGGAAGGAAGGAAGGAAAGAAAGAAGGAAAGAAAGAAAGAAAGAAAGAAGGAAAGAAGGAAAGAAGGGAAGAAGGGTGACTGTACCTTTGCGTCCTGTCTGAAGGGTTAGGTTCCAACACAGTGGTTATTGGCAGCTTCATAGACTAGATGTTCCTAGAGTGAGTGCCATTTGCTCCAGAGCAGTGGTCAGAGGGTCTGCAGACGCCTGCCCTGGCCTGAGACTCACATACTGACAGTATCTCGTGAGTCCTGCAAAGACCCACAGCCTTACAGTGTGTTTCCTCATTGTCTTTTGGGGAAGCCATTTCAAAACTTCCAGGATGCACTGAAATGGAAGCAGACAAACTTCAGTCGGACGTATTTTTTAAGGTTTATTTGTATTACTTTTAATTTTCCATAGTTTGGGTGGTAGGGCTGGGTGGGCTCGTGAGTAAAGATGCCCTAAGAGATCAGAGGTATTGGGTTTCCTGGAATGGATCTCCAGGCAGTTGTAAGCCCCTTGACATGGGTGCTGGGAATGAAATTCAGGTCCTCTTCAAGAAGAGTACATGTTCTTAACAACTGAGCCATCTCTCTAGCCCAGATGTTTTATTTTTAAATAAAGAATCTAACTATGGCCTGCACTAGGGAAAACTTTTCCAAGGCCCAACCTTAGCACACAGGTCCAGGTACCTTAAATGAGGCCAAGATCGTATCAGAGAAAATACTGGGTATCTTTCCTCCCTGGCACCAAGCCCTGTGTGGAGCAGTCCCAAACTCCCTCAGTCTCCTCCCCAGCATGGTCCTCTGACATGAGCAGTGTTGCTCCATCTTGTAAGACTATGAGATATTCACTTAGAGATATCTCAAGACCTCACAGACAGAAGAAGCAGAAAAAGAAACGAGATGTAAGAGTGATGATTCATCCATGGAGCTTTTGAAGTCCAGAATCCTTGACAACAGCAGACACACCCAGCCTGACAGGTGTCAGTGGCAAGATGGTTCAGGTGTCATCAGGCAGGCCCCCTCTCATGATACCCAGGCCACAGGGAGGGCCCTATGCCTCCTGCAAAGTATCATTACAGACCTAGGTCCTCTCTAAAGACCTTGTGTGACCAGTCTTGAGATTTCCCTGGTGCTCCAAGATGCCTGGGTTCCTCAGCGGGGAGGTCTCTGTGCCCGTAGCTCATCCGTAAATGAGTTAGTAAAGACCTAGCTAAGGATAGGAGACGTCAAGCACCTGCCTTAACAACCATTTTTAATTATTTTTAGTAATAAATACCCTAAAAAGACATCTATATCACCTTCTGCAAGGTTCAGGGAAACACCTTGTAAGAGAAGAAAGATTGCAAGAGCCAGAGACTGGTTCATGAGCCCCATTCCACCTCCACCCACCCCTCCCTGAGAATCTATAGGCAGTTAGTGATGACTGGAAAATGGGACATATGCACATGTATGCACACATACATACACACATGCATGTGCGCATGCATGCACACATAGAAGCATTCACAAGCACATGCATACAAATACATGGAAGAAGAAGAGAACTAGTAGTGAGGAACTGAGTCAGCAGAGGTGGGAAGTAGACAGGAAATAAGTAGGGATGGATACCATCAAGTACATTACATAGGTGCGTGGAAGTCCCATCGAGAAACCCATTATGATATATAATCAATACACACCAGTTAAAAGGCTTAAAAGTAAGTAGGTATCCTGAAAGAAGAGGCAGAAATAGTTGTAAGACTTTAGTTCTTTCCCATTCTGGAAAGAGCAGAGCTCTACCGGCACAGATGGGACCACATGCTTTTCTGGTTCAAATCCCAGCACCCACCATCCCTCATTGCAGGAGACGGTGAGGTGCACCCAGTTCCCTAAAGCCTTAGCTTTGCTTCACAACATGAGAATGCTAACACTCACCTCCGCCCACCCCGCAGAGGGTTCTTTAAGGATAAAATGAGCCAATGTATAACAAAGGGCTTTGTGGGCTGTGTAAATGTTAGGTCGTTCTTTCAATAAACATTTATTAAGCATGTACTCTGAGCCGAAGCCTGAGCTAGGCATGAGGGCCTCTCAGATGCACAGAACATAAAATGAACCTCTGCGGTGAATAATTTAGCAATATTTAGTACATTCACAATGCTGCCTAGCCAATGCCTTTATCAGATTCCAAAAGATTTTCTCATCCCGAAGGACCAAGGAAAAGCCGGTCCCATTAAACTGTCATTCTTAAATTTTTTTATTATGTTTATTTAGTGTGTGTGTGTGTGTGTGTGTGTGTGTGTGCATTCACATGGGAGATCAGAGGATAACTAGGGGAAGATGGCTTTCTTCTTCCATTATGAGTGTCCCATCAAACTCAGATGACCAGGCTTGGCAACAAATGCCTTTAGCCACTGAGGCATCTCACCAACGTCTACTGTTCTCATTTTGGGTTTTGGCCTGAGTAGATTTCTACCATCCCCTTGGTTAACAAGCCAGCCCCCAGATCCAACCTCAAATTTTATGAGGCCAAACCCTGGCTACTTTACCAGCCCAGGAGATGCCAAAGCCTATGCCGGCTATGTTTAATGACCCCAGAACAGATGAGCAGGTAAACAGCCGTGAATTTCAGTAAATTACCTTTCTTAAAGCGAGTATCATATTTATCATGTGCCCTTCTCTCCTGGAATCGGCTCCTATGTGACAACATCATGTCTTCCCAGCAGCCTGTGCGCTTGGCTAATGTTCTTCTTGTCAAGCTGGGGACTGTCAGGTGCTGGGAAAGTGGGGACCGGTGGTGTCTGGGCAAATATTAGACTTGGCCACACTCACTGTCCATGTCAGGAACCCAATTGGTGTTATTGATTGACAGATTCAGGTACCAACTGTTTAGAAAGCTGAGCCCCCTCGGATTGGACTAGGTGTTTCGGCAAACAGCCCTAATGCTGGGCAAACAGGCCTGTTGGAAGGAGTAGCCCGCATGTTAGCAGAGCAAACAGCTTAAAAGAATGTGACCACCTCCATGTAACCTCAGCCGAGGTATTGATCCCACTGGAGGCAGGCGAGGGGCCGAGTGGGGAAGAGAGAGATACAGACCCAGGCAGACTGTAAATGTTATCTTTAAGCTTCGGCTGTCAGGGCCCTAATGGGCATCTGTTTGGCATTTGTCTTCTTGCAAATCTTTAAATCCAGGTCGGGGCCCAGCATAGAATTTAATAACAACTTTTCTGAGGGATGAGGCCTTGGGACTCACTTGTTTCCTCAGAAGCCCACTGGGCCTTTCTGTTTTTCCTGGAGGCAACTGCCTCAGGTGGGAAACACTTAGGTGGGAGTTTCTGAATACCCAGAAGGCTTCAGGAAGGGAGAAAAGAACTCCAACATAAGTTTTCCTCTCTCTCTCTCTCTCCCTTCCTCTGTGGTGTGTGTGTGTGTGTGTGTGTGTGTGTGTGTGTGTGTGTGTGTGTGTGTGTGCCTGCATGCACATGGAAGCCAGATATCAACATCTGAGCATCTTCCCCCATCACCCCACTCCTTATCTTTTTGAAGCAGGGTCTCTCCCTGAACCTGCTGCTCACTGACTCAGCAGAGCAGCTGTCCACGGTGCTGCTCCTGTGTCTGCCATCCCAGTGCTAGAGTTGTGCACTACCATGCCTGACTTTTTCTATGAGTTCTGGGTATCTGAACCCATGTCTTCATGGTTGCTCCGCATGACAGCACCTGACAAGCCATCGCCTCAGCCCTACAAAGTGGTTTCCTCCAACCCCTTAGCTATGTACACTTTGAGAGCCCTGGGTTCTGGCTAGCTGAACCTGGCCTCTCTGAGCCTTAGCTTCTGTTTGGAAGATAGAACATGTCCCTCCAAGGGACCCTGGATCCCAGGCCATACACATCCCTACCCAGGCAGAAGCACTGGACATAGCCAGCCTGACTATACCAGGCCTCCTAAAAGCTTCCTCCATGCCTGACCACTCTGAGACTGCCTCCTCCTGAACCACAGCCCTCCCGGTTCTTGGACCACTTCCCAAATTGCAAAGAGACTACTGTGTGGGTCCATAGACAGGCTGGAGCTCAGAGATAGGGAGAGACTGTTCCAATGTCATAGAAGAGGACACCAGCTACACAAGTGATTTGTGACAATACAGAAATGATGACACTGGACCTCCTAAAGCTAGAGCATAGCAGGTTGTCTAAGAAGTGAGAGCCCAGATGTGGGAAGGTGGCTCCATTGATAATGTACCTGCCTTGCAAGCACAAAGACCTGAGTTCAACCCCAAGAAGCAAGGTAGGAAGCTAAAAGTGGTGGTGCCTACTTGTAAATCCCAGCTGTGGGGAGGAAGACACAGCTATGTTCCTGGGGTTCACGAGGCTGAGCCCAGCTTGTTCAATGAGTTCCAGGCAAATGAGAGAACCTTTTCTCAAAATAATGGACAGCATACCTGAGTAACAACACCTGAGGTTGTCCTCTAACTTCCATAGGCACACATAGAAACACATGTGCACATGGACACACACACACACACACACACACACACACACACACACACACACACGGTGGAGTTCATGGTGATTCAGTGATTTCTTCTCATCAAAGCCTTATTAGTTAAGAATTTTCTTTTTAGGACTGCCAGAGCAGGTGAGAGAGCCATCTTGTGCCCTGGGTCCCTCGGAGACCAGTCTGCACAGGTGAGAGTGCGGACTGCAGAAGTGACACAGCTTCTGGGACAGAACCCGTTTCGGGCTCCAGACATCCAGGCACCTTCCCCGCCAAAGGAGAGGTGTCTAGCTGGTAGGACTCTGACTGCCAGAGCAGGTGAGGGAGCCATCTTGTGCCCTGGGTCCCTCAGAGACCAGTCTGCACAGGTGAGAGTGTGGACTGCAGAAGCGACACAGCTTCTGGGTCAGGCAGAAGTGACACAGATACTGGGACAGACCCCCGTTTTGGGCTCCAGACAACCAGGCACCTTCCCTACCAGAGGAGAGGTGTCTTCCTGGTAGGGCTCTGACTGCCGGAGCAGGTGAGGGAGCCAACTTGTGTCCCAGGTCCCTTGGAAAGCAATCTGCACAGGTCAGTTCGAGGACTGCGGAGGCAACACATCTTCTGGGACAGGCCCTGTTTCAGGCATTCATCTTCAGGTAGGAGGCAGGTCTGAACGGCAGACCTCTGTGCACCTTCCCTGCAAAAGGAGAGCTTGCCTGCAGAGAGTACTCTGACCACTGAGACTCAGGAGAGAGCTCTACTCCCAGGACTGCTGACAGAGGCTAACAGAATCACAGGAGGAACAAGCTCCAACCAGAGACAACTATAACAACTAACGCCAGAGATCACCAGATGGCGAAAGGCAAACCTAAGAATCTTACTAACAGAAACCAAGACCACTCACCATCATCAAAACCCAGCACTCCCACCTCAGCCAGTCCTGGATACCCCAACACACCCAAAAAGCAAGACTCGGATTTAAAATCATACCTCATGATGCTGATAGAGGACTTTAAGAAGGGCATTAACAACTCACTTAAAGAAATACAGGAGAACACTGCTAAACAGGTAGAAATCCTTAAAGAATTACAGGAAAACATAACCAAACAGGTGATGGAATTGAACAAATTCATCCAAGACCTAAAAAGGAAAGAAAAACAATAAAGAAAACCCAAAGTGAGACAACTCTGGAGATAGAAACCCTAGGAAAGAAATTAGGAACCATAGATATGAGCATCAGCAACAGAATACAAGAGATGGAAGAGAGAATCTCAGGTGCAGAAGATTCCATAGAGAACATGGGCACAACAATCAAAGAAAATGCAAAATGCAAAAAGATCTTAACTCAAAACATCCAGGAAATCCAGGACACAATGAGAAGACCAAACCTACGGATAATAGGTGTAGATGAGAATAAAGATTTTCAACTTAAAGGGCCAGCAAATATCTTCAACAAAATTGTAGAAGGAAACTTCCCTAACCTAAAGAAAGAGATGCCCATGAACATACAAGAAGCCTACAGAACTGCAAATAGACTGGACCAGAAAAGAAATTCCTCCTGGCACATAATAATCAGAACAACAAATGCACTAAATAAAGATAGAAAGGTCAAGTAACATATAAAGGCAGGCCTATCAGAATTACACATACTTTTCACCAGAGACTATGAAAGCCAGAAGATTCTGGACAGATATTATGCAGACCCTAAGAGAACACAAATGCCAGCCCCGGCTACTATACCCAGCAAAACTCTCAATTACCATAGATGGAGAAACCAAAGTATTCCATGATAAAACCAAATTCACACAATATCTTTCCACTAATCCAGCTCTTCAAAGGATAATAAAGGGAAAACACCAACACAAGGATGGAAACTACACCCTAGAAAAAGCAAGAAAGTAATTATTCAACAAACCAAAAAGAAGACAGCCACAAGAAGAGAATTCCAACTTTAACAACAAAAATAACAGAAAGCAACAATTACTTTTCTTTAATTTCTCTTGACATCAATGGACTCAATTCCCCAACAAAAAGACATAGACTAATAGACTGGCTACACAAACAGGACCCAACATTTTGCTGCTTATAGGAAACCCACCTCACGTAAAAAGACAGACACTACCTCAGCGTGAAAGGCTGGAAAACAATTTTCCAAGCAAATGGTCTGAAGAAAAAAGCTGCTGTAGCCATTCTAATATCGAATAAAATTGACTTTGATAACCCAAAGTTATCAAAATAAGTTATCAAAAAAAGACAAGGAGGGGCACTTCATACTTATCAAAGGTAAAAATCTACCAAGATGAACCCTCAATTCTGAATATCTATGCTCCAAATACAAGGGTAGCCACATTAATTAAAGAAAATTTAGTAAAGCTCAAAGCACACATTGCACCTCACACAATAATAGTGGGAGACTTCAACACCCTACTTTCACCAATGGACTAATCCTGGAAATAGAAACTAAACAGAGACACATGGACACTAATTAGAAGTTATGAAACAAATGGATTTAATAGATATCTACAAAACATTTTATCCTAAAACAAAAGGATATACCTTCTTCTCAGCACCACATGGTACCTCCTCCAAAATTGACCATATAATTGGTCACAAAACAGGTCTCAACAGATACAAAAATATTGACATTATCCCATGTATCCTATCTGATCACCACGGACTAAGGCTGATCTGAATTCAATAACAGCATAAATAATAGAAAGTCAACATTCACGTGGAAACTGAACAACACTCTACTCAATGATTCTTTGGTCAAGGATGAAATAAAAAAAGAAATTAAAGACAGTTTAGAGTTTAATGAAAATGAAGCCACAACATACCCAAACTTATGGGACACAATGAAAGCATTCCTAAGAGGAAAACTCATAGCTCTGAGTGCCTCCAAAAAGAAACTAGAGAGAGCATACACTAGCAGCCTGACAGCACACCTAGGAGCTGTAGAACAAAAGGAAGCAAATTCACCCAAGAGGAGTAGATGGCAGGAAATAATAAAACTCAGGGCTGAAATCAACCAAGTAGAAACAAAAAGAACTATTCAAAGAACCAATCAAACCAGGAGCTGATTCTTTGAGAAAATCAACAAGATAGATAAGCCCTTAGCCAGACTAACTAGAGGGCACAGGGACAGTATCCTAATTAACAAAATCAAAAATGAAAAAGGAGACATAACAACAGAATCTGAGAAAATCCAAAACATCATCAGATCCTACTACAAAAGGCTATACTCAACAAAACTACAAAACGTGGATGAAATGGACAACTTCCTAGACAGATACCAGGTACCAAAGTTAAATCAGGATCAGATTAATGATCTAAACAGTCCCATTTCCCCTAAAGAAATAGAAGCAGTCATCAATAGTCTCCCAACTGAAAAAAGTCCAGGACCAAGGATGTAGAGTTCTATCAGACCTTCAAAGAAGACCTAATTCCAACTCTCTTCAAACTATTCCACAAAATACAAACAGAAGGTACTCTACCCAATTCATTCTATGAAGCCACAATTACTCTGATACCTAAACCACACAAAGATCCAACAAAGAAAGAGAACTTCAGACCAATTTCCCTTATGAATATTGATGCAAAAATACTCAATAAAATCCTTGCAAACTGAATCCAAGAACACATCAAAAGGATCATCCATCATGATCAAGTAGGCTTCATCCCAGGGATGCAGGGATAGTTTAATATACGGAAATCCATCAATGTAATCCACTATATAAACAAACTCAAAGACAAAAACCACATGATCATCTCGTTAGATGCTGAGAAAGTATTTGACAAAAATCCAACACCCCTTCATGATAAAAGTCTTAGAAGATCAGGAATTCAAGGCCCATACCTTAACATAATAAAAGCAATATACAGCAAACCAGTAGCCAATATCAAAGTAAATGGAGAGAAGCTGGAAGCAATCCCACTAAAATCAGGGACTAGACAAGGCTGCCCACTTTCTCCCTACCTATTCAATATAGTACTTACAGTCCTAGCCAGAGCAATTCGACAACAAAAGGAGCTCAAGGGGATACAAATTGAAAAGGAAGAAGTCAAAATATCACTATTTGCAGATGATATGATAGTATATATAAGTGACTCTAAAAATTCCACCAGAGAACTCCTAAACCTGATAAACAGCTTCAGTGCAGTTGTTGGATATAAAATTAACTCAAACAAATCAATGGCCTTTTTCTACACAAAGCATAAACAGGCTGAGAAAGAAATTAGGGAAACAACACCCTTCACAATAGTCACAAATAATATAAAATACCTTGGAGTGACTCAACTAAGGAAGTGAAAGATCTGTATGATAAGAACTTCAAGTCTCTGAGAAAAAATTGAAGATCTCAGAAGATGGAAAGATCTCCCATGCTCATGAATTAGCAGGATTAATATAGTCAAAATGGCTATCCTGCCGAGAGCAATCTACAGATTCAATGCAATCCCCATCAAACTTCCAATTCAATTCTTCACTGAGTTAGAAAGGGCAATTTGCAAATTCATCTGGAATAATAAAAAACCTAGGATAGCAAAAACCATTCTCAACAATAAAAGAACCTCTGGGAGAAATCACCATGCCTGACCTCAAGCTGTACTACAGAGCAATTGTGATAAAAACTGCATGGTACTAGTACAGCGACAGACAGGTAGATCAATGGAATAGAATTGAAGACCCAGAAATGAATCCACACACCTATGGTCACTTGATCTTTGACAAGGGAGCTAAAACCATCCAGTGGAAAAATGACAGCATTTTCAACAAATGATGTTGGCACAACTGGCGGTTAACATGTAGAAGAATTTGAATTGATCCATTCTTATCTTCTTGTACAAAGCTCAAGTCTAAGTGGATCAAAGACCTCCACATAAAACCAGAGACACTGAAATTTATAGAGGATAAATTAGAGAAAAGCTTTGAAGATATGGACACGGGGGGGGGGGGGAAATTCCTAAACAGAACAGCAATGGCTTGTGCGGCAAGATAAAGAATTAACAAATGGGACCTCATAAAATTGTAAAGATTCTGTAAGGCAAAAGACACTGTCAATAAGACAAAAAGGCCACCAACAGATCGGAAAAGGATTTTTACCAATCTTAAATCTGATAGGGGACTAATATCCAATATATACAAAGAGCTCAAGAAGCTGGACTCCAGAAATTCAAATAACCCCATTAACAAATGGGGTACAGATCTAAACAAAGAATTCTCAACTGAGGAATACTGAATGGATGAGAAGCACCTGAAAAAATGTTCAACATCCTTAATCATCAGGGAAATGCAAATTAAAACAACATTGAGATTCCACCTCACACCAATCAGAATGGCTAAGATAAAAAATTCAGGTGACAGCAGATGCTGGCGAGGATGTGGAGAAAGAGGAACACTCCTCCATTGCTGGTGGGATTGCAAGCTTATACAACCACTCTGGAAGTCAGTCTGGCAGTTCCTCAGAAAATTGGACATAGTACTACCAGAAGATCCTGCAATACCTCTACTGGGCATATATCCAGAAGATATTCCATCTGGTAATAAGGACACATGTTCCACTATGTTCATAGCAGCCTTATTCATAATAGCCAGAAGCTGGAAAGAACCCAGATGTCCCTCAACAGAGGAATGGATACAGAAAATGTGGTACATTTACACAATGAAGTACTACTCAGCTATTAAAAACAATGAATTTATGTAATTCTTGGGCAAATGGATGTATCTGGAGGATATCATCCTTAGTGAGGTAACCCAATCACAAAAGAAGTCATTAGATATGCACTCATTGATAAGTGGATATTAGCCTAGAAACTTAGAATACCCAAGATACAATTTGCAAAACACAAGAAAATCAAGAAGGAAGACCAACTTGTGGATACTTTATTTTTCCTTAGAATAGGGAACAAAATACCCATGAAAGGAGTTACAGAGACAAAGTTTGGTGCTAAGATGAAAGGATGGACTATCCAGAGACTACCCTACCCAGGGATCCATCCTATAATCAGCCACCAAACCCAGACACTATTGCATATGCCAGCAAGATTTTGCTGACAGGACCCTGATATAGCTGTCTCGTATGAGGCTATGCCAGTGCCTGGAAAATACAGAAGTGGATGCTCACAGTCATCTATAGGATGGAACACAAGGCCCCCAATGGAGGAGCTAGAGAAAGTACCCAAGGAGCTGAAGGGGTCTGTAACCCTATAGGTGGAACAACACTATGAACCAACCAGTACCCCCAGAGTTTGTGTCTCTAGCTGTATATTGGGAAGAGAGGCCCCTAGTTCTTGCAAACTTTATATGCCCCAGTACAGGGGAACATCAGGGCCAAGAAGTGGGAGTGGGTAGGTAGGGGAGCAGGGCTCGGGGAGGGTATAGGGAACTTTCGGGATAGCATTTGAAATGTAAATAAAGAAAATATCTAATAAAATAAAATTTTAAAAATAAAATAAATAAATAAATAAAAAGAATTTTCTTTTTACATTTTTAAAAATTGATTTGTGTGTGTGTGTGTGTGTGTGTGTGTGTGTGTGTGTGTGTGTGCAATGCCTGCAGAAGCCAGGAGATAGTGTCAGATCCTCCAAAGTTAGGATTGTGAAACACTCTGTGTGGGTGCTGACAACTGAACGTGGGACCTCTGGAAGGGTAACAAGTGTTTGCAACCACTAAGCCATCTCTCCAGCATGCCTAAAGATCTACAGTGATTGGAAAGAAAAAGTAGGCAGGCATCATGGGAGCAGCAGCTGCCCAGGAACAGCTCACCCTTTGTGGCTTCTGACCCAGGCAGGAGCTGTGGGCAGCATATCAATGGACCTCCTCACTTTCAGAGGTCAGTCTTGCCCTCTTGCCCAAGAGCTCAAATACACGTGCACTATTCTGTCCACACACACTGGAACTGGTCAAGTCTGGGTTGTGTGAAAACAGCGTGAAGGTCAGTGGAGCAGTCAGAGTTCACGGGAAGAACTGTACTGTCTATACTGAGCAAGTCCATTGGGGAGATGGTAAATGGCTCAGCTGTCCACGTGCCATTTACTCCAGCAAGATAGCTATCTGCCTCTGGGGCTGGGGTTAAAACCATGTGTGAACAGCCGCATAGGTTCTGGGAACTAAACCTGAGTCCTATGCTAGTACAGGGCTCTTAATTGAAGAACCATTTTTCCAGTCCCTGAAACTAAGATAAAATCACTACTATGTTCAAGGCCAAGGAAGGGTGCCCCCAACTGCAGAAATAAATGCATTCATGAATGAATGAATGAATGAATGAATGAATGAATGAATGAATACATAAATACAGAGCCTGCCAGCAGCATGTGACCCTCCCGGCTCACCTCAGAGTTTAGAGTTCAGTCTCCCTTTTGTTACACAAAAGCCCCATTTGGGTAAAACCGAGGGATCTCTGGTTTGGGGCAGGATTAGGTTTTGGCAGCTGGAAGCCCAGTGAGTTTACAACTGGAAAGGTCCCAGGCCTCAGAGTAAACTAAGATAGGAGTAAAGACATACCCCTGTGGAGCGGCACGTCCCAGAAATCCTTCTCAAAGGCCTGCTGTGCCACACACACACACACACACACACACACACACACACACACACACACACACACACGAGCTTCAGTAGCCCAAGTCACAGGCAATGACAGGGCCAGGCCTGATTCCACTGCTCTACTGTGTCCCAGCATGCACCACACTCCTGCTTCTAAAACTGTAGATCCTCAAGCAAGAAAAGCTGTTCCCACCCTCGTTTCCACACTCTTCGCTCATGTCACCTCATGGTTGCCAACAGGAAACACAATCACTGCACACCCTGCTGGGAGGGGTTAATTGTTACAAGGCAGGGATGCTCCTGTACCTGAATACATAGTAACCAGCAATGGTTTAAAGCACTCGAGTTAGAGCTGCCTTCTCTTGGGATGTGCCAGCTAATGAGAAGGATCAGGACTGCACATCAGTGGATGCAAGCTGGCAGATCACTGGGGAGACTGAGGGATCCCGGGAATGCTCAATCCAGGAGTCACTCTGCAAAATACAACCTGGGGCTGGCTCGATGGCTAAGCACTTGCCAAGCAAGCGTTTGGGTCCCTGCAATCCAGAAGAGCTGGACACACTTGGAAGTTTGCCTGTACTTTCAACTTCAAAAGGCAGAGACAGGGGGTCCACAGAGTAAGCTGGCTCGAGAGACTAACCACCAGCCACACTGAGTTCTGGGCTCAACTGAGAGAGCCTGCCTCAATGAGTGAGGTAGAAGAGCAAAAGAGGTGACCCCTGGCATCACCCTAGGCCTTCCACATGCACAAGCACACACAGGAAAAAGGAACAAAATTTTCCATTTGTAAAAACTGCTTTTCTGGGGCTGGAGAGATGGCTCGGCGGTTAAGAGCACTGACTGCTCTTCCAGAGGTCCTGAGTTCAGTTCCCAGCAACCACGTGATGGCTCACAATCTGATACCCTTTTCTGGTGTGTCTGAAGACAGCAACTGTGTACTCACATATATAAAATAAATAAATCTTTTAAAATGGAAAAAAAAACTCTTAAAAAAAAAAAAAACTAACCACTTTTCTGCAGTAACCCAGATCTGGCCCATGATGGAAACTGCAGTCATCCTTCAGCCACTGAACTTCATATTCACTTTAATATCTTCAAAACCACACAAACATGGTAGCACATACCTTTAATGCCAGCAATCAGAGGTGGATGCATGTAGATCTCTGTAAGGTCAATACCAACATTGTCTACATAAACAGTTTCAGGCAAGCGCAGGGCTATGTAGCGAGACCCTGTATCCAAAAAATATGCATATGAGCCTAGAGAGATGGCTCAGCAGTTAAGAGCATGGGTTGCCATTCCAAAGGATGCAGATTTGGTTCCCAGAACCAACATAGTGGCTCACAACCATCCTTATCTCCAGTTCCAGGGAATCTGACACACTCTTCTGGCTCTGGGGACTTCAAGTGTGCACACTGTGCATGAAATACCTGCAGGCAAAATGCAGACACATAAAATAAAAATCAATCATTTTTTAAGTTTTTTAAGCATATGCACATACAAGACATGGCCTTGAAAAAAGCCAAGTTGGCCACAGCCTGTACCTGTGTGGCCTGCTGCTTCAGGGCTCCTGCCTGGCCTAATGCTCTCCCGCTGTTCTCTTGGACTTCAGACTAACTTTTGAACAGAGGTCCCAACATTTTCCTTTTGCCCGGGGATCTGCCAACAGCATCACTAGTCTTGTGCCAAACTGTTAGAGACAAAATGAGAGGACGCTGTTGAAGATAAAGATGGGGATTCATGCACCATGTCCCCTTGGCCCTCATTTGGGTTAAAGTGGCCATTTGTTTTATAATGCTGAACCAAACTGAATTCTGAGCTGTGCAAATTGGCTTGTTTGTTTGTGGGAAAGGGTTTTGTTACATTAGAAGTCTTAATGACAGTCTGGGGAGGCGGCTCAGTCAGCAAAGTGCTTGCTGCACAAGTTTGAAGACCTGAGTTCAATCCCCAGCACCACATAAAAAAAGCCAGGCATGCTTGCCACCCCAGCACTGGGCAGTCAGAGACAGACAGATCCCAGGATTCACTGGAGAGAACACCTAGCCAAATCCTAGGCTTCCAGGTAAACATGAGAGGTGCTGTTTTGAGGAGAGAAGGTAGGCATTTCCTGAAGAATGACACCTGAGGTTGACTTCTGGCTTCTACAGGCATGTGCATACATGTGCACAAGTACTGCACACACACACACACACACACACACACACACACACACACACACACACACTTTGTGAGTAAGTATAACCCTAAGCCAGCCTTTGTCTTCCATGGCCACATTCCGACAGGAAACACCCTTCTCACCTGCTGCCTCTGCAGTCAGAAGCCAAGGTAAGGGGCTGGTCCCACCCTTGCCTGGCAGCCCAAGCTCTTACTGGTTTCCTCTGCTGTAAAGTCAGAGGGGTTGAGGGTCTGGGCCCAGCAGGACCTAAGTCAGCTTCACCCTGCCTGTTTCCCAGTTGCTCAAAACTGTTCACCAAGACCATGTCTTATAGCCCATTTTCTGTTGCTATAACAACATGCCTGAGACAGGATGATTTGTAAATTGCAGTGTATTTGGCTCATGGTTCTGGGATTGGGATATCCAGAGGCATGATACCAACATCTATCTACTTAGGGGCTGCCCAAGGATCTTCTTGCTGTGTTATATAGCAAGGGTGTGAGCTTTGATCTCTCCTGTGCTTCCTATGCATCAAAACGGGCATCATTTTTTTACAATTCTGAGCTAAACTGAGTCTGTGGAATTTGGCTTGTGTGTACAAAAGAGTTTTGTTATATTAGAAGTTCTTTCTGAGGGCTGGAGAAATGGCTCAGTCAACAATGACTAATGTCATCATGGACACCCAAGTCTCGTGACCTCATCTAACCTAATGATATCAAAAAGGCCTCACTTCCACTGACCATTACTTCATGAATTAAGGATCGTTTCCAACACAAAGACCTCAGGGACACGTGCAAACCAAAGCATATGTTCACAGTGCGTACTGAAAGCTCAAGCACAATCATCTCCAGCACTACCAGGCTTGTGGCCCAGACCATACAGCAGCACTACCGGAGCTTAGTCTGCTACAGTCAACACTGTCTGGGAGGCTGATAACTGGACTTCAGGGAATACAGCAATGACTGAGTGGCTAAGAGGACTTCTGCTCTTCCAGACAGACCCTCATTTGAGTTCCAGCACCCGCATCAGGCCACGCAAGATGACCTTTAACACCAACTCCAGAGGATCCCATGCCCCCTTCTGGCCTCCAAGGGCACAGGCACATGTACAGCATACACACATGTGTACATAAATCAAAATTAAATTTCTTAAAAAACTGAATTTGGGGGCTGGAGAGATGGCTCAGCAGTTAAGAGCACGGGCTGCTTTCCCAGAGGTCTTGAGTCCAATTCCCAGCAACCACATGGTGGCCCACAGCCATTTTTAATGAGATCTGATGCCCTGTTAATGATTAATGATATGTACAAAGATAGAACCCTCATATATATAAAACACATAAACAAATAAATCATATATATATGTGTGTGGATGTGTGTGTGTGTGTGTGTGTGTGTGTGTGTGTGTATGGATTTTAGAGCTCTTCCTCCATATAGTTACAAGTCTCTAGAAGGCCCCTATCAAAGCATCCACAGTTCATAGGCTCATGTGGGCCAGCAAGATGGCTCAGCAGACTAAGGTGCCTGCAACCAAGCCTTCAGATCTGGGTCCCATCCCTAATGCCACCACATGGTGAAAGAAGAGAACGGAGTCCCTCAAGTGTCCTCTAACCTCCATTCATAGGTACAAACACAAAATAAATAAATAAAAATGTCCTGTATGTGGATAAAACATACAAAAATAAGACATGAATATGTCTTGGTTCTTAAAGAAAGTCCCTAAATCTAGATGAGCTTTCGTTACCTCCAAAACGTATGTCATCTTGTGCAGCCATTTGTCATCAGCTCGACAACCTGGATTTCAGGGGCTGGAGAGATAGCTCAGGGGTTAAGAAGTCTTCCCATTCTTCCAGTGGACTGTCCCCAAACCATAGCAAACATCTTTAAATGCGACCACATCCCTCATTTAATACAATTTATGAATAACCATAAGAGTTGGGTTACAATCAGCATAATGCCATTTACCTAGTAGATTTGTAAGTAAACATCCTTTCACATTGGTTATGGTCAGTTGCAAGGAATGTTAATTTTTGAAAGCAATGTGTTTTCAACTTCTTCCAAGCCACAATTCTTTTTCTGGGCCCTGGAGAATCTGTGGTTCTTGGGTAGTGAATCTGGAGTGCTTGCCAGGTGAACATGGGCTGCCCTCAGCCAGGCCCTGCTCTGAGAAAGGTCACCCTCACAGTGCGGGGGACACAACTATTCTCACTGCCCTTCCAATTCAGCAGGACTGTCTATTTAAAGTCTAGTTGAGACTAGAGAGAGACCGGAGAGGTGGGAGAGTCAAGTGCGGGATTACAGAAAATTGAACTTTGATTATTGTCAAGACAGCCAGGTTAACAAGGTGTTATCTAACAAGACCTTAGGGGGCAGCTTTACTGGTTAGGACAAGATTGTTGTGTAATTAGCTTATCAACTCTGTGTATGTAAATGAAGGCTTTTAAAGTCCTTGAAACCTGCTTTTGCTCTTGAGTAATTTAACTGTCTCCTCCGGATGCTCTTCATTGATTCTCTCCAGCTTGGACACTTCCCTCGTAATTAAGCATTTACGGAAGTCCAGCTTCTCTTCTGCAAAAGACTGTGCCCAGGGATTGAGGTGTGAACGAGAGCCAGTCCCTGACCTCTGCCTGCCTATCTTCTAACCAGGGACCAGCAAGCGTTTTTGTGCAAAAGACCAGGTCTCTACTTCCAACTTAGCATCTTTGATGCCACAGCTCCGGCCATCTGAGCACCAAACAGTTCCAGACAATGTACAAGCCACCAAGGGTGGCCAGATCTTGATAGAACCTTGTCATCAGGGCTGTGGTTGTGGCTCAGAAGGTCAAGTGCTTGCCTAGTATGCATGAGGTCCTAGGTTCAATCTGCGGGTGTGATGACAAACCTTAGGACTCAAGAGGTAGAAGGCAGGAAGAACAGGAGTTCAAAGTCATCCTCAGCTATGTAGGGAGTTCCAGGCCAGCCTGAAATATGTGAGACCCTGTATCAAAAAAAGCAAACAAACCAACAATGAGATGGCTCCATGGGTAAAGGCCATCTATTGCCAAAACTGACAGCCTGAGTTTGAGCTTCAAGAGTCATGGTGAGAAGAGAGAACTGACTTCTGCCAGTCCTCTCACCTATGTGTGCCTGCATACACACACACACACACACACACACACACACACACACACACACACACACCATATATATATATATATATATATATATATATATATATATATATATAATTTTTTTTTAAAAATACCAATATAAACTACTTGGGCCACTGTTGGCTGGCTCCTACTCTCATGAGGCAGACATAAAGAATTACTGTGGAAGGCAGAAGCTGGACAGGTGGGGTCAGGGAAGAGCTAAGGCAGTGCTGGATCCGAATGGACAAGTCTGTGATACCCAGTGCATCATAGTACTTGGGATATAAGTGTGTGTCGGCACAGCCTCTTGGCCAGCTCCTCATGCTTCTATCATGGCTTTTCTGGCCTACTCCTCTTCTTCAGATGCTAAGGGATCTAAGGCCTGGTGTCTTCAGTATCCCTCACAAGGACCAGGTGAATTGTGTGTGGTGCAGTGGCCTCGCCTCCAGAACCAGATTTGAAGAAGTCAGCATCCTGTCAAATAAGGTTGACATGAGAACCCAACTGAAGGCCAGCAAGATGGCTCAGTGGGAGAAAAGGCAGGGAGAGGTCAGAAGATTCTTCACCGCCAGCCACCAGAGAAAGCTTCCAAGCTGAGAGTCCCAACACCCAGGAGGCTGTCTACAAAGAGGAGGTTGTGGATAGGTGAATGTACATGTTCATGTGTGTTTGCGAACGTGCAGGTGGAGTCAGAAGACAGCCTTCAGGTGCTATTCCTCAGCCATCTTCCACCTCCTGTCTAGAACAGTGTCTTTCAAGTAGGGTAGTCAGCAAATGTCTATTGAAGTTCCAGAAGACACTTGTATCTGCTCCCATGCCCCCTTGACTGGGATTGTAATACATGTCACTGTGGCAGATTTTTACCTGAGATCTGTGGATCAAACTTAGGCCCTCACACTTGTGAGACAAACATTTAACCACTGAGCTAACTCCACAGCCCTTGAAAGCTTCCTTTCAAGAGGTGCTGAGTTATGGGTGGGGCAGACTACAGCCATCAGACACCAGAGGAAGAAGGACAGGAATAGAGGCAGAGTTTGAGGCTGCTGGTGTGGGCAGTTCCTGGGCTGGCTTCTCATCCAAGAAGACTGGCATCCCAAAACTGGCATCCCAAAGCCCAAGACTGGCATCCATCTGACCTCTTCATAGAGATCCTCTGGAGCCCACAGCTGAGGTGAGAGGAAGCCAGAACGCAGGTATTCCTGCTACTGACGCAGTTGGTGGCATGCTCTTTGGCCGAGGCTCCTGGGACCCAGCTCCTTCTGTGTCAAGCCCGTTACCTTCACTGCCCATACTCCTTAACGATGGGGCTATCATGTCTGCAGAGAGGAAATACTCTCACTAGGTGTATTGATTACCTTTCTGTTGCTCTGATAAAGCACACGACCAAGGCAATTCACAGAAGAGTTGAATTGGGAGTTGTGGTTTCAGAGGTATAATGGTTGATGATGGCAGAGCAGAAGGAGCAGGTAGACATGGCAGCTGACAGCCATCTGCGAACAGGAAGTAGATCATACTTGAAACCTTAAAGACCATCCCCCAGTGACACACTTCCTCCAGCAAGGTCACGCCTCCTAAGCTTCCCCAAATAGCCACCAACTGGGCACAGAGTATTCAAAAGTCCAAGGACATCTCATTCAACCACCACACCAGGCCATCTTGAAAACAAATCGCCAAGCTAGAGGTCAGAATGAGTGTGGCCTAAAGCCCACACCCTGGCCACTGTCACCTCAGAAAGCTGAAAAGGGTGTGTTTAGTGAAGTAGGAGATGCTCAGAGGTTAGGGAGCCCTGAAGGAGCTAGCTTAGTCTTCTGGGACATTTGGGTACTAAAAAATACATGAAGAGACAGACTTTCCAGGAGGAAGAGTCTGTGTCATCCTACAGTTCAAAGGAACACAGTCACCATGGCAGGAAGGTATGGCAGCTGGTCACACTGTGCCCACAGTAAGGAAGTAGAGACAGATGGATGCCGGTGCCCAGCTCACTTTCTCTTTTAAAAAATATTATCATATACATCTTCTCCACAGGATTGCAACAGCAGCTGCAGTGCTTGGCATTTTGGGCTACCCGGTGTCATCCTCATCGCTGACACGCACATCAGCATGATGGAGCAGATGACCCTTTATGGACCTCAAGGACCATAACAGATGGATAGCACAGATGGACACCACCCCACAGTTCCCAGATATGATCCTGTTCATGTCTCAAAACAAGGCCATCCTCACAGATGATAAGAGATAAAACCAAGTACCGTTCAGGTACATCACACTATGCTCTGCAAGGTCGTTCTCAGTTTGTTAGTGATGTCTCCTCTGATAGCCAGTTTGCTCTCTCAGGCTCCTGGGATGAAATCTCAAAGTAGTCACCACCAAGATACAATTTGTGGGCCATACCAAGGATGTAGCCTCCTCAACTACAACTGGCAGAGTGTCTCTGGATCCTGAGACAAGACCATAAAATTACGGAATACTCTGGGTTTCTGCAAGTACACTGTCTAGAATGAGAGTCGTTCAGAATGGGTGTCTTGTATCCACTTCTCCGAGAACATCAGCCACCCCATCATCACCTCCTATGGATGGGACAAGCTAGTCAGGTTGGCCCACTGCAAGCTGAACACCAACCACATTGGCCACATGGCTTTCTAAAGACAACGATGGTCTCTCCAGATGGGTGCCGCTGTGTTTCTGGAGGCAAAAATGGCCAGGCTATGCTGTGGGACCTCAATGAAGGCAAGCATCTTTATACACTACCAGTTCGCGGGGACATCATCTATGCCTTGTGATTCAGCCCCAACCTCCACTGGCTCTATGCTGCCACTGGCCCCAATATCAAGATCCAGGACTTAGAGGGCAAAACCACCATAGATAGACTGAAGCAAGAGGTTACCAGCACCAGCAGTAAGGCAGAGCCACCCCACTGTACCCCTCTGCTGTGGTCTGCTGAAGGTCAGACTGTTTGCTGGTGGTACGCAGACAACCTTGTGTGAGTGTTGCAGGTGACTATTAGCACCCACTAAAAGTTTATAACACCATCCTAGAAATAAAACTAGCTTTCTGAAAAAAAAAATATTATTGTTTCTAGTTTAATTTCTGTGTGTAGGTGGTTTGCCTTCGTCTGTAAACCACACGTGTGCCTGGTACTCACAGAGGCCAAGAGAGGGCGCTAGATCCTCAGGAATGAGAGTTACAGGCAGATGTAAGCCACTGTGTGGGTGCTAAGAACAGAACCCGGTCCTCTGGAAGAGCAGCCAGCACTCGTAACCACTGAGCCACACCAACAGCCCTTCGTTTCTCTTCTTTATTCAGTCTTGGACCCCAGCCCATGGTGGTGGCACCCACATTCAAGGTGGGTCTTGCCTCCTCAGGCAAACCCTTCTGAAAGCACCTTCACAGGCACACCGAGAAGTATGGTGACCAGACTGTGTCACATCGAGAAGTATGGTGATCAAACTGACCAGACTGATTAGCCATCATAGTCTTCAATGCTCTTCCCTCCTACTATTACACCAGCCTTTCTGAGTCTCTATCCCTTCTCCTACCACAGAACACAGAATGTCTGACTGTTCGACTGTTGGGCACAAAGAATACCTAGGGAGGAAGGGACTAGGGAAAGCCCATTTGTGATTGAGATCCTCATGGGATTTGACTGGGAAGACTCTAAAACACAGTACTTCCTTTCATGGTCCCCCACACTGTCTCGGACCTCAAGTCCTTTCCCCAAGGTCGAAGAGCTCCTTCTGCTGTTTTATGGTCTCTCGGGTCTCCCAGCTTCAACCTGTACAAGCTGACGCCAGCTTTGCCCCTCCCCTGAGGTACCACTTTGGATTCTGACCCTCCGGCTTCATCCACCCTGACCCTCTTGTCCTAATTCATCCAGACTGACTCTACTTGCCCATCCCAACCCACCTTTCATTCCAGGCCATATGCCAGGTCACTAGCCCACTGGGAGTTGATGTCCACGGGTCAGGTTCTCTGACTGTCTTAGATCACTGGGGATCCAGGGCGAGCACGGGCATGGACTGGCTGAGAAAGCCCTGGGAAAGCCCTTTCCCTTACCAGCCTCGCTGCTGGCTTGCTGAGAAAATCTCCCTGTTGCCTCTTTTGGGTTGAGGTACCTTGAGTAAGTCCCCACGCTACCATTTTCTCCCCTACAAATGAAAAATGGCTGTAATCAGCCTCCAGCTTGGAGCCCTAGGTTGTGGTAGGGAGCAAACAGTCTTCAGCATCCACTGAAGGTGAGCTCTCTCATCCAACCCCAGGAGATGGGGATCAGCAGTTGGGGGGCGGGGTGTTCCCTACTGGACTGCATCCACTTACCTCTCTAGAGGCTACTCTGGCTCCAGGCTTTTCCCATCATCCTGGCTCTCCTTATCCCAGGCTCAAAACCTTTCTCCTCCTTCCAGGCAGGCTCAGACAACACCACATTTAATGATACCCTGCCTCATCCCACAGGCTCATTATCCTACATGTGTTCATTATGTCTTCCAAGTGGGAGCTCGCTTGGCTGGAAACCAGGCCTTCACTTTTAACCCCTCAATGCATTCCACATGGCTAGACAAGCCACAGGTACCTAACAACTACCTGCAAAGGCATCAAACAGATCTAAGCCTCACTTCCTCCTCTTTTCCAAGAAGATACAACCATAATAATAGTGAATGCCTGGAAGGCATTTTATATTTGGCAAAGTCTGGCTGCAATCATTGTCTCTACCTGTAGCCAAGGAAACCACAGCGCAGGTGTAGGGAGTAAAGGCCGGTGAGAGCCGGAGGTTTGCCTGAGAACGTGGCTAATAAATGTCACAGTCATGATTTAACCCAAACCCATTATTTTTTTTTTCTGTCACATGGGGTGGTGGGAAGGCTTCAGAGCCAAGGTAAGGGTCCCTAGGGTAGTCAGGAAATAAATGCTGCCAACAGAAAATGCACACTTGCTCTAGCTACGGGGCCACAGCAGAGGCAAGCTAGCCCAGACCTTGGAGAAAGGTGGGGCTTGGACCCATGGGAAAATCAGTAAGCACAGCTCTAGGCCAGCCAGAGAGCTGTAAAAGGGAAGGGGTTCTGGATTCTAGAATGGGAGGAGGGTGATGGGGCAAAGCCTTCCCAGAACAGAGAGGATATGTGAGTAACAGGGAGGGCTGGGGAGATAGCTCAGGCAGGAAATTGATTGCGGAAAAAGCAGGAGTACCGGCCGGCCCTTGTGGCTCACGCCTTTAATCCCAGCACTTGGGAGGCAGAGGCAGGCGAATTTCTCAGTTCGAGGCCAGCCTGGTCTACAGAGTGAGCTCCAGGACAGTCAGGGCTACACAGAGAAACCCTGTCTCGAAAAATCAAAAGAAAAAAAAAAAACCAAAAAAAACCGTAAGGGCCTTGGTGCTTGCTAGCCAATCGGCCCAAGTGATGAGCTCCAGGTTAAAGCTTCCCATTCCAAACTGGACAACGCAATGTGGTAGAGAGGGACAGGACAACAAGCATCTCCTTCACAAGACCAGAGACTCCTGGAGGGGATGAGATGAAGAGGCAGGCGAGACAGCCAGGGTCATTCTGAGCCCAGAATCCAGAGAGGTTTCTACAATGCAGGTGTCCTGAACTAATGTAGGGATGGTAAAAATGGCGGCTGACTTTGAGCGGGGAAGGAAACAGGCTGCACCACACAATGTCGGATAATACCCTGCCTCCGTGCGCCATCTCATTATGCCACACGTATTCATTATCTGCCCAGATTGCATGTTAGCTGCCTTTTGAAACCATCTTCTCTTTTAGCTCCCACAACTTTTCTCGAGCAGGGCTGAGTTCGTAGCAGGAGCCCAGTAAAAAAAAAAAAAAAACAAAAAAAAAACCAATAGCTATAAATTTCAAGAATATAGAATGACCCTACCCCCCACAATCTGTGAAAGATTGTTCTGGAGAGATAGCTACTAACTCAGTATTTCTCCAAAAGCATATAGCTGTAGTTATCTAAGTCATCCTGGGTTGCCTAACCAAGAGATCCACTACTAGAGGTAGAGAGCACTCCATTTAGAGAGGCATCTGAGAAGAAACCAGCTATCAGGGGACCTATGGGAGGGAGTCCCTGTGTTGAGAAGGACACTAGACAGAACAGCTCCCATAGCCCCCACCATGTCTCAGACGCCACGGTTCAGAAATGCTGTGAATTTGATCTCGTGCTGGGCTGGCATGTCCCATTCAGAAATAACCAGACTAACTTAAAAAAAGAAATCTCTGTGCTTTATTCTATTTCTTTCAAACTCTTTAAATGTCAAGTTCCAGCCCAGTGCTCTCCCTTGCCGGGTGGTTGGATACCAAAGCCATGAGCGCCGGGTTTAGAATAGCGCCTGGCCAGAGGGGGAGGCCGACTTCATGCGTGTCTATTTTTACAGCCACGAGACGTGTCGCCTTCCCTCGCTGTTCACATCAATATCTCACAGGGACGCTGACACAGGGCCATCTGTCCTCACAGACTCCCTCTTTGGGGGGGGGAGAAAGCAGAGAGACGGAGAGGGGAATCTGCATTTTTGTTCCCCGTCTGAGAGTTTGGCTTGAGCTCTGATGACTCCCAAAGCTGGCCAGAGAGGGGCTGGGGCTTGGAGACAGAGTGTCAGGGTCCTGTGTTGTCCCCTCCTTCTGAAGCTGAGACTTCGTAAGAGAGTTCATTCGAGTTCTCAGTCACGGGATCACTTGCCTGTGGCGTGATAATTCCAGGTCACACACATCTTTCCCAGACTGGACATCTCTGGGGGTTCCATGCACCTTTCAGGGGATGAGAAGTTGGGGAGGGTCAGGAGCTGGCAGCAAATAGAGGGGACTAGGTTCTTCCAAGACTACTCAGCACACCCTGGTTGGACCTGTCCCTGAAGTTGTCATTGTCATACCTTAGCCCCTGCAGCCATAAAAGCCTGAGCTCGGGCCACCTCTCCTCAATAGGCCAAGTAAAGACGCAGTAAAAAGCAGAGAAAAAAAAGGTTGACTCAGTGAGGCCACACTGGGGAAAGAAACAAAGTGGTCCAGTGGCCTTCCAAGGCCATCTTGCAGGCCTGGCAGGAGGCTAAGGTTTCAATGAGGCAAGAGGTGCGAATAGCTAAGCAGTCCTGGTCAAGGGGTGGTGGTGTCCATCATGCGGGCTCCGGTCTGTCCTGCGAGGTGGTGGGACAAGGTGTAGGAGCTGTGTGAAATCTCTTCCTAGAGACAAGGTTGCCCCTCTGGTTGGCAACAGCCTTCAGCCTTTTCCTTTTCCTGGTGTGAGACTCCTGGAGTAATTCCAATTTCTTTTAATAGTCTGAATTCCAAAATGAGGGGGACACAGGTATCTCTTTAGAAGATCTTCATTCTGGCCAAGATGCTTCTGTGCTCAACCCATAAATCTACCCAAGCAGAAGCAGGCTCTGAAGCAAAGGGTCTCCAACTGCTGAGATGGCTAAGTCGGGGCCTGAGAGCCACGCCAGAAGAGCTCCCTGTGAGCCCTCACAGAGAAGGATGCGGCTCTGGGCCCAGAGCTGTGTCCCCAGGACCTAGCTTAAGCCGGCAGTCCTGAGAGCATCCCACGTTGAAGACAGGAACCTGAAGGCTCAGACTAAGTGAGTGGGGCCTGCTAGAGCCCGCGCACTGGGCACTTGCTATGGACTTTAATTCCCAATGTCTTTGTTTGGGGGCTGCGGTGGCACTATTAGGAGTGAGTGGCACTATAAGGAGGTGTGGCCTTGTCACTGTGAAGGTGGACATTGAGACCCTCCTCCTAACCACATGAGAGCCAGTCTTCTCCTAGTGGCCTTCAGATGAAGATGTGGAGCTCTCAGCTCCTCCTGTACCGTGTCTGCCTGGACACTGCCTTAATGCTCCTGCCTTAATGATAATGGAATGAACCTCTGAACCTGTAAGCCAGCACCAATTGAATGTTGTCCTTATAAGAGTTGCCTTGGTCACGGTGTCCGTTCACAGCAGTAAACCCCTAAGACAGGGGCCTACCACACTTTTCCTTCTCTTCCTTCTTGACTTGTGGCCCTAACCTTTGCAGATGGCCTGAGGTGCTGTCAATCAGGACACACCCCTACTTTCCTTGGTAACAATGTAGGCCTGTCCCTGTCTTATTCAAATACTCCTCTGAAGGGAGACATGGTAATGAATTCGGAGACCTTGGTACTGCCAGTGTCACCAATTTGAAGCTGTCTTGGGATTTCCCACCATTGCCAACCAGGAGATAACATCTCTCAGGAATCCGTGTATAACTGAGAAACTGAGACAACCAGTCCTATCTTTCTAGCTCCTTGGGGAGGTTGGGGATGGTGGTAGGGCTAGCGGAGGCTGGCTACGGATGTAGCTCAGTCATGCTCTCCTAACATGGACAAAGCCCCAGGTCTGTCCCCAGCACAGTATCAAACTAGGGATGATGGCACAGAGCAGTAGTCCCAGCACTCAAACAGTAGACAAAGGATGATCAAAAGTTCAAGGTCAGCCTTGGCTACATACTAAGTTGGAGTCCAGCCTGGGCTAGAGGAGAACCTAGGCCTGGGTCCTTCCCCCACACCCCAAAAAGAGAAAAAGGAAACACACACACACACACACACACACACACAGAGGTGAAGCTTAAAGCCAGCCAGAAGCCACAGAAGGCAAAAGGCAAAAGATGCGATTTAATGACTTAGTGACCTCACGTCAGCGGCAGCCACTTACGAGTGCTGATGGGTTATTTCCCTCTTGAACTAACTGGTCTTGAACCCTGCTGATTTGCCCAGATCGTCCTGGAGTGAGGTCTTGGCAACTCTTAGATTCACCGCCTGAGGAAGGGGTAGATATAGACCAAGAGCAACCCTAGGGTCTCTTCCTGGCCCCTCTCAGCCCCACTCAGGTCTGACCACAGGCACTACACACTCCTGCCTGCAGCTGCAGCCAGCGAGACTGAGCACATCCCAATCTTTGGATGTCCCTGCCTGGGGAGGCTGAGCCACAAAAGCATCTTCTGGGTTTAAGAGTGCTGTCACTCCGCTAAAGCTCTGGGGACATCACGGACCAGGATCTTGTACTGTTCAAAAATATCTAGAAATGTGGGGCCTCGGAGAAACAAGAGGCCCCTGGGAAATGGCGCCAGGGAAGAGGCTCAGCTCTGTTTTGCAGCCCTCACTAAACAGGGATCATTGTGAGTTATGAAGCTGTCCACCTTGTCCTGCACAGCACAGGAGCTTCCCCAGAAGCCCAGATCTGTGGAAGGGGCAGGGGAGACGACTGCAGGCAGAACCATGAAGTGACAGACTGTCTCAAAAAAACAGCATGCAAGGTTTGAGAGGTGCCTCAGTGGTTAACAGCATCTGTGGCTCATACAGAAGACAAGAGTTCAATTCCCAGTGCCCACAGCAGGTAACTCACAACCATCTGTAACTCCAGTTTCAAAGGATCCAGCACCCCTTTCTGTCATCCATGGGTAGCAGGCACACACACAGTATACACACATATATGCAAGCAAAACACTCATGCAGGTAAAATATAAATACATCTTTTTAAAAAAAGTGAACACCACCTAATGTCAACTGAGGGTCTCTTGTGAACACATACATACATATGTATGTGTATTTATTTGTGCATGTGCAAGCACATATTAATTCTCCAAACACTACCCAGTCACCAATGGTACAGGAACACTGTACAACCTGACAACCCCTCTCTGTGGACTGTGTAGTCACCCGTGGCCACCTAAGAAAGTCACTCAGAATTTATAGCTTCAAATTTACGCCCCATAAGGTCCAATTCTGTGGGTTGTCATCAGCTGACAGCCAGCCTTGTCTTGCTGTCCTCATAGACCAGCCCCTTCCACAGGGGCCCCTGGGCCACCTTGGTGATGCCTACAAGCTGAAGCCACAGGAATGCTTTGGATTTCCAGCTGACCTGCATGAGGCAGTTGGACACGGCAGAGCTCAGAGGCTCAGAGCACAGAAGAGGATGAGGGGCAGAGTGGGGTGGGGTGGGGGGAGGGCTGTTCTGAAGTGTGTGTGCCAGGCAAAGGGAAGGAAGGGGTCAAACATGCACGCGGCGACCTGATGGATCTTAAAGCCACAGGGGAAGGAAACACTCAGACCCAGGACTGTGATTGATAAGCCATTTAAGACGCGAGGTAGGATCATTTTGTAAGAGTGTGTGCGGACCAGTTAGTAAGAAAGCCTATCGGAATGGCTACTGGAGACGTGGGGAGGGGGGATGGAAAGAGAGGGGTTAACCGAGTAAATGAATTAATAAACACAGGGACTTCCAGCCGCAGTGGAGCCTTGGGCAGGAAATTAATTCAACCCTCTACACTGGAAGTGGCAAGAATCTGCCCTCTCTTCCACCTGGGTCACTTGGAGTGATACCACCTACCACACTACAGCTTTTGGGGGAAGCTTCCTTCAGGGTGACTGGTTTGTAGGTGCTGGTGGCTGCTGCTTGGTTTTATTTTGTTTCCAGACTCATCTTCAGCTCTTCAGCTCGTTCTCTCTCTCTCTCTCTCTCTCTCTCTCTCTGTCTCTCTCTCTCTGTGTCTCATGTCTCTCTGTATGTTTCTCTCTGTGTCTCTCCTGTCTCTGTCTGTCTCTGTCTCTCTCTCTTGTTCTCTCTCTGTGTCTGTCTCTGTCTCTCTCTGTGTCTGTCTCTGTCTCTCTCTGTCTCTCTGTCTCTGTCTCTCTCCAGATCCCTGTATGGCACAGACTGAGACCCATCCCCTTCCTCTCCAGATCTTCTGCAATAGACCATCTCCCCAGGAAAACCCACCAGCATTCAGCCATCTAATAGCAGATCTACAAAGCCCTCTGGTTGAAATTGCCACCACCTCCTTCACAGATCAAGCCCTCTTGAGTTTCAAGCAGGAATATGAAGGACACTTCCTCTTATGTCAACTATGACTCTTCAAGTTGCACATAACAGCACACAAACAGCTCAAACTCACTGAAGAAGAAAAAAAAACAAAAACAAAAAAAAACTGTTGTATGCCTGAGCAAGCCTGGTTTCTAACTCCAGGCTCAGCTCCTGCCCACTTTGAGTGGGAACCACCCAGCAAACCTCTCAGACACAGTGTCCTCTAGTGGTCACTTCTGGTCTTACACCCTCTACAATGGCTAGCTTGGTAGGATCAGGAATAAACTAAGGGCTTTGAGCAGGTGAGTCTATGAGGGAATTTCTGAGAAGGATTGACAGCGGGGAGAAAAGACACTTCTAGAGTGGGTGGCGCCCAGATATGAGGCTGAGGTTGAGGGGAGAACAATGATGCTCGTTTGCCTGCCTTGCTTCCTGTTGATGAGCGCATCTACCTCGATATCCTCCCAGCAGCCACCTATTGCTGATGTCAGAACCCAGCTTATTGGGTCTTCTGATATGGTCTGAAGACTAGTGGCTCTCCAGGAATCCCCCAGGCAGTCCAGGCCAGATGAGTGCTGGGACATGCCGCCTCATGGATTGAGCAGCCAATAGGCAGACAGTTTTGTCTTTTGTAGTATCTATTTGTTCAGATATTCGACCGTTCAGTTCCTCCTCAGCTTCCCATCCTTCAGGGAGAGAGTGATCTCATTCCAAAACGTGACTTGCTCTCTTTAGGTCATATGATCATCCCAGGACCAATCACCTTGGCCAGGGAAATCTCTGATTGGCTGGGTCTGAATCCCACCTTCCGGCTCTGCACAAGGGGTGGAGTCACAATGTCTGAGAGTGGGTCCAAATGGAGCTCTCCTGACAAGAGAAATTAGGGAACCGCGAACACAAGAACCATGTGATACCCAATGGCTCCATCGGTGTCAACCACAACCCTGTCTTGGGACACGGTTCCCAAGAAGGGCTCAGCGCATCTGCCGACCGCTGATATCAGCTTAGCAATGTAAGCTTGGTGGGTTAGAACATATTGTTTATCTTTAAAAACTAGAAATTCTAAACATCAAAAGCTCTGGTAAGCGAGAGCCCTGACAGTCCTCAAGAATTCTCATCAAAGGCAGGCCCTGCGATCTGTGCACACACAGTTTTGTTTTGCTTTCAAGACAAGGTCTCACTGTGCAGCTCTGGCTGGCCTCGAACTCACTACGTAGACCAGACTCATCTCAAACTCACAGAGATCTGCCTGTCTCTGCCTCCCATGTGGGGTCAAAGGTGTAAGCCACTATGCCCACCTACCTCATAACTCCCGAATGAATGATTACAATGTTTGGTGTCAGAGCAACTGGCTCAAATTAAAAACATTGTGTAAGCCAATCAGAATCTTTGTGAGAGGAAGAAATATTCCAGTCCACCAGAAGTCCTACTGGGGTGTGTGTGTGTGTGTGTGTGTGTGTGTGTGTGTGTGTGTGTAAGAGCACATGTAGAGGCCAGAGGTCAACTCTGTGTCTTCTATTATTCTCCACCTTAGTTTTTTGAGACAGGGTCTCTCATCAAACCTGGAGCTCCCCATTTGGGCTACACTGGCTGGCCACCGATTTTCCTGTCTCTCCCCAGCCCTGAGACTACAGAGATGCCACCACACCTGCCTTCTATGTGGATACTGAAGATTGGAGCTCAGGTGTCACGCTTGTGCACTAAGCACTTTGCCTACTGCCTTCCCCACCCTGTCTCATTCTTGAAGTCTGTGGTATGTCCAGGTCTTCCTGTGTCATCCAAGACGGGCGTTCCAGAAGGCTGAACCCATCCACACATCTTTTGAGTGTCCCAAAGGTGCCTGGGAGAGTGAACACTTCCAAGTTGGTTATCCCGCCAGCTGACCCACTGGCTGGCTGGCTGGCAGTCTGGCTGGCAGTGCAGCCTGGATCCCAGCAGTTGGCGGACTTCCCATCTGTCTGCACATCCCACATCCCCAGCCCCACTGCCAAGCAAGACTTACTCCCCACCATTAGAGACTTCGTTTGTGCCATTAACGGGAGCGTGGGCAACAGCTGCTGGAGCAGGTGCAAAGACAAACAGAGCCTAGCTCTGGAGAGAAATCCTTTGCTCATTGGAGCCAGCTGTAGAGACAGTGTATCAAAGTGAGGGGGGGCCGCTTTCTGAAAGCCACAGAACAGGGTAAGTAAGTGTGGTCTGGGCCACTGTCATCTTGGAGTCAATCAGTCTGATGGGCCAGCTGGCTGTCCACACAATCACCCCAGAGCAGAATACCCTTCTCAGAGCCAGGGGTGTTCCCACCTGCTCTTCTCTCTCTACAAAGAAGCTCTCACTCTGCCCCCAAACCCCAGAATTTCATCCGGAAGCTTTCAGAGCACGGACTCTCAGGCCCACCCCAGACCTCTGTAATCCAACTTTGCAGCTGAAGTTTTTCCTAATGCACACAAAGGGCTAAGAAGCAGAAGTCTACTAGCTGCCTGGTTCTATTGCAGCCACCGAGGGTGCACCGGGGATCACAGACACTCCTCAGGAGAGGAAAGTTCCAGTTTATCAGAAGTCCTGAAGTACTCCCACGTGACCCCCGACACACACACACCAGCTCAGGCTCAAGTTCTTGGGGAGCCCAATAAAGTCAAAGGAGGGACCCGTGAGATGGTTCAGTGGATAAAGGTGATTGATGTTAAGGATAGGACTTACATAATAGAAGAAGAGAACCAACTCCCCCAAACTGTTCTCGGACCTCCTCATAGAAACTGTGTTTTACTCTTGCCACTCCCCCCCATAAACAAGTAAATAAATAAGTAAGTAAATGTGAAATCGAGCAGTGTTAAGGGGGTAAGCATGGTGGCATACATCTGTGACTATAACTCTTCAGAGGTGGAGGCAGGAAGATCCTGAATTCATAGGAAGAGCCTGTCTCAGGGAAAAAAAGCAACCCACTAGTGAGTGATGAGTGACCAGGAGACAGGTATGGGGAGGAGGGGTCTGGGGAGGAAGGAGATGATTGGCAGAGGGAAGGAGAGAAGATAGCCAATGGTTCTGGCTTATCCAAGGCTAAGGGGATTTCTGGGAGGTGGGACTTACAGTTTGAAAATCAAGACAGTGCCAGGCAAACCAGGGCAGCGGTCACTCTAAAAGGGTGTGGGTAGATGGATGTAGTGGCTATTCTTGGTTGTCAACTTGACTATATCTGGAATGAACTACATTCCAGAATTGGAGGGCTCACCAGTGATCCTCATCTTGAGGCTGGGAGATACAAGTTTCTTACCTGGATCTTGGCATGGAGATCTTGAGGTATAGTGGCTATGAATCCCAGGAGATCTCTATGGCAAGGAGATCTCTGGGTTGAAGGTCATCTAGGACAAAGCAAGTCTCAGATCAGGCATGATGGTACACACCTTTAATCTGGGCCACACCTTCTACTGGAGACCTACATAAGGACATTGGAAGAAGGAAGACTCTCTTCTTTGCCTGCTTGCCTTGTGGGACTGAGCAACTGCTAGATCCTTGGACTTCCATTCACAGCTGCTGCTGACCATTGTTGGGGAATTGGACTACAGGCTGTAAGTCATCAACAAATCCCCTTACAGTATAGAGACTACCCATAAGTTCTGTGACTCTAGAGAACCCTGACTAATACAATGGACTCAGAGGATGGAGGTGACACCCAGCTGGCACCTCATTCCCCGTGAGACTCTCCAGTTGCAGATTCATGGCCCAGAAGCTCACTGAAATGGAGACTCCTGGGACCCTGGCCAGGCGTCCTGAATCAGATATGTACCTTCACTAGATCCCTGGGGTATCTTGTCCACTTTGGCAAGGATTGGCCTTCCTGTGAGTTGGTCAGAGTTTCATCGCTGAGAGAAATAACTGAATGGAGGGATTGTTTGGGCTCACAGGCTCAGAGGTGTCATTCCGAGATCAGCTGGCCCCATTCTCTTTGGCCTGGGATGAAGCAGCAGACACAGCATAAGCCATCTCAGACCCCAGTTGTTGTTGTTGTTGTTGTTTACCCCAGTTGTTTCTTAAGTTGTGTATCTTCTTCGTGTGTGTGTGTGTGTGTGTGTGTGTGTGTGTGCGTGTGTATGCCACAGCACACATGTGGCTTTAAGATGACAACTCACAGGAGTCACTTCTCTCCTTCCACCGTGTGAGTCCCAGGATTTGAACTCAGGTCATCAGGCTTGGCAGAAAGCACCTTTGACTGCAGTCACCTTGCAAGTCCCTCCCCACTCTAGATCACTTCTCAATAAAGCTACCAGCGGGGCACTGAGCCTTCAACTCCTGAGCCTCTTCATCTCCCAACCCTTTGAGTGAGAGGGGCCTCTATCTCAGATGAAATGTTCCAGCATTTAACAGGCTGCCCAGTCAATCATGGCCTGAGGGAAAGGCCAACAGGGAGATGCCTGGGATACGCAGCTGAGGGGTAAGTATAAGAGTGGCTGCTGGCCCAGCCTGGACACAAGAAAACAGAGGAAATGACTGCACGCTAGATAATTCTCAGGGGCAGTGATGCCTTAGGGTTACAGTAAAGAATGCTTCCTCCTAACCCCAGCATCCTTAGCCAAGTCACACGTCTATCCTGTCTTCCTACCAACATATGGGACTTACATATGGAAGTCCCATGATAGGGGAATAGACCTGCCTTGGGGACCCATTGCCAAGCCAGCCATGGCAAGGCTACATAATGTTCTGTTGGACTCAGGAATCCCGGGAGGATCAGAAAGGACAAGACTGAGGCAAGAATGGTACTCAGTTCCCAAAAGACCTGTCCTCACATCAAAACTAAATTCCAATGAGTGCAGAGTGACAGATGGTGCTAAGCTCTACAGGGCAGGAGTAAAGAGCACCCTGACCCATGTGGTCCTGCCAGAGCCCACCCAGGCCACCTAAGGCTCCCCTTGCCTGTTGGGACCAGCCTCGAGAGCACTGACACCCAAGCATATCACCGCAGTGGAATCACCCACTCTACTCCCAAGTTCACCTTTTCTCACCACAACTCACCCAACTCGATCATGACTCCACCCATGTCCTGCCGCAAAACTAAGCCAATCACCCTGCTCTGCAGCCTGTCTCTTGAACAGCCACCACTGTAGTCCTTTCTCTGGCCACAGCCTCCCCCACCTCCTCAACTCTGTGTGTGTGTGTGTGTGTGTGTGTGTGTGTGTATAAGTACACATGCAGGTATGCACGTGCCTCTTTGTAGGACTGAATCCAGGTCCTCACACTTGTTCAGAAATCAATTGACCAACTACATTCCCTCCCCAGCCCCTCTCCCTCTTCTTGTAGCAAGCAGCCCAGATGTAGGGTCAGAGAGGTGTGTCTACCAGAGCCCATACACCTCTTCCAGACTCCCTCCAGAAGCCTCCAGAACCTAGAAACCTGGGATTCCTGCGCGTCTGGGACTTGTTCAGCTTCCTCTCAAGTGATGCATACTGAAGGTCATATTACAGGGAGGTCAGCTGCATACATGGGGCTGTGTTGGGCACAGGGACGTCTTCACTAAAGTGTTTACAGAAAGAGGCTCAAAGCTGTGGTGGGAAGAGGAGCCATGGCCATAGGTCTGTGGCATCCTGACACAAGGTGCCAATCATTGTGAAGATCCTCCACTGAGGCCCGCCCTCCAGACTATTTGGCAGATCTGAGTGTTTCAGATGAGTGGATAAGCCTATTTCTCAGGTCAGACTGATCCTGAGTCCTGCTTTAGTGGATGTAGACATCTGTACCTCCATTTGCACTTTCACCTTGGGCCTCACAGATGTTCCGGCCAGGCAAATGGCACCATGCTGACCCTCTGTGGAATACACCGCACCTCCTCTCCTGCCTCCATAGGATCTGAAATCCATTCAAGACCCACAGAGATCATCAGCGTGCTGCCTGCACTGATCCTTTTCAAGCTGCGGCCTGAAGCTTCGTTTTCAGGAAGAGACTCGTTTGTGGTTTGGTATGACTGGCTAGTCTGTTGGAAATGTCACAAAAGATACCCCAGCACAGGAGGAGGAAAAGCTGACCAGTCGTGGACAAGGAGAGAGAAAGTCCCCGTCCCCCCTAAAGTATTCTGCACGAGCCTCTAGACCCAGCCACATCAGAACCTCTTCTGCCTCTGCGCTTCACAATTCCCCAAACCAGTTAGTTACTAGCTAGAGTTGAATTTCTAATAGCATCTCTGATTCATAGAATATGTAGGTTTCAGAGCCTGAGGGGACTTCAGAAACCTTCATTAAAGCTTCAGTAGGACTGGAGAGATGGCTCAGTGGTTAAGAGCACTTGCTGCTCTTCAACAGGACCCAGGCTCAGTTCCCAGGATACACTTGTCAGCTTGCAATCATCTCTAACTCCAGTCCTAGGGCATCTGATGCCTTCCTATGGCCTCCATAGGCAGCAGGCATCTGATACCCATGCAGATAAAACATCCATACATATAAAAAATGTTAACTGTTAGCTTTGCAAACACTCTTGAGGACCCAATTTGAAGCCTATGTTTAAAAAAAACCATGCAGGGGCTAGAGAGATGATTCAGCAGACAAGAGCACTGGCTGCTCTTCCAGAGGACCCAGGTTCAATTCCCAGCACCCACATGGCAGCTTACAACTCTCTGTCACTCCAGTTTTAGGAGACCCAACACTGCCACATAGGCATAGGTGCAGGCCAAACACTGATGTGTATAAAATAAAAATAAAAAAGCCATTTAAGAAATCCAGCATAGTGGCACAAACCAGCAATTGCAGCACAGGGAGGCAGAGACGGGAGGATCTCTGAGGCTTGCTGGTCAGCCAGTCTAGACAAATCAGAATGCCCCAGTGAGAAAGTCTGTGGGGCCAGCAAGATGATCCAGCAGGTGAGGGTGCTCGCCATCATGCCCGATGACCGGAGTTTGATCCCTGTGGTGGAAGGAGAGAATCAACTCCGATAGGTTGTCTTCTGACTTTTTCACATTCACCATAAAACACACAAACAAATACGTGTTCTCTTTAAAGACTAACCTTGTTGCAAAGGACAGCTAAGGCTGTTCTCTTACCTCTACATGTGTTCAGATACAGGTGTACACACACACAGCACTCACACACATTGCAACTGTACACACACAGTTACGTACACAAATGAATAAATAAGCTTTCACTAATTGTTGTGTAAAGACTTTGAGACCAAGAAAGGCAAAATGGCTTATCCCTATTCACACAGTACATCTGGACCACAGCCCACATCCTTACCCTTCATCTCCCTCTTTCTGTAGCACCCCAAGATAATAGCCGTCCCTTCCTTCCCATAAGAGAAGACTGAGTGCCTTGACCCCAATCCGCCATTTCTTGTGTCAGATTTCTGTAAGCAGATCATCCGCTGTGTCCCAAAGGAGGGACAGCAGAGCTCACGCTCTCCCTGGCTCAGGGGACCAGCCACAGTCTGGGCACACTGAAAGGGAGCAAGGGGGCTCCCTAGACTTCAAAGCAGAGCCTCAATATGTGACTGCCTAACCCTCCTCTTTTCCCCTCTAACAGGAGTCTCTGTGATAATGTCTCCCGGGCCAGCTTCTTTTATCTAACAAGCCATTTCCCAGGCTATTAGTGAAAACTCCAAGTAGAGGCAGGGATGCTCTGTGCCTTTCTCCCCCTCCATCTCCCTTTGTTTCCCCGTGTTCTGCCCACGGTGCTCTTTCCCTCCCCGTTCCCTTCTTCTTTCACAGCCCAAGTTGCTAAATTGCACATCGCCAGCTACTCCTGTGAGCTCGGTCCTTAAGTGTTACATGTCTGTAACAGATACCCCGCAAGCTGCACTTATCTTCAGGAGGGGCTGGTGAGGCGTGCGCTAAAATTACATTTCCATTTCGGTGCCTATGTTTTTAAGCTGTTATTTTAGCATTTCTGACTACTTCACAGTTGACACCTACTGATGGAAAATTAAATGAAACTTGGCCAAGAACAAGCCTTCCCTCTCCTCCCCAGGCTGGGATCAAGCTCGTTTTTATAGAGATACCCAGCTGTAGAGAGGCAGACATGGAAACCAAGAGTCACAGCACAGTCCCAGCTCCTGCAACCGGTGCACCTGAGATGGAGGTGGGGAGGGTTGCATGTCACCTGAGCTCTGAATGGTGTCTTCTTACCTGTGAATTGGAACTACACCTGGCCAGTAAGATTTATGAACTATAAGACACTTGACCATACAATAACTTGAGTATTTTCAAAAGCTCCAGCATATGCTAGGTCAATTATTTCTACTCCTTTTTTCCTCATGGGTGCTATACATCCATGTTCATGTGTGTGCACATATGCACGTGTACATGTGAAGACCAAAGTACAATGTTGGTGTCTTTCTCTAGCACTTGGTGCCTGATTTTTTTTTTTTTTGAGGCAAGTCTCACACTGAACTTGGAGCTCATTAGTTGCTAGGCTGTGTATCCAGTGAGCTCTAGGGGTCCTCCTTTTCCCCTGCCCCAGCACTAGGGTTACAGACACACACTGCTACACCCAGCTTTTCCAAGGATGCTGCAGACCTGACCCAAAGTCCTCATCTGCATGGCAGGCACTTTCCAGACTGAGCCCTCACTCCAGCCCCTGTCTCTTTTTCCTTCACCATTAAATAAGGCAGACAAGGGCTAGACAAGACCGTCAGGATGGTCTTGTCATCGAAGAGAGGCATTTGGGACTAGCTTGTTGTCTAATCTTAAATGACTTCACAAAGTAACTTCCTGCTTAACTTGACAGACCATGCCTCAAATGCAGGTGACACTATGACCGTGTGGATGACCTCCAATGAGACCTTTAGCAGTCTTTCTAAGAAGGGTGTCCAGACTCCAGACAGCCACACAGGGAGAGCGGTACGGCTCAGCCACAGAGCGCTGGCCAAACATGCTTCAGGTTCTGGATTCGATCCCCTGCCATAAAAGCAAACACAGTACCAGTGACACTCCAGGCAGCCAGCACACTCCAGCTCCCAGCATCCTCTCCTTCTGTCCACTTCTCCTGCCACACCCCCAAGTGTGCTGTGGCCAAAGCAACTTCCTACTTGCAACCTGGTGGCTCCTCTTCACCCTAAGAAGCATTTTCTGTACCTGCTGTCTTTGTGCAGCCCCTACCTGGTGCTTCTGCCTGAGGACTATCCAGACGGTCTTGCCTAGCCCTTGTCTGTCTGAAATGTCTCTGTAGTGTTACTATAGTCGTACAATGTTACCTGTAGGATTAGGCAAACACTTGTATGAATGTTGGAGGAGTTCAGGGATATACTCTTTTTAAAGGCATAGCAGGGCTAAAGGACTATGAACTATATCTCACCTGACTGAGTGTTTGCCTAGCATGCATGAGGCCCTGGGCTCAATCTGTAACATCATATAAACCAGGTGGCTCCTGCCTGTAATCCCATCACTCTGGAGGTAGAGGCAAGAGGATCAGAAGTTCAGGCTCATCCTTGTCTATATAGTAAGTTTGAAGCCATCCTGGGCTACAAGAAACCCTGTCTCAGGACAAGAGGGGGAACATGAAATGGTGATTGTATATGAGAAAGAAGTAAGAGGGAGAGATTCAATATGTAAACACAGAAACTCTTTCAGTTACATTTAAATATATGTAAGTCTGTGATGGTTTGAATGAGAACACCCCCATAGGCTCATGTATTTGAATGCTCTGGTCCACATTTGGTGGAACTATTTGGGAAGGGATAGGAGGTGTGTCACTGGGTGGTGGGGGAGGGGGGTTGAGGTTTCAAAACCCCATATCTTTCCCACCTCTCCCTCTCCCTCTCCCTCTCCCTCTCCC